>JAUMTR010000013.1:133142-147506 GCA_032270685.1 Microctenopoma stevenorrisi
ACTACTGTGAGGAATCTTGGAGTAATCTTTGATCAAGATTTATCATTTACCCCCTACATAAAAGAAATATCTAGGACGTTCTTATTCCACCTCAAAATTAGAAGCATCGTGTCTCAGAGTGATGCTGAGAAACTAGTCCATGCTTTTGTAACTTCTAGGCTGGACTACTGTAATTCATGTCCCAGTAACTCACTCAAAAGCCTCCAGTTAATCCAGAATGCTGCAGCCAGAGTTCTGACTGAAATTAACAAGAGGGATCATATTACTCCTACAATAGAAAACAAGTCCACCCCTTTGTTTCACTTTATTAAACATCTGAATGGAAAACACCATGTAAGTAATGTTCCAGCTTTTGGGATGTGGAACCTGCTGCTGGTCTTGGTCTTGGGCTGGTCTACATGATGTCTGCCTGTTCCACAGAGCAGCCACTTCATGATTTACTCATGTTGGCAGGAGAATAATTAATGTAAACGTGTGAAGCGTGTTCCTGCTGTCTGACCTGTCGAGAGTGGGTCCCTGAGTCAGTGAGTCGCGCAGCTAATTACCGCGATCAGAAACAGTTGATTTCATTTGCATCCTGATTTATTGCAGAGCTGCTTTGCAACAATTGGAGACTCGACTCATGCCTGCATCAGCTCCTCACAGCATGTATGACCAAGATGCTTGGCCTCAGTAACTGTGTCAGTACGGACAGAGCTAAGGTTTGCTTAAAGCCCTCAGAGGGTGACTTGGCTTTTCCACACCCTATCAGGCATCTGGAAAAGTTTCAAACACAATTCAGAGAGATCAGTCCCTAAGGGGACTGAGGTGGTCTATTTGGTCACAGCAGATCAAGACGGTGGCTAATTGTTCCCCAAATTCCAAAAAGCATCTAGCATTTTCCATTGTTCACCCATCAATGTTTTTACTATTAAATTATTAAAAATCTAACATTGTTTCTCTGTGAAATGCATGTTAATCAACACCTGACTGAGTCTCTAAAAAGGAGTCAGAGCCAAACTCCCAGGAGAACAGTTCCAATGAAAAGGGTCTGCAGGTTACTGGTAAATGTATTCAAACATGCAGCAGCAGCAGCAGCTCTGATGTGTGTGATCACTGCAGCCTGTCACAGTTTTACCTCTGTGTGAACATTCACATGAAGCAGACGTTGAGACAACTTGTGGTGTTTTGAAATGACACAATGCTCAGAATAAGTTCCTCCTTTAGCAAACCTCACCTGTGAGACGCCGCTGACCAGCTAGGTTGTGAAACCATGAGTTGAGAAATGCGTCCTGTCGTTTTCTCTTGAACTGAGCTGGAGACAAAAGCTGCTTCAAACAGGTGAAGTGAGCTCAGAACAAACGCAGCGTGTTGACAGAGCGCTGGCTGCAGGCGGCTCACAGATGGTTGACTCCAACTTTTAAAGCCACCAGCTTCAAAGGTTGCATGCGCATATGTGCCGGAGCAAAGTGCAGATCCTGGATCAAGCCACAGAGGTCTGCTGCTACACGTCTGCACCACCTGCTGCTTCTGTGTTGGTGTGTGTGGACGTGTGCGAATATGTTTCCACGCTGCTGCCGTCATGTGAAAACCTGTTAACTCCACTTTAGAGGCAATCAGCTGTCGATCATCCAGACAGGCGGGAGAAGGGGACTAATGTCTGTGACGTCATTCATATTCTTATTATTTCACTACATAATAAGCATTTCACTGCATATTGTACTGTGTATGATTGTGCACGTGACAAATAAAATCTGAATCTGAGTCTGAAGTAGGATTTGAGCCACGACGAGTTAAACAACAGAGCAACAGATACTTTCACATGGTCTGTGTGGCTTTTGGTGAGTAAAACTATTGGAACAGATCATTTTAACTCATTTAGGTCCCAGCATAAATCAGCGTTAATGTTTAAGGCTCTAAAACCTGTGGATACAAGACTTGAGTGTTTGGATCAATGTCCTGCTGCATGATGAAGATTGTCATTATCAGACAAATGTTTGTGTCCTGCTGATGCTGTCATCACTTATTACATCATTAGATGATGACAGAGCCTAAAGCTGCTTGATCAGACCTGAAAACTACAGAGGTTCACGAATGTAAACACACCATCTCCAGCCCCACTGGTCACACTTCTTCTGACCAGTGAAGCAGCACTATTTCAGCTGTCATCAGCCCGGGGGCTTGGGGGCCCAGGAGCCTCACTTGCACAACATCACAGACACATAATGACCACGGTCTGTGTGTGTAAGATTCATTTTAAATACCTTTTATAACAAGTGAGGTTTCAGATGTGTTTTAAAGGCTGTGATAGTCTCAGTTAGTCGATTAAAGCGGGACAAGTCATTCCACCTTTCAGAGACAACAACGGAGAACAGACTCAACCTAATCAGACCAGATCCCTCCTCTCATTCACAGATCTGAGAGTTTGTGCAGTGTAGAGTGTAGGTCACTAATAACGTGTTGTTTCTGTTTACAGCCCTGTAGCATCAAGCATGAAGGCTTTAAACTCAATGTGAGCAGGGACTGGAGCCAGAGGAGAGAGGTGAGAAGTGGAGTGACGTGTGCTTCAGCTGGTTGAAAATGAGGTGGGCTCCAGCATTTTGGACCATCTAGAGGGTTTGATGGTGACGGCAGTAACTCCAGCCAGGAGGGAGTTACAATAGTCTAGAGATGACCTCTCACACTTTGACATGGATCAGAGGACCCCCACCATCAAACACGGATTTACCTATGATCATCCCCCTCCTTATGTTGTGAACACGACCTGTGGTTCCATGGTTCTGACCCTGACACAGTCCTCCTAAACAGGAGGAATAAGACTCTACCTGACAGGCAATCCTGCCCCGAGGCTTGCGCTGAGCTGCTCTCACTAATCCACATCAAACCGTTTGTGCTTCACATCCATAAACTCCCATCATCTCTCTCTGTGGTCTCACACTTTGGCCACGCCTCCAGCTCACCTTCCCCTCACTAATCACTTCCAGGTGTTTCTAGTTTCCTCGTTAGCCGCTCATCCTTCTTCCTGGCTCATCTTCACCGTGTGTTTGTCTTTCTCCTCCTCCTCCTCTCTCCCCATTCACTCCCAGTCTGTAGTCCTCACTTTCCTCACTCAGGCCCCTCCTCAGCTTCATAGTCCCCAGGTTTATCTCTGTTCTGGTTATTTAGCTCACATGGCCTCTAGCTGAGCTAAAAACATTTCATTCCAATTCATTAGATTTCAGAGCTCTCCAAACCTGGTCCTCCAGAGCCACTAGGACAGTGCTAGACCCAATTCTGATCCCATGGATCATGTGTCACACTTACAATTTACTTTACTTTGCTTTACTTTACTTTGCTTGGCAGACACTTTTATCCAAAGTGACTTACAAGGAGCTAGCGCTGGGTGTCTGGCTCAGGGACACACCTGGTAGGGGATAGACTAGGACCTGCGAACCTGCAACCTTCTGCTTCCCAGTCTGACGCTTAACCCATTGAGCTACCAGGCCGCTCCACAATTAATGTGGATCAGCTGGTCTGGTCTTAGGTCTTCTGCAGGATGGACCAGCTCCTGTTGTATAGACAGTCAACTGAGCAACTGCTGGTTTTTGGCGTCTCGTAGTGACAGGACGTTTCAGGTTTGATGGAAGAAAACGAAGCTGTGGGTCAGTTGGTGCCATGACAGTATCAGCTGTCACAGCCGCTTCCTGCTCACGCTCACACTGTCACATCCCTGATGCTCTGACACCTTTATCTGACCACACTCACATCCTGCTGCCCCACGTCGTCCTCTGCAGGACTAGCCTGAACACTTTATTTCTCAGTTATTTGAATTATTTCTTATGTAGATTCAAATTTCAGTCTTTTATTTTCATTTAGAGCAAAAGTTTGAAGATAAATATTTTGTGTGTTTTTATCTGAATAACCAGGTTTTATGGTTTAAGGGTCTTTTACACAAAAAACATCTTAATCTTAATCAAACTCTCAGACCTGTTCAGGACCTGGACCCGTAAAGGTCTCCGTAGGGGATTTTAGTGTTCAGTCCTCCTCCTGTCACACGCTTGTTATGACACTGGCCCCTGTGCAGTGAGGGACACTGGGGCCACTCAGGAAGCCTGATAGTACAAGACCAGCAGATCTCTGAGATCTCTGGTCTGGTCGGATCCTGAATTGCTCCCAGTTCCTGCTCCATCAGGGTTAATGGGAGTCGTCTGAGAATAATCTGATAACGTGACATTAACAAGCGTCACTACCCCCCCCATGATGAATTCTCTGACGTGAGGAAGAACATGAGTGTGTTACAGATTCTCACAGAAACAGGGTCCAGACAGAAACTGCAGACAGATGTGGACCCCTGCTGCTGTAAGCCTAATGGGACCCAGTGAGTAGTGTAATACCCCTTTAAATCTGCCAACACCCCCAACCTAAAACACAGGTTCAGGTAATCCAGAGGTCCAGAACCGGGTCACAGAGAGATTTATTCTGTCAGGGAACCAGCAAACCTGGTCTCTGTGATTGGGGTAGTGGATCAGAGAAACCTGGTCTCAGAGAAACTGGACATTTCCATTTCTGCGGGGACATTTCTGTCTCTCTGGGAACATTTCTGTCTCTGTGGGGACAGGCTGGTGACTGTGGTGTATCAGTGAATGTCCTCTTAGCTGTAGAAGCAGCAGCATGTGTCTCTGTGGTCTCAGACAGGGACCAGAGACCTGTAGGTTTATGACTCGCATATTTTCACTTCTTCTTTTCTACAGATGAAAAAAAAAAAACTGACAGGAAATGTTCTGACCTTTATTTTGAAATTATGTCAGGACTGTAACAGCTTTTATTTTGACAGGTAAGGTTTTTGTAGTTTTGTGAGGTTTAAACTGTTTTATTTTTAATTATTAAAAAACACATTTATGAAGTTGGTTCTGGTCTGGTCTTAGGGTTAGGGTTAGGGTTTCCTGCTGCTCCTGATCCAGATTTCTGCATAACTCTGAGCGTGGGCAGCTGCTGCAGGCTTCACCTGTTCAGGTGAAACTACCTGTGAGAGCCGATCAGCTGCTGGGCCCCGAGCAGCAGGTTTAAGTCCAGAATCAATGAGTGATTCGAATGAGGGAGGGGGCGGGGTGAGGGGGGAGGACACTCCTCAATTATCCCTCCGCGGGTAGATAGGTGGCGCGTGCTGCTCGGAGGTCTCGCGCCTGGTTATGTTGCAGAAACCCGGTGACAGGATCCGGCAGGAGGCGGCAGACCAACCGCTCTGACAGCGGAGCAGTACCGACCTGTAGCCCGGACCCGCGCTCACCTGCCTGTCAACTGGACCCACCGGGAAGCCGGCCACATTTTTAGGTATTTTTCCGGGCGACGCGCTGCAGCACTTCTTTCTTGCTGCTGCTCAGATTCAGCCGGAGGAAAAACGGACAGTCCCCGGTCTCCGGTAGGTTTCCTCTGCTTGTTTTCATCCAGGAGCCAATCAACGCGCACGGTACACCTGCGCCACTCTACCTGCAGCAGGTGAGAAGAGAGAGGCGCGCTCACAGCTGCTGCAGGTGTGTTAGACGGAAAGAGGATGGAAAGGAGGGGGGGAGCAGGGAGGCCGGGAGGAGAAGGTCTGTCCCCGCGTCCTGCTGCTGCTGCCGCTACCCGGCTGTGTGCCGGGTCAGGAAGCGGGGGGACAAGCCGCGGGGAAACGGAACCAGGTGTGAGGTGGGCCGCTAGTTCCGGTAATAAGACACGTTACACAAGCGCAGCTCGAACTTATATAACCGCGCACGGCGCTGCCGCCTCCCGCGCACCCATTGATTAGTAATCGATTAGTGATCGCGTAGTGATCGATGACTGACTGATCTGAGCATAAAAACGCAGTTTCCGCGTGCGGGGAGGGGACGCGGGACCAGAGACAAGCTGCAGAGAAAAGTTGGTGTCAAAGTGTTTAATGTGGAGGGAGGAGGAAGCTGTGTGTGTCTGTGTGTGTGTCTGTCCGCCCCCCCCCCCTCCTCAGTCAGACCAGCACTGACGCTCCTTAGCAAAGACCAGGCGGACGGGGACGCGGGGCGGCGGGTCGCTCGGTGCGCGCTCTCCAACAAAACAAACACAAAGAAAAGTCCGGAGAGTTTGGTTAAAGTGGATTTGATGTGTCAGAACCTCCCCTGAAGTAAAGGTCCAGAACCTGGGTCTGGGATTTACTCTGTGTGTGCTGGTTGTCAGGGCACAGTGAGGAGCAGCGGAGCCGGATCGAGGAGCCCATGCGGACTGGACTGACTTATCAATGAAGCAGGACATGATGGCGGAGGGTCCCCGCTGCAAGAGGCGAAAACAGGCCAACCCCCGGAGGAAGAACGGTAAGACCGCACGCACACAAAGTCCCGCAACAACTCCTGCAAACTCTGGGCTTCTATGCTGCGGTGTCCCCGCCCGCGCTCCGCGAGGCGGGAGGACCGTCTGTCCGCAGGACGCGACGAAAAGTTTTATTACGGGGCTTCGTGGAGTTTGTAACGAACGAAGGGTGACTGTTGGTTCTGGGAGGGATGGAGCGGGCCCGGGACCCGCCGGGACCCAGAGCAGGTCTGAGGCTGATAGCAGAAAAACCGTTACTTCAGAGCCGCGCTCCGGTTGTAAACCTGTGGATTCACGGCGCTGGCCGAGCGTTAAAGGTTTAGACGGGCTCAGAGTCCGGGTCAGGTTCTTTATTCTTTTTTGTAAGTGTGTCCGCGGCGCGTGCATTAAACAACCGTTAGAGGTTTTTAATATTTTCTGATGAGATGATTTAATGCGACACAAAGCGACTTTATTCAGTTTCTATTTTTATTTTAAATGGAATAAAACTTTTCTTCTTGACATTTTTTAATTAGAAATTATCTTAAATTATTTTACGTTATTAGAACAAACATCCTGATTTTATTTAATTTTTTTTGTTAATTCATGTTAAACATTTTCATGTTAATATTTTTTTCTGCAGCAAACTCATTTAAAACTCACATTAGAAATGAAACCACTTGTTTTCATGTGATTAAATTTATTAGTAATTATTGTAACTTATTTAATTCACTGAACTCAAGTTGATGTTGATTTAAAGGGACAATCCGTGTTTAACTGCAAACAAAAGAGCAGCATCAGAATTTAAAGCTGGAGGATGACTGACAAAAAAAAAATAGACAGGCCGATGTTTCTCGTTTTGACTGAAATAAATAATTAGTTACAGTTTATTTCAAATTAGTTTATTAGATGTGAACATTTTTTTATTTAAATAAGTAAAAAACACTGAAATTAAATTTAAAACACTTTCTCTCAAACTCTGATTAAAATCCAATTTTTTCAACATGAAGTTCGACATTTTCTCCTGTCGTCCTGGGTTTTCAGGATGTAGCTCTATGTCCTTCGGGGTCCCGGGGGGGTTGATGATGGGGTGTGTGAGAAGGGGTCAGATCAGGGTCTGGTGTAACGGGATCTCTGCCCCCTCCATCCCTGGTTGTCCCCCCGTCACGTCCAGCTGTGAGACTGCAGCTGTTTTCTGATGACGGTTCTTTAAATCGTTGGTTTATTGCATTTAAGTGATTTTTTTAATCTGAGCTGAGGCTGAAATCGTTCAATTGAGGAGCAGAGGTTTTTCACATCATGTGAGACGATGGGTTGAATCGTATGTTTTCACCAAAATGAGACCACGGAGGAAAAAAAATGACATCTTTGCTTTTTGAATTTTAATGTGTTTCGTTGGACTTTTCATAATAAAAGCCAGAGACCAGGACCATTTATTTTCAGGATAGGATGATTTTAGAGACCACGTAGTCCCAGCTGGGCTGGTCTCTGGTCTGTAGTGTCTCCGTGTCTTTGGGGAACTCTGTTCCTTCTGAATATATGGACCTGGGTCTATGGGGCGGTCAAAGGCACCAAGGACAGCACCACAAGCTCTAGACCGGGACCCAGTGCAGTGATTTTTCAGGTTCTGAAGCCTTCACTGCTCACAGGTTTCAGAGAATGACTCGTGGTTCTGATCCAGCCAGAGACATTTGGACCACACGACCCAGATCTGCTGTTTTCCTGAGCTTGTAGAGTGATGGAGCAGCGTCCTGCTGTTTTTGTCACTGAGGTACGACTTGTCCGCTCATCCTTTCGCCTCCTTGTGATATTTGTTGTTTTGAAGTCATGTGTTGTTGTTTGTGAGAAACGGTTCAATCAGGACGAGTCACAAACCAAACCTCTGCGATGAAGCTGTGATGTCGCCGTGACCCGCGGCGGTCAATCTTCCTTCCACAAACCTGGATTGTGTGTGTGTGTGTGTGCCACTGGTTCAGCTTGGACCATCGCGTGTCCCTGTACGTCAGGTTTTCACGTCCCCACAAGGTACAAGCACACTCAGGGTCCTCTGATACTATCACTGTCGCTCTCATTCCGACTGACCTGAATGCCTTTCATATCTGCACCCCCCCCTCGAGTAAACACCCCCCTCGGGGCAGAACAAATAAAAGTAGTTCCTCTCTACTTGTTCTTAATCATAATTCAGATCCTCTCAGTGCTGCAGGGGCTGCTCGGCTCGGCTCGGATGAAAAGAACCTGAGTAAAAAGACTGAGGACAGAAAAGAAAAGAAAAGTGAGGGAGGTGTGTGAGGGGGCAACAAGAAGGCGAGTGAGGTAAATAAAAGGAAGGATCAAGTAAGGTGGAGTGAAGGTGTGTGTGTGCTCCATAACCCCCCCCCATGCTGATGGAGGGACGGTGGAGAGACATTGACAAAGACCGAGCGAGAGGATCTTTTTCACTTCAGCTAAAACACACGAAGAAGAGAAACGTTACCTGTTTACGTTACCAGGTGATGAACATCTGTGACATCACATCCCCTCAGCATTGTCTCATCTCTTCAGCTCCATGGGGTCTCTGGGGGCGCTCTGTGGCCCCCCTCTGTGTCAGGTCAGGAATCAAGTTTAAAATGCAGCATGTGATATGAATTCCTAATGTGACCCCCCCCCCTAGTCTCAGAGCTGTTTTATTGTGAAGGAGAGCAGATTATTTTACAACCCCCCCCCCCCCTCCAGGATTTAGGCAGATTTACTGCACCACACACCTCTGGTTGGACAAGAGGAGGAGTCAGGGGCCCGCTCAGGCTGAAGGGGCCCTTTGTTCAGGGAGGGGCAGCAGGCAGAGACACATTATATTAACAACAGGAAGTCTTGTTAATGCAACACAAAATAAAACCCACACCAGGATGACATCACAGTCACATGATGCCAGTTTCTGTATTTTAGTTTCCATGTTTTCTTCTGCTGCCTCCAAACGTTTTCGTTTTTAGATTGTCGGTTCCAGTTTGTTCTAGAATAATTTTTGGGTTAAATTGTTTTACAAATGTTTCTATGAATGTAATTTGAATTTAGACTTTCTTGGCTGCAGAGATCTGTTTTAGTGGTTTTCAGGGGGGGTGTCAGGACAAGGAATCTGTTGGACCCTGGTCTGTTTTGGATGTTTTATAGAAATTTAAAGATTGAGTTTTTTGGAACATACTGAATGCTGGATCAGGATCCTGCAGGCTGGAGACTTGTTGACTTGTCTGTCCCACATTTGGCTATGACCTCTAGATTTGTTATAGACCCACAAGAACCCCCCCAGATCTGCCTCCTTAAGGTCTTGTGCATTAAAACATAACATCCCCGCACCTGTCTGTCAGCCTCCTCCACAACTTTATCCTTCCTCTGATAACAACTGTCACCGAGGGAGGGGGGACGTCTTCTTCTTCTTCTTAACAAAGGTTGTCTCTGTGTTGCCAACAACAAAAACTCCTCACACTTCTCCCACACCTCCCATCATGCATCTGTGGTGTGTTGGTGTAAAACTCCTCTGGTGTTTGGGATGTTTCTAGGTAACTGACATGCATGTACTGTGCCCCCCCTAACACACACACACACTATTCTTCATGTTGCCATGTGCACATTTTCTTCATCAGTGAGCTCATGATCAGCTGCTGACATTTGATTATGATTATTGTGGTTGTGGTGATGATGGTGGTGTTGGTGGTCAGGGTGCTTTGTTGTAGTATTTCAGCTTTTGCGAGAACTGAATGGAAATTGCTGGAGTCTTCTTCTTGTAAGTCGCTTTGGATAAAAGCATCTGTAAAGTAAAGTAAAGTAATGATTATAATTATAGTGGTGGTGGGGTGATGATGATGGTGGAAGTGATGATGATAATGATGGTGGTGATGATGATGATGGTGTTTGTGGTGATGATGATGGTGATGATTATAATAGTGGTGGTGATGATGATGGTGGAAGTGGTCGTGATAATGGTGGTGGTGTTGGTGATGATGATGGTGTTGGTGATGATGATGATGATGGTGTTTGTGGTGATAATGGTGATGGTGGTGGTGGTGGTGTTGGTGGTGATGGTGGTGGTGTTGGTGATGATGATGGTATTGGTGATGGTGGTGATGGTGAAAAGAAAAGTTTTAATATTTTATTATTACGCTAATGATACAATAATATTTTGTACTCTCTGATGTGTGAAGCCAGAACAGCTGTAAACTCTCTGAGAGCAGGCTCACACTTGGTCCAGGTTTACTGAGACCCAGCTGTGATTGCAGTCATTCTCATGACCCCAACCCGACAGGAACGGTTCGTTTGAATGGCTGATCTCCCGCGGCAAGGTCACACACATGGAACAATCAATAACGGATGGCTGGATTAAGGTGTCATGACATCTGTGTGTCCAGACCGCCAGTGTACGACTGACTGACTCGACCCCCCTGAAGACCCCCCCACAGATACCTCTGTCCCAGAGCTCTAGGCCCCGCCTACCTCTGTTTGTCCATTTCAGATCGATCACTTTGATTAAACACAAACTGCTCATCACCAAAGTGCCAGCAGAAGTCACTGAAGCTCACGTGGCGAGTCGTACAGGTGTGTTGCACAGGTGTGTCACTTTCCCTGACTTGGTGAAGTCCAGAAACAGGTTTTAAAATGTTAAACCTTTAAAACTGACAGTAAACATGAAATAAACACAGTAACGGTTATTATTAAAACAGGTTTCAATGACATGCTTTTGGAGGAAGCTTTAATGTGTTCACAGTAGAAACAGCTAAGTTTAAGTTCAAACACACAAAACTCGGTACCAAACTGGAGACGGCTCAGTCACAGTTTATAACAGTAAAGTTCTGCTGTTCTCTACTGGACAAGTAAAAGAAGCTTCATTACAAGACAGAGACACAAACACCCAAAACCTGCTGTGGAAAGTTCCCACTCTACTGTTACATAAAGAACTCATCCTTGGTCCACTCGGACTCTACGTTCTCTCAGGACATGTTAGATCAGCGGGTTTCAGGACACCACTTCCTGGTCTACCAATTAGTGTAATGAAGCCAGGGAGCTCCAGTCAGTCCCCTGGGTGGGGGGGTCCTACTGGGCTGACCAACGAGAGTCTGAGGTATCTGAGCTGACACTCCTGTCAGAGCTGCTCCACACACTCCACTGTGAAGGGAAGTTGTCCACCTCGGTCCACAGAGCTGCAGAATGACCCCGAGCTGCAGAGACTAGCTGAGGGTTGGTATGAAGGGTTCTTCCCTTCTTCACTAACGTGTGGTTCTCCTGAACCAGCATCCTGTGAAACTGTGTCTATGGCTGATAAAACCTGTCACATTCAGCATTGGTAAAATCCCCAAAACACATTTCAAAAAAAGAAAAATACAAAACATAAAATATGATTTTCACCAAAACAAAGATTGAAGAAATGATCTAGAGAGAAATGTGTAGTTGTATAAAATCAAAAGTGCAGGAACCAAAATAAAATGTGTGATCTGTGCACAAACAGACTCTCTGCTCATCTATCCCATAATACTGTCTGTCCTGGTCTGTTTCCACGACAATAGGCTCCATCGCAGAGCCGCTGTGAGAAGTCTCGTGCATCGCCAACCGTGTTTACTGTGGGATTACCAGACTTTGGTTTGGGGGAGCGGCTGTGTAAAGGTAGCCATGGGGAGGACCCCCTGTAGGCCAGGAATGCCTGTCAGGTCAGGGGAGGGGTGCCGGGAGGCAGGGGGCACACTGTGGGATGGGGCAGGTGCCTTTGTGAGTCCTGTCAGCCATCAAAGAAGAGGCAGCCGTGAAAAGGTTAGCAGAGAATAAGGCCCCCCACCACAAACCAACCCCCAGCCCCACATATCCTCCCAGCTTACAGACACGGTCCACAAAGATCCAGTACAGTCAGTCATTATCAACTGCTACGTGTCAAAGCAGCTCCAGTGACTCAAAGCAGCTCCAGTGACTCAGACAGAAGTGGGTCTCAAGTCAGACTGTGAAACCAGGTCTGTGCTGGACCAGATGTTCCAGAACCAGGCGGCGGGTCAGAAACAAGCCAGGCCTTCAGTTCTTCAGTTCTTGTCAGTCTGACAGATTTCACAGTGAGGTGATCAGACGTATTGATACTGGCTTATTTATACTTTGCTTGGCAGACGCTTTTATCCAAAGCGACTTACAAGGAGCTAGCGCTGGGTGTCTGGCTCAGAGACACACCTGGTAGAGGATGGATTAGGAGTCAGACGGGGTTCGAACCTGCAACCTTCTACACTCCAGTGTAGACGCTTCACTAGGTCCATATTGATCAGAAACTTTCTCGTCTTCTGTGGAATCAGAGTCTGATGTGTCTCAGACAGAATGCTCCATGTTTTTGTTCTGATGGAGTTCTTGGTTCTGGCTGGGCTTTCATTCTGAAACTGACTGATGATCACTTCCTAAGACCCCTCTAGACTCCAGCCTCCCATATCTCCAGTGTTTGGGTGGTGATGGGGGGCCGATACCTCTGTGGGCGTGTTGGTTGCGTCATGAGACCCGAGGTGTCCCCTTTTGTGCAGCCTGTCAAACGTGGTTAACATGCGGGCATTTATCTCCTGAACCTCCTCGGGGTGCACAATGGTGGAGGCTGATGGTGGGAAGGGGTCGTGGGTTGAATCTGGGGCTTTAGTTGCCCTCTCCCCACTTATTTCTCCCACTCTCGTTTTGTCCCTCCATCTTGTTCTTTCTGACCCTGCCCCCCCAACCTCCAGGAATTGTTGGTTTCACCCCCCACCCCGCCCCAGCCGCTCCTCGTTGTTATCTGACAAGGTGCTTCAGAATGTCGCCCTCCGCTGCCAGACACGTTGGGCCTTGTGAATGTGTCAGAGCGAAGCGCTGTCTCAGAAACAATGAGCTGGATTGTTGGTTCCCACCCCCCGCCTCCTCTCCCCTTCCGGCTGCTCTGTGTCCTCCAACAGTAACAGTTGTACCTGACAGTAAATAAAGTTTTCAGGCTGCTCGAATCAATAACTTACTCAAAATCAGAAAGATAAAACCACAGCAAACTGAACCTGTGAAAAACATCCACTGGACCTTTAAACCCTCGTGTGAGCGTCCGGTTGGTTGGACAGAAACGTCTAGGAGGAATGAACCCAGCGTGTTTGTTTCTGTGCAGGAAAAGGCAGCGAGCGAGTGGTTTGCAGTGGTTCTAATGTGGCAGATAAAACCCCCAGCTTTGATATCGCCTGCTCCAATAAGCCCCTTCAGCCTGCCAGCACCTGCCAACAGGGAGGTATGCATTCATCTCCCCCCTAACAGGATTATACTGCTCTGTAATTGATTCATTTGCAGAGAAGGGAGGTGACAGAGCTTTGGAAATGAGAGTTTAGGTAACAGGCGCCCCAGAATTCAGCCGACTCCATGTGTCAATTTTATTACATCAGTCCAGATGAACTTGAAAGGCCGGCTTTGTGTGCGCTCATTGGCTGTTTAGAGCCGCGCTCAAAGGGACCAGATTCAATAGAGGTCATTGATGTGTGTGTTTCTTTCTTTTCTCTCACTTTATGAGTAGTATCAGTGTTTGCAGCGGCCATGTTGTGATGGTTCTCTGATGGGGGGGTAGTGGGAGGGGTCAATGTGACATAGATGAAGCATGTTAAAGTCTGGATCAGTTCACACATGGATTCAGATCCAACAGTGATGATGTGACAGGAAAACAGGCGTAAAGGGGTCAATCGATGATCTGCTGTGAGAAAACCAAATCAGGTCAAAAGTGTAGGCTGCAGGGCGCGAGCACTGGAAAAAATATTTTTATATATACCTTTTGTTGTCATTTAATAAATTTTAACATGTTACAACTGCATTTTCAAGATTCAAGACTCAAGATTCAAAACACTTTATTAATCCCAGAGCGAAATAGTTTTGCCATGAATACAGCCGCTCTCATTACAGAAAGATTAGAAAACCACCACCATAAATAGCACCAACGACATATAAATGTAAAAAACAACAACCATATAGGCACAATAAACAAGAACAATATGATACATCCATCTCTAACGTTGTTGTTCTCCCCTCTCCCCTAAACAGGAGGCAGGGGAGGAATGATTTCCTGTGTCTCAGTGGAGCACTTGACATTGATGAGTCTCTGGCTGAACGTGCTCCTCTGTCCTCAGGACA
>JAUMTR010000013.1:167091-189457 GCA_032270685.1 Microctenopoma stevenorrisi
ACATTATTCAAAACGTCCTTAGATTTCATTATATATTCCCTTGTGACCATGGATTTCTGAAAGTTTGCATGTAGTTAGAAAGAAACACAGAGAAAGACGCCAGTTCATTTAGCAGCGAAAACATTTTGTCCGTTTCCTGTGAAATGTGACTCGCACATTTCAGACGCTAGAACTAACTAAGATATAGAGACGTCTCCCCACCAATAAAAATGTATGTTAAATGTTTTGAATTGTGTGAAAACAGAAGATCATTGATCATTTCATGCTCACTGATTTCTCTCACTCAAACACAGTTCAGAGAAACACTTTTTTCAGATGTTTAATCTCAAATAAATCAGGACAATGTGCTGAATAAACAGAAGACTCACACTGCAGGATTTCACTGAACGCTCCTGCTTCAGCTGCTCTTACTGAGAGGAACGACGCCCCCCCTCCCTGCTGTTTGTGTTTATCTCTTTATTTGCATTTAAAATGGTGGGAATGCACCTACATGAGAAACTGTTAGCTCTGAACAAAGTCAGCCCACACTGTTTCTCAGAATGGCTCTAGATAAAAAGAGACTGTCACTATCAGATCTGCTTTACTAAATACTATTAAATTTCCCCGTTAGCTTCTGTTCCACAGCTTCGTAATCTGCTCAACGACTCCTACTCCTACTCCTCCATCATGAAAACTTATTTTTTCTTTCTGCAGCCACAGCTGCTCAACGAAGGAGCTGGAAACCGCAAGTTCAAATGCAGCGAGTGTGGAAAAGCCTTCAAATACAAACATCACCTGAAGGAGCATCTTCGCATCCACAGCGGTGAGTCCCCCTCAGCCCGACTCTGAGTCTGACTGCTGATCCATGTTGTACATTTTATCACCTTCAGCTCTGAGTGACTCAGGTCTTCTGAAGTTAGTCAGTCACTTTCAGATCTGACTCTATATCAAAACCAAACACAACTTCAAACCTTTCTTTGAATAGTGAGTTGTACAGCACTGACACTGATTCACATCTATTTCTGTGGTGCTATGTAAAATACCAAAGAATGTCAGATTTAATAATTCAGCAAATGGAGGCACTTAAATATCATTTGTGGCAAACCAATTTATTCAAATCAGTATGAACTGCATCAATGGTTCAAACACGGTTATTACGAGCTGCACATAAATCTCAAATTCAAACAACTTTATCTTTTATTCTTTGGCTCGAGTAAACCTCTGCTTTGTCATTATATATGCATTTATGTAAAATAATTTATATGTAACTTTACTAAATAAAAATGTTTAATATTCATTTACGTTGTGTCGCAGGAGAGAAGCCGTATGAGTGCTCCAACTGTAAGAAGCGGTTCTCCCACTCTGGCTCCTACAGCTCCCACATCAGCAGTAAGAAATGCATTGGCCTAATTCCTGTCAACGGACGAGTGCGCAACGGAAGTAGCGGCAAGCCCAGTTCCTCCCCCAGCTCCACGACCTCATCACCTGGGAGCCCCGCCCTTGCACAGCTACGTCACAAACTGGAAAATGGGCGACTGCTCGGCTCTCCAGACCAGCAGAGTCATCTTGACATCAAAGCTGAGCCTATGGACGTCAACGATTATAGGCTGCTTATGGCCTCTCAGCATGGGTTTGGGGGACCAGGAGTTTACCTTAATGGCCGTGGTGGTAGCCCCCTGGGTCTTCATAGCTCTTCCCAGAGCCCGCTTCAACACTTGGGACTAGACCTCCCCCTGCTGGGCTATGGAGGGTCTCTTGGGAACAACCTGAGTGAGGTGCAAAAGGTGCTTCGGATTGTGGACAACACAGTGTGCAGGCAGAAGTTGGACAGCAATCCAGAGGACATATCCAAGTTCAGGGCATACATGAAAGAGCTGGGAGCTCAGATAGAGGAGCAAAAGCTGGCCCAGGCCGGATTTCAAATCATGGGCCACAGCAGCCCCACAAAAAGCATTATCGACTACACGCTAGAGAAGGTCAACGAGGCCAAGAGCCTGATCGTTGATTCCAAGAGGCAAGGGGACGTCAAAAAGGAAAAACAAAGCAATTCAATGGATCTCAGCAGTGAGGAAAAAACTCAGTTCCTGCCATACTCCTGTCAATACTGCAAAGAGACGTTCCCCGGGCCCATTCCGCTGCACCAACATGAGCGCTACTTGTGCAAAATGAACGAGGACATCAAAGCGGTCCTGCAGCCAGCTGACAGCACTCCTGCCGGCTGTGGGGGGATAATGCCCTCTGAGCTGCCCAGTAATGAGCGGGCCAACAGCCCCACCAACCCCTTTAAGGACCACGTCTCAGTGCTGAAGGCCTACTTTGCCATGAACACTGAGCCTAACTCAGAGGAACTGCTTAAGATTTCAATTGCTGTTGGCCTTCCTCAAGAGCTTGTGAAGGAGTGGTTTGCCCAGTGGAAGAGCCAAGGCAGTCATGCAGGCAGTCTAATGAAGTTGCCCCCTTCTGGCCTAGATGTCAACCGCAGATTAAGCCGCTCACCGATGTCACAAGCTCTCACAGATTTACACGGAGGCTTCACTAATGGTGACACACCCCACAGACTCACAAAGAGCAACCAGTTTACAGCCACCAGGCAGGCAACAGGAGAAAAACCACTAGACCATTTTGACCACTTAAGAAGCAACACCCCATCTCCTCTCAACCTTTCCTCTACTTCCTCCAAAAACTCTCAGAGTAGCTCTTACACTCCAAACAGCCTAGCTTCTGAGGATGCCCCTGGGGATATACCACTAGATCTGTCATTGCCCAGACACATGGTGCAGAAGCTCATCTCTGTAGGAGACAAGCGATCCAGACCCAACGGCTTTGTCACTGAGCGCAATAGTGATGTGCAAGGACAAGAATACGGGTCCGGGCTCGTAGACCTGGTCAACATCAAGAAGGAGGTATTGGGCTCTGATGGTGGAGGGAACTCAACAACAGTTCACCAACTGGAGAAAAGCACCAGTCCGGTTTTTGGGATTAATCCCTTTGCTGGTGGTGTTTACACCTCTCTGCCACCTCATGGAGCCTTTCCTCCACCCACTTTCCTCTCCCCTGCCCAAGCCACCATCCCGGGCCTCAGGACCTACCCAGGACTTGACCCAATGAGCTTTCTACCCCACATGGCTTACACCTATGCCACCGGGGCAGCCACATTTGCTGAAATGCAGCAGAGGAGAAAATACCAACGGAAATCAAGTTTCCAGGTAAAGCTAGTGCTAATGTTCAAATATTAATCCAGTGGGAAACATTGTCCCTGACCTGCTTTATCCTGTTATGACTGTAGCACATACTAGATGCCCACCATGAAGACAGAAGTAGTCAGGCAGGGTCCAGCAGCTGGAATGTGCTGAACCAGTTTCTTGTATTAGATAAACTGATATTTAGGGATGCTGGGAAGCAGAGCAATAAATATAGCGTTATATTTGTGTCACTATTCATACGAATAGAAAATGTAAACCGAACAAGCAAAAGTTTATTTTGTGCGTAAATGTGTCTAAGTGTCTGCTTATTGAATTGAATTGAATTGAATTGAATTTATGTTAGCTAGTCATGTTTCATGCTATAAAACTTATTATCTGAAACCTCATATTATGCAGCAGCGGTAGAGAGTACTATCTTGAGCGAGACCAACAATCTTGGTGTGCTGTGATTCTGGTCTTCTGGTCTATGATTGGTTGGAATTGTGGCACATTTGTAATGCTGTGACAGGAGTTGAGCACGCACAGGTTGAGTTGAACGAACACAGAAGTGAGACACTGAGCGAGCGAGAGAGAGAGACTGAGCGCGAGCTCCGGGCTCCGGGCTCAGTACACATACTTTTACACACAAAATAAACTTTTGCTTGCTCGGTTTACATTTTCTATTCGTACGAATAGTGACACAAATATAATGCCGTAAATAATATATATATTGACTTAATTTAAATAATGACTTGATTAAATTCCAAACAGTTGACAGTTGTCAACAGCATTGTAAACCTTCAGCTTATGTTAGAGAGAGAACAAGGGGAACGGGTTGCAGCCACAGTCCCAGAACACATCACTTCTTCGGTTTCTGGGTGGTAGTCCAAGATAGATCTTTTCCCAGTAAGTTTTCAAGCTGATTGGTTAGTGAGGGACTTGCACTTATTATCTTAATGTGATGCGGTTGAGGAAGATGATGTAATGTGGTTGAAAGTTACAGTTCGTAACAGCAGCAGGTTTTTTGGCAGCTGTATGGAATCTGAGTTTTATTTAACGTTCAGTGTTTCCAAAGATGTTGTGTGTCAATGTATTAGTTTTTATGCTGGTACTAAAAAGAAGTTGAAGAAAAAGAATTCTGGTATTTTTCTATGACAGAACATTAGTAAAGAAAAGGTCTGTTTCACTATCAGGTGTTTTCAGTATTTCTGTGATAAGGTCATAATTAAATATCAAAGGAAACTTCTTGGTTTTCCCCTCCTAACCCCCCCCTCCCCTTTTTTTAAGTGTCCCATGGATGACAGGGACTTACCCAGGTTGGGCCTTAAGCTCTGTCCAGACTTAGGATCACGGAGGCAGTGGGGGGCTCGGACCAGAAGGTGTCTCTGAGCATAAAGTCGACAGGTGTGGGATTATGAGACGTACTGAAACGATCTGTCTTTTGTCTCAGGGGGAGCTGCTGGACGGGACGGCAGACTATCTGTCAGGCCTGGACGACCTGACAGACAGCGATTTGCTTCTCTCCAGGAAGAAGATTAAGAAGACTGAAAGTGGTATGTACGCGTGTGACTTGTGCGACAAAACATTCCAGAAGACCAGTTCCCTCCTAAGACACAAATATGAGCACACAGGTATATATAACATTTGGACACTTCTTTTTCACCCCACCCCCGATGCTTCTGTGTCCTCTCCTTCATATCTTATGTCTTCAGATTTCCATCCTGTCCTTTTGGTTTTTATTTTAGTCACACAGCCCCACCCCAACTTTATCTTTTTCTCCTCTGTTATTTTTCAGTTGTTCTCTGTAAACCATGGCCTTTAACATGTTCCTTTCTTTTCAGCAGGGGTAGGGATAATGTAATAAGGATAAGATTACATAGACACTCAGCACCCAAATATAAGCAACATGTTTGTGTAGAGAGATGGAGCAATGAGGTGGGGGACGTGTGCTCTGATCAAAGGGAAATATTCATTACAGCACACAGATGGAATTATAATAGTAATAATAATAATTATTATTCTTCTCCTTTTGCATGGCATTTACAGAACTGTAGAATTAGGAAAGTGTTAAATTCAGCAGAAGAGAAGAAGGTCAGATGTTTACTGTGTAAACAGGCTTTATAGAAACCGTTGCACGAACTGATTCTTACTGTCTTCATTTCTTTATCTTCTGATCTGGTTTTCACTAACCAACATTTTAGAGTCTTTAATTAAAAGCTAAACAGTGCTTTATGAACTCACTTTTCTTTTTTTCTGTCCTTTTAAAAATAGACATCAAATACAAAATAACACAAAGTCAGAAGTTAAACACAGTTTAAAATGATTAAATATACGGAATTTTGTCCAGTTTGGTTGAAAAGTGAAGCTGATAAAATTGTTGTTTGCTTCCATGTGGTTACATTTCTACAGTTATCACATGAATTTAAACAGTTTTATTGCCACACTATGAAAATGCTGAACCAAACATATTGTGTGTGTGTGTGTGTGTGTGTGTGATCTATTGTTTATCTAAACACTTCATATTATTATCAGCTTGTAATTTGGTACAGCTGAGTTTGATTCTCTAACAGGCTCAGGCGTTACTCAAACCTCATCCTGTCCATTTGTGGTCTGTAGATTTTCTCATTTGATCTGTCCGAGAAAGAAACACAAAAATAGAAAAGTCAAACTGAGCTCTATATTTTTACCTTCTGAATGAATCATGTTTGTATTAAATACATGATACAGGTCAGGTGTAGGAGGAGTGCAGCGCCGCTGATGATGAGTAATACCTGCACACTGACTCTGAATGATCCCACCAAGACGTGGGGGACCAGCTTTGTCATATGTAGGTCAAATGTTTTTGACAGACTTGCTGCTCTGCAGTTGAATCACTGAGCAGCACAGAAACATTTTTCCTCCTGATTGTCCTAAAGTCCTGGTCTGGTCTACGCCGCACAGTCAACCACACCTTGTGGTGCAATGTAAATATGACCGATCTTTATGAACTAAAAGCTCAGTGACGTGTGTGTGGAGGTTTGGAGTCAGCGTGCAGGCGTTAGGAAACCATGTCTCTGGTCTGGAGTTGAATCATTCTGCAGCAGGATTTCTTCGTACCAACAGTCTTTGCACAGGCCAACTTAAAAAGCACTTTAAGATTTAAATCAGTGTTTTTTGTGACACTTGGCAGGAGGCACCTCTCTTACCTGAGTGCCTTCATGTTTAAAAGCTGTGACCTGTTTTACCTTCCTCTCTTTCACTCAGTTGCATCATCCGTCGTTCATGTCCGCCCCCCACGCCCACCCTCCCGTCACTCAGAGCAGGAATCTGCCGTCTCTTATATTTACACCACACCATGTGTGTGCGTGCACAGTATGACCATGCCAGCTACGGTAGATGTTACAGGCGTTAGCGGGCTATTTGTGTCTACGAGCTGTGTGTGTGTGTGTCACTGGTGCATGTATGTGCACGGTTCTTCTGCATGTGTGTGTTTATGTTGGCACAGTCGGGGTGAAAACATGTTTTTGGTGCATGTGTGCGTGGGATGTGTTTGGACAGCGTTCAGCCCATCGTTTGGCAGCAGACTGAAGCATCCTGTTTCGTCAGATGGAGGACATGTCTGCTGGTACCAGTGTCGTAGTAAATCCACCACAGTGTGTTAGTGTGAGCAAGTCAGGATGGAGCTGTCTTTATCACTGACCGACACACAAAATTACATAACGCAAGTGAGAAGGTAGAGGCTGATTAATCAGAAAACCTGTCCCTGAAAACTGCGCATATCCACACCATCGGAGTTTATTTTAGCTCCAGTCACAGCAACACAATCTTAAACTGTGTTTCTCTACACACAGACGCAGCTTAAACTACAATGTGTGTATTGTTGAGTGAAGGTTGGCAGATTTCAAAGTGTCCGTTACCAGACAAACCTGTGGTTTGTGCCACGGTTACAGGGTTTCTCCAAACTGTGTTAAAAAATCCACCAAACATTGTGTGAAATGATGTTCGGTTGTGCTGTGCTGCTCTGGACTAATAGAAATGTCCATCATGTCCTCCTGATGCTGTGTGTGATTCTGAAGTTTTATGTCCGTCATGACTCCCCTTCTCTCCTGTGGTTTTATCTCTGCAGGCAAACGTCCTCACCAGTGTCAGATCTGCAAGAAGGCCTTCAAACACAAACACCATCTCATTGAGCACTCGCGCTTGCACTCGGGAGAAAAACCGTACCAGTGCGACAAGTGTGGCAAGCGCTTCTCGCATTCAGGGTCGTACTCCCAGCACATGAATCACCGCTACTCCTACTGCAAGAGGGAGGCAGAGGAGCGCGAAGCAGCTGAGAGGGAGGCGCGAGACAAGGGAGGAGGAGTAGCAGGCATGGTGGGAGGTCTAGAGCCCACAGAGATGCTGATGAGGAGGGCCTACCTGCAGGGCCTTGGTCCGCTCGGATACTCGGATCCCGAGGACCAGCAGGAGGGCAGAGGAACGATCCTGAGGGACAGCAGTGTGGGAGGACCACAGGAGGAGACGGAGGTGGACAACAAGATGTACGAGGAAGTGACAGAGAGACAGGAGGCAAGTTTCAGGGTAGGAGATGAGGAGGAGGAGGAGGAGGAGGAGGAGGAGGAAAGAGACAGTAGGAACCAGGTGGACTCGGCAAGGGATAATGAGGGCAAGGACGTGATGCAGCTGATGGACGAGAGTTCACGAGGAGGGAAGACAGACAGAAAATTGGACCAGGAGGACTGATGGAGATGATGGAAACAGTCCTGTTTCTGTACAGAAACTGTCAGGGTGTGGTCAGGTGGGGGTGGGGTGGGGTGGAGGGTGTTTGGTCAGCCTAAACAATTAATTATAAAGTAAATGATCTATTTACAGAAAAACCCCACGGCTGTTACCTGTGTCAGAAGATTGATCGGGTTCTTTTTGGTATTTTTCACATCACATTCGCATCCAAAAAATATTATTCCAGTCGTTCTGCAGGTTAACCACCAACAGGCATTTTCTGTTCACAATGTCACTAAAGACTTCAAAGCAAAGTGTTCTGACCCGTCAGCAGCTTCACCATGTGTACAATAACAACTGTTGCATTTGTTAATTATTGTGCAGCACAATAATGTTTATTTTTGTATGATGTACCATCAGTAATTAAAGAATTAAATCTAAATCAGTTTTCATGAAGTGGAACAGCACAGAGCTGACGTGGAACCAGGTTTAATCATGGTAATAATGTCACACAATTAAATGAAGTACAACCCAGTGTACAATATTATATATGATCATTAACGGCGCTGTGGGTTTGGGGAGGGCTGTTTATCCTTGATCACGTCTTTGCTGTCTGTAACTGGAGACTGAACAGGATGTCCACATGTGTGGGCAGTGGGTCTAAATCCGCTTTATGCAAAAAAAAAAAGACGAAGACGAAGTGAAGCTGTTTTTATTGTACAGTATTAGAAAGGCCTAAAAGCTGTGTGGTGCTATTATGTTCTTAACTTCCTAAGTCTCGTGTTCGACACCCCACGTCAGGAAATTGCACTCGACTCTCTGAATCACTACAAGCTAAAAAAAGAAATAAAAAAAGAGGGAAAAAGTCTTGAACACGTCCCGTCAGTGTTAATGTTGTATTTTTGTCTCCTTCTATTTACTGTGACGTTTGTTATTTTTATCCTGTCCCATTATTTTTGCCAACTAACCACGCGATTTTGGGCCTCCTGATTTTTTTTCTTTACATGAAGTATCCCGTGTGATTTTCAAAATAAAATGTCGATGTGAGTCTTAAAAAGAACAGGAAGGAGCGGGAAATGTAAGGGCTCAAAAAGATCAAGAAAAAAAGGACAGAGTCTTTTTCTGTGTGTTTTTTTTTCAGAGAAAGCCTTATTATATGCAAACCCTCTCACCTGTCTGCAAAGTGCCATCCCTGTACAGTGTACATCACCTGTGTCCTCTCGCCTCAGATCCAGTATTCATATTTCACCCTGTTTTAATTAATCAGTATTAGCATAGTTAGACAGACGTTTGTTAGTTTACATATGTTTGTGCAATTTTCTGTATTTGTTCATCACAGTATTTGTCAGTATTACTTTATTGTTTCTGTTGAATTTTTCCAATACAATTTTTTTGAGAATTTACCACTCTATTTATGTGACTCATTTTATATTTCTTAATTTTATTTATTTCATACTGTAGTGTACAGTATTAGAGTTCCTCACGAATAGATATATTTTAGTAAGAATTATTCTGTCACGGACTATTGGAGCAAAATATGAATAGAGAGCATCTGTGGTATGGTTGGAAATTTCACTTTCTTTTGCTCTTCTTGTTTTATTTTCTTTGAAACTACTGCAAATTCGAAATTTGGGGAACTTTTGATACAATGATTATTGTGAAAACACTGTATTTTTGAGAGTAAAAAATCTACTTTATTCATCCCACTGATGAGGTGATGAAGGACTCGTGATGATGATAATTATGATGAAGGATTCCTAAAATGTCTGAAGTATTATTATTGAATTTTTAATTTCTCTTGGGAATGACCATGCTCGAATAAATGTAGCCAAATTAAATTTTAATAAAGCTGTGTTATTCTTCCTGTAAGCTGTCCTCCGCCACCGTTTGATTTTATTAACACACACATGAAGATCCATACATCAACAGTATCACAACACTTCACATTAAATACTTGCAGTACTAGTGATATTTACAGATGTATCGCTATGCAATAAAACAAACGTCCTGCACACATGACAAAAGATGTCACCACATTAGAGAAGCATTTGTCTGAGACAGTTAGAAATTCTGCAGGGATAAAGAGATTGAAATATTCTGAAAGTAACTGACAGAAAGGGGGATAAATAACCAGAGACCCCATGATACAGTATTCTGTTTTTTCAACTGTAAATTATGTTCATAAAAGTAAACATTTGTCCAAATACATTTAATCTAATTAAATAGTCCTCAGTTTTCACTTCCATCATTTTAAAACGCAGCCTGGTAGCTCAATGGTTTAAGCGTCAGACTGGGAAGTAGACATTCGCATGTCCGAACCCCGTCTGACTCCTAGTCCATCCCCTACCAGGTATGTCCCTGAGCCAGACACCCAACGCTAGCTCCCTGTAAGTCGCTTTGGATAAAAGCGTCTGCCAAGCAAAGTAAAGTAAAGTAAATTTTGTCACTACTAACACCACTGTTAGTACTACTAATATTACATAGTATTACTACCTCTATGACGACAGTATCACTAATATCACATAATAATACTACGACCGCTTTGTGAACTTAGGCTACAGCAACAACTGTTTTTAGTACTGCGCCTGCTGCAGTTAGTATTACTACTACTGCTTTGCTTCTCCTAGTTAGTACTGGCTACTACTACCACTACTTCAGTATTCTTCTGTTATTATACTATACTACACTATAGCTACTGTTAGAGAAGTACTGTTACTATATTATAGCCACTGTTAGAGAAGTACCAACTGTTACTTCATTATACTACACTATAGCTACTGTTAGAGAAGTACTGTTACTATATTATAGCCACTGTTAGAGAAGTACCAACTGCTACTTCATTATACTACACTATAGCTACTGTTAGAGAAGTACTAACTGTTACTACACTATAGCTACTGTTACAGAAGTGCTACCACAGATACTGCTGTACTGTTGCTGTTACTTCTTCTACTACTGCAACTATCACCTGTATAATATACTGGCGTTTAGTAGTAGTAACACTACCACTGGTTGTATTACTGTTACACTGTTGTAATTTAATTGTATTACTGCACAGACACAAACGTAAATACTACATCAGTCCTATACTCCAGTTCTTATCATTATAGACGAGGAAGAGACGGGCGTCCCGTCACGCTCGGCTTTTACGGCGACGTCATGACGTCTGGAAGCGTGACGTGCGCTGTGTTTTGGCGCCGGGCAGATGCAGTCGGAGGTGAGTGTCTCGCCGTTGTTTAGAGATCAGCTGTTGTGAGTCAGCTCGTGTTGTCGTTTGTCCCCTGGTGTCCCTCTGATCACTGGGTACCTATTGGACACAGCCCAAACGCTGCTCCGGTCCACTGGAGGGGTTTTCACAGCTAGTCGGGACACGTTGCGTTGTTTTTACCGGGAGGGGTCGAGCCAGTTAGCTGTTAGCCGTTAGCTGCTAGCAGCGCCCAGAGTCAGGTAGAAAGTGACGACTGCTCCATTGACTCATTGAAAAGTTGTTTTTAACAAAGTTGAACTATGTGAATTCAGATTGGCACTAGTAGTAGTGATTTCGCTGAGCTAGGTGTTAACACATCAACCAGTATGATTTTTGCCTTAGCAGAGCCCTGTGGTGTGTTTGGCTAATAAAGTGTTAAAAAACGTATATACTAAAGTACTACTGGAGCAAACTGTATAAAATACTGTAAGTTTCAGGTACTTCATGTGTGTTTTAGCTAATCTATCTCAGACTACAATATTTCCTTCACAGTTACTGAAATAGATAAAAAATTGCTTACTAAGATATAATCAGATTGTTTATATAACTATTGCAATTTTAAAATAAAAGAATCCGTTTTAATATTTTTTACTGGTTGTGGGGTGGTTTTCATGGTTTAAAACAGTCCTTGTGGTGATGCTGTTGAAAATCAGAAAGTGTGTTTTAAATAACGTGGTAAATGAATTTACACCTTCAGCCTCTGAAAATGTCAGACACTGGTATAGGTCTGATATTCAGCTCACAGTAGATGGTATTATAAAGTATCTGTTACTGCAGGAGATGTTTACTGTCTCTAATTCTTTCATAGTTAGATATTGTGTGTAAAACTGCAGTGAAAGGTTTAACATTCAGAACAGGATCACAGAATATGACTCATGTTTTAAACTGAAACTTCACAATATGAGACTGATTTTTATGTTTTTGTTTCAATGCTCTAAGAAAGTCTCATAGTCACAACAGGAATGAGTATTCCTGAGTTTTCATGATGTCCTATGAGATCACATACATTACAGACCGTTCAAATTGATCGGTGATTAGAAATGTCAAACAAATATTGATCTGAGAGCCTGGTGTGGCCTAATGTTGGTGACAGTATGTGAGCTTCACTTCATGAAATCCTTTTTCGAGTTACACTCTAGAGATGTAATGCTTCAGCTGGTAGTGTGTACATGTTACCTCCGGCACTGTAAAGGCTGCCTCATAGAGTCTGTCGCAGCCTTCATAGACTGGATGGTGATGAAATCTGTCCGTGATGATGTAGAGGATACAGGAAGGATGAATTGGCTTTCCTTGCCGCCATGTCTCTGGCTCTTGTGTTGATTTTCTGATGCGTATCAACTAACTCTTAACGTAAATTCAGACAGTGACAGATTTTTAGTAGGTATTGCAGAGAAGGAGTTTGGTTTTACTCTGCAGAGCTTTCAGTGATTGGTCTTAGAATTACTAGTCACAGGCTGTACCGTGAACAACATCTGTCACATTAACCCTCTAATAAGACTGATCTGTTACGTGTTCCTGCTCGACACGACATCTGAGGTAGAAATTATTGAGCGCTTTTGTTTTATTCTAGAATATCTGAAAACTATGAGAATAAAGTAAAAACCACATGTTTCTGTTGTGTTCAGTCATATTACTTTTAGAGCAGAAACATAAAACAACTAATTGGTCGACTGACGTGAACATGATCAGTAATCAGAAATCTAAAATAAATGAAAACATGTTATTTTCCTTTTACTGTAATCTGGCCTGACTTTGATTGTAAGTGATTTAAAACACATATGGACCAGTGCTGGTGAGAAAGGACGGAGAAAGGCTGTGTGATCCAACAACTCAAGAACCAATCACAAATATGATCCTGTATTGTTATTGTTAATATTATTTTTATGTGACAGTTATGTTTGACTGTAGTTGTTGTCTGCTAAAATGGAAACAGTTTAGATACTAAGAAATATACAATTAATTAATATTTTGGATGTTACGCTTGATGACAACTATGATGATGACAACTATGATAATAACGCGTTACAACCACCTGTAGCAGATCTTATTTTGTTTATTTAATCTGCTTTTAAGTGTCAATTTAAGTTATACGGTTGCAGTTTATATTTGCAACAGTTAATATTTTTGTAATGGGACTTAAGCTATTATATCAGGCTGTATTTTGTATCAGAAAATACAGCCTATCAGACTGATGGAAAATAAAATATAATAATATGTTTTGAATTGAGAATCGGATTTGAATTGAATAGTGAGCCCAAGAATAGAAATTGAAGCGATTGGTTAGATTTTCTGAATCGGGCTCCTCCAATAATAAACACTTTATTGATCCCCTGCTCTACTACAGGGTATCTATGTCTTGTCCAAGGACACCCCGACATGTAACCTAGTGGGTTTGAGGACGACTGCTCCACCCACTGAGCTATCAGCGGCATATGCGTTTTCTGTGCCACTGTTTTGAACGTATGATCATGTACCTGCATTGACTGATTCAGTACTTGGCAAATTAATGAGCGGCAGGTTAATTTCACTCGTATTTCTAATGAGTGTCGGAGCAGATCACGAAGGAAGAATCCTCGTGTGTTGCAGCCTCCACATCCTCTGAGTGAACAATAGTCCTGTTCCAGTTAACATTTGTAGGTCTTCAAAACATTGTGAAGACAGAATAAGGAATTTGGGGAATATTGGCGGGAAGCCGTCAGGCAACTTCTTAAAGTAAAACATTCCGCCCAAAATCCGTAGCATCGCTTCTTCTTCTTCTTCGTCTAATCATTTCTGGCAGGTCAAGCACCAGCGCAATGCTGACACCCTTCAGAGCTGCTCACATGTTTTAGGTTTAAGGTCTTAGATCACAGGAAATCAAAAAATGCATTAACTACGTTATGTTTTTAACGCATTAAACGTTTCACAATAATTAAAGTTAATATGGTAATTTTGACAGCCCTAATAGCCTATATCACTCTGTTACTATTGTTGACTATATTGTTTTCTTTGTGAAGACCCTCAATATATTGTTTTAATGTATGCAGCCCCATCCACAGCACAGTGAGAGCAAAGCAAGTGTATGTGAGCTTTCCCTGGTTTACATGTGGCCTCACTTGACCCTGAGTTGGCTTACGTAACACCACACTGAGCCCCTGGAGACGTTGGATGAGAGCCAAAGTGAGGAGGCCAAGTGGGACTAGGGAAAGGGTTAAATTGATGTATTTTTACATGTCATACGTGAGGCACAGTAGGGGTGGCCTTTTGGAAATAAGGACCAGGTATAGTTGCTGATTTAGGACTGCCCCAGGGGAGGCGTCTTTGACATACATGAAATACCATGTATTGCCCCAAAACATCAGTCTTAGAGGTCCGGACCTCTGGCTCACTGGTTTATTGTCCGACTGCTGTTTGACAATAAAGCTTTTACACTTTGAATTTTGCCTCTTTGCTTTTTTGAAGAAGAAGTGAAGAACTCCTGAACCGTCTCTGCTAAACACTTAGATTGAATTTTGGCCCAGAACAACAGTGAAACGTGAACCTGATGATGTCATATGTTCACGGCTCACCCAGCACAGGTTTAGATATGTCATGAAAATATTGTGAAGCAGTGTCAGGTCCAAACCAAACCTGTGTTTGGACCTGACATGTTAATGAACAGGACACGGCCTGGTAGCTCAATGGGTAAGCGTCAGACTGGGATGCAGAATGTCGCAGGTTCGAACCCCGTCTGACTCCTAGTCCATCTCCTACCAGATGTGTCCTTGAGCCAGACACAGCGCTAGCTCGTGGTAGGTTGCTTTGGATATAAGCAAAGTAAAGAGAAGGACCCAGCATGTAGTTTGGAACCAACACTTTAATATGTTTCGTCTGCGACTGTATGTGGCTCATACATTCCATGAAGGTGCGGTACTAATATTTGTTGCGGTGTCAGACTGGGATGATATCAGCAAGATGTCATGTCAGATGAAACAGTGGATTCCTGCTGCGCCCACAGATTCACAGCATGAAGAAGCAGAAAAACATTTCCAGCGTGATTCCACTGACAGACTCTAGTTTCCAGCCGTGCTCGGCCGGCTGACTCAGCCTCTGCTGGCTCCTCAGATGACTTATTAACCCTTCGGCAGCTCGCTGCACAGGGGGATTCCCTGCCGGGGGAAAGCGATGACATTAACCCTTTGTTTCATGTGTGTCGGCAGCCTTCCATGTTTGCAGCAGTGGGCGAGGAAAGGTGTCTAGGTGAGATGAGTCTGCAGGCCTGGAATCCCCCACCGTGGTTTACAGGGACTCTTAGTGTGTAAGGTGGAATGATCTGTTCTCTCTGCTTCACTCGATCAATTTCACATTTACTAAAAAACTTCCTGTTAGCACCATCGAACTGTTGGACTGAATGTTGGCGTCGCGTACGTCGTCTTCAGACCCGATGTGTCTTCATTATTCTCTTACTCCTCGGCCTTCACTTTGTACTGGTGTCATTAAATCCTGACGCTGACCAGCGCAGGCGGCCTGAGTTAGGTTCTGTCCCCTGTTTTCATTGTTGTAATTATGATCATTTGTTCCGTCGACGTGCCGATTTATCTGTCGTCATGGTTATTAGAACAGAAACTTTGCTCCGATTGATCCCTCGTGTTTTTATTTGTTTCATACGTCATTTTATTAAGACTTTTCTTTAATTATAACCTTTGGTGTAATGTTGGTAGATTTTCATTTTATTTCACTTCTGGTTTGTATGAACCATTGATGATTCTCATCAGTGCTGATTCTTCACTCACACTTTGTCTGAAACGACTTGTGTCCCTTATATTTTTATGTTTGTGACATGATTTCTGTGACGTTGTTTGACTTTCATCTATTTGTTTTTTCTGCTTTTACTCATCATTGTTATTTCTTTATTTCACTTCAGCTTTAATCATTGTGCTGCTTTTTAAATTATTTGTTTTTATTTATATCTTTTTCATTTCTCCACGTTTTTTTGGTATTTAGTCATTGATTCTTAGCACCGAATGAAACAAATACTTATATACTACTACTACTACTACTAATAATGATTTAATAAATTATTTACCTCTAATGTTTGTTCCTGATACAAACTGAAAGTCCCTGATCCCTTCACTTAGTGTGAAGAAGGTCAGAGTCCACAGACTTAATCAGACCATCTCTGTCCTTCTCCTCGCTCGGACACCATCACATTTTCATTATGCACATTATTTTGACAGCATTCAGGAAATAGATTGGACCGTTTTAGCACAATGGAGGACATTACGCTCGTGTTTCCAGTCAGATTCTTATTTTTGACACATTTGCATTTAACCTCTGCTGAACTGGCAGACTGGTATCTTTCTCCCTCTGACAGAAACAGAAAAGAGAGAAGATTGCACAGCTCATTTCCTCGTGCAGATATGAGTGGCATTACAGAGCTGGTGGGAGCCGATATTGACTGATTGAGCAGTCTGTGGGCGAGCGCTGAGTGCTGCTGCTGCTACATTAGCTCCCATTGTGGGCAGCTAAATGGAGAGTGGACTGGAAATCACTGGGAGGGAATTCAGTGGAAGGACAGAAAGCTCGGGGCCTGTAAGTCGTCCACTTCCTCTTGTTTGCTGCGTAAAGCTGCTCGTATCATAATGGACCCGGCTTCTCTATCAGCACATTGTGCTGCAGATAGATGGATGTTGCTGCTTCGCTGTGGTTTATTACTGCAAAGTTAACTCTGCAGCTCTCTGTCAACAATAGTTTGTCATTTACTGACTTCAGCGTTCAGAAGATGAGCTGTGTGTTCAGGACTACGTCGCCTCCATCAGGCTGCTGCATGCTTCACATGTAAACCAGCATGCAGACGTTTGAGTTTGAGTCCATTGGATCCACCAGCTCAGTTTCTAACATGAGACCAAAGTGAAATGAGCTAATGACCCTTCACCCTGTCATACTGAGACAGTTCTGGTGAGAGAGTGGAGGGGTCGCAGCAGGTCAAAGACTGAACAGGAGACGGGTTTTGGCTCCAGTTTTACTCTCAAACAGAAATGTTTGTAGCTACATTGATTTTATTACTAATCTGTAACATGCTCCAGACACAGCGAGGTGATTCCACCTCAGATCAATGAGTAATATTTCTTTAACCCATGGATGTGTTCGGCTGAGACGCTTTGTGTCGGCAGACAAGTCAGTCTGTCGTGTTTAGTCATCCTGACTTTGCTTTGTTGCTCTCACACAAGTGGCAGCAACAGGAAGTGAACACACATACTGTTACACACATTTAAGTATTGGTCAGATAGTGTTTCCTACCCTGGGTATTTGTTTTATTAATTCTTCTTTGACTTATTTTCTTTTTGCTTGATTCATCTTTTCATCTACAAACTTCAGAAAATGAGATGAAAAGCAGTGTTGGTTTTCATCACGTAGCTCCTGTGATGAACTGAAGTGTTTTCAGAAGACTTCTTAAGAAGAGCTGTAATAACTTTGGTCCTCTCATTTGAGATGTGGTTCCATCAGAACGTAGACATTTCTGTGTCTTTGGTGGTTTATGAGCAGATAATGTTCTTATCTTCCTGTGTTGGTGTTGATGGGTCAACAGGACGTTTTAGATTTTATTAGTTTAGTCACTGTGTTTGTCCACTGACAGTAGATCGAGTTGTCAGTCTTCTACGTGTGTGTGTGTGTGTGTGTGTGTGTGTAATGACAGCTCATTATCTCCTAAATTTACATTTACATTAATCTGAAAAAGACGCAGCTGCACCAGAAACTATGTCACATAGCTGTGAAACAGCCAGCAGCGGACGTCTGACCCGAGCTCTGTGATTTCTGTGCCCCTGTTTCATAGTCTGCCAGAGTGCTTCTGTTGGAGCCGTTCTATGGCGGCTCGCACAAACAGCTCATCGACCTGCTGAAAGCAAACATCCGCGGCTGCTGCCTCTTTACGCTGCCCGCAAAAAAATGGCACTGGAGGGCAAGAACGTCCGCACTGTACTACAGCCAGACCATCCCTACCTGCCCCTCGTACAGGTGAGACTCGCACAGTAACACATGTCCGGCAGCTGTACCGGGAACAGGTGTTTATGTAGACTGGTAGGTTGAGGTTTAGAGACTGTAAATCATCCCCAGCAAGAAGATGCAGTCTGGGTCCAATCACATGTTTCAGTATCTCTGAAGCTGCTGACTAATATCAGCCTGATGCTTCAATTCTAACCTACAGAAATCTGACAGTTCATTCCCCGAGGTGCTTAAAGGCGTGTGGGGGGTGGGGGGCTGACTCACTGTTAGATTCGTGAACAGACGGGTTCACTGTTCTGCCCTACTTCTGGCCTGTTGGGTGCTGACGGTGTCGTAGGTGGAGGGACACCGGAGAACACCAGGACCCAGAACTATGGCACCCTCCCCCCACACTGACATGATGATGATGATGTTCTGCCCCCTGTGTAAACTGAGTCTCCTTGACTGTCTCTCTCTCAGTCTTCACTGCAGCACCTCCACCTACCAGGACAGAAATCATCCGTCACTAATATTAACATCTGAATTATTCAAAAAGAAATGTGAAAAGCCCTTTTTCACTTTTCTGAAGGTTTGGTTGTGTTGTGTAAACTCTGCTGATACCGGATCATTTCGTGAACCGGGTTTTGATTTTGATCACGTTTGTGCGGGGCTCAGCGGATTCTGATCACCTGATTAATCTGATTGCTACTTCCCTCTGCAGAGTCCTGTTCAGCAGCTCCGTCCTGAATCTGTGTGAGCTGGTGGCTCTGAGACCAGATCTTGCCCGACTTAAGAAGGTTCTGTACTTTCATGAGAACCAGCTGGTTTATCCGGTCCGCAAAGACCAGGACCGAGACTTCCAGTACGGATACAACCAGGTGCTCTCATGGTAAACGCGCTTGCCTTTCACCTCATTTTCTGTGTGTGTAAATGTTGATAATTACCAAATAACAATAAACCCTCATTCCAGAAAACCGTGGAGACGGAACAATAACAAAAAGAACTGGATCCCTTTGCACAACGTGCTTTAATACTTGTTGTGGATCAGAGTCAAAAGTGTCTGGTCGTTGGCCACAGGTTCTGAACACCTCAGGCTGGATCTTGTCTCACTCCTCTCATTAATGTTTCGTGGCTGATATTTGACAACTTCAACCTTCAGATTCCTCCATAGATATTTTATGGGATTACTCTGAATGAATTATCACCTTCTCACCTGGCTCCTTGCTGATGGTCTTGTAGCCCATTCCTGCATAGATTGAATGGTGTCTTTTTGGTGTTTCTCAGCATTGGATTTATAGACTGATCACTTCTTCGTTAGTGGGCAAACTAATAAATCATCAGGGGTTCAAATCATCTTTTCCCTGATTGTAGATTGATCTAAGATGTTTGGAGCCACATGATACCTAAGAGCAGCATTAACTCGTTTGCCTTAATGAGCATGTTGGGCTACGTGTGATTGGTTAACAGCCTGGGCCGACACGATTGGTTAATTACATGAGCAATTGAAGTGGGTGATGTCATTAATCAGACGTCCAACAGAAAACTGATTGTTGTTGACCTACTTGGCAGCATGTCAATAAGTAGCAGTCTCCCCGTCTCGGCTAACGTCGTTACAGCAGCATTCAGGAAGCACTCGTTAAGACGCCTGAGTGGATCCAGCACGGATCACTCGACTGTGACGGTGAAGAGCAGCTCAGACATTCACTGCTTTCTTACCTACATCAGGACTCGGCGCTGCAGAGAGAGGAAACACGGTTTCAGAGTCAGTTCAACATCAGTCAGATATAGTTCTACAAACTGGACCGCCCCGCTCCACCAGCTCTGTGTGGTTCCACTGACTGTAATCAGGTGTGTCTGAGGGGAAGTGCTCGTGTTGCTCTGCCTGTGTTAGAGGCCATACGTTTAACGTTGGACCTCAGTAAGCAATAAAAATCCCCGTTAACACCGTTTCATCACCTCCAGCAGTTCGATCTGGTCTGTGGTTTCTGAGGGGTTTTTGGATTTTCTGTGCTTACAGCTGTGTGTGTTTCTGTGGTGCAGCTTGGTGGCAGACGTGGTGGTGTTTAACTCACACTTCAACATGGACTCCTTCCTGTCCTCCATCGCCTCCTTCATGAAGAAGATCCCAGACCACCGACCCGCAGACCTGGACCAGATGATTCGTCCCAAGTGTTTAGTGTTGAACTACCCGGTCCAGTTCCCTGATGTCTCCAGGTACGTGTGGTCCTGCTCCTCAGCATAAATTCTCAGATTGTCTAAAACTAAAGCTGAGAATTTAGTGTCACACAGCCTGAACTTAACCAGTTACATCAAGTACATGTACTACAAGTACTACACGTACTGCAGTATGACAACGTGTAATGTCTGGCTCTGAGGTGAAGACGTGTGTGATCACGTGGTGATAATGAGTGTGTGGTGTTTACTGACTGATGTGCAGCGCTGCACCATGACTTTCTCCCCCCTCCAGTGTTTTTCGCCTCATTTTCACTTGTTAATGTGTTGGATCCAGAGCAGACTCGCACAGTGTGAGTAAGTGATTATATGCATGGCCGACAATCCCTCCGCTCGCCCATGGTCCTCCCCTCCTCCACTGAGCCCTAGCTCACAGAAACAGGGCTGGGGGAGAGGACGGGTGGGGGGGGGGGACTGGCCCAGAGGAAGAAAACCTAAACAGGGTCTTTGGTTTGACCTCCTCCTGGTGCCTGTATGATCCATAATCTGTTTCCAGCCAAAAGCTCCGTGTGGAAGAAGCACTTTCAGATTTGAGAAGGTCCTCTGGAATGGTTGTGCGCGTGTGTGTCTGTCTGTCTCTGTGTGCGTGCGCGTGTGTGTGTGTCTGTCTCTCTCTGTGTGTGTGTGCGTGTGTGTGTGTGTGCGCGTGTGTGTGTCTGTGTGTGTGTGTGGGTGCGTGTGTCTGTCTCTCTGTGTGTGTGTGCGTGCGTGTGTGCGTGCGTGTGTGTGTGTGTGTGTGTGTGTGTGGGTGCGTGTGTCTGTGTCTGTGTGTGTGTGTGTGTGTGTGTGTGTGTGTGAATGAGAAGCAGCGTAAAGCGCTTTGAGCACCGGTCTAGGTAGAAAAGCGCTATATAAGTGCCGAACATTTACTTTACTTTACTTGGCAGACGCTTTTATCCAAAGCGACTTACAAGGAGAAGACTCCAGCAAATACCATTCAGTTCTTGCAAAAGCTGAGATACTACAACAAAGCACCCTGATAAGATCTAACTCGTCAAGACAAAAACATGCTTAGGAATTGTTTAGTGCTAGACAACGTAATGAGTGTGTGTGTGTTAGACTCACTTTAAGTACTTTTTGAACAAGTGACATTTACCGTTTACTTTTACTCCAGGTCCGAGAAAAGGCTCGTTTAGCTCAAATTAAATTTGAGCTTGCAGATAAATAAGTCCTGTGTCGTCAAACTGAGACGAATTCCTGCCAGTCCGAACCAAAAGTGTCTTTTGTGGTGTGTCTGAATGCACAATGATCTCATGGGCCTGTTCTTTGTCCTCTTTGTGGTCGGTGTGTTTGCGGTTTCCATCTATCAATCAGCCTTTGAGTGGTGGACTTTTGTAATTGAATAGTGATTGACCCGAGGCAGCAGAAACCTGCAGAGGGCCACAAAGACATCACATCCATCACAGCCCAGCAGCAGAACTCCGACTTCTCTCTGTGTACTGTTGGATTAAATTCAGATCAATGTAGACACCACGTGATCAGCAGGTGTCCGATTCTGGAGAACCCAGAGGCTTTTCTTCTCTGTTCAAACCAGTTTGTTTTGGGTCTTTGTGCAGCCAGATTTACACTGGTCGTCAGGTGTTTGATCAAAATTTTAGCTTCAAACAAGTTTGATAATGATGGATGTGCTGTGTGGTGCTTACACCAGCTGACTACATCATGTTGTGTTGGTCTGTTTATACAATATGACTCCAGTAAGTCTCCATCAGTCTAATTCAATCTAGGTCTAGACCCAGGTTTCTTTCTTTAGATTTAGTTTCCTTTTCCCCTTTTGATGAGGTGGATTTTGAACTTGTCCTGAATGCTGTGTATATAACTTTGTCTTATCTTCTGTTTGAGGGTAAAGACCTGGTTTTAGTGTCCAGGTTACACTATGGTGTAGAACACATTTAATTTAATTCAATTCCATTCAATTCAACTTTATTTATATAGCGCCATTTTACAACAAAAGTTATCTCAAGGCACTTTACAGTGTGAGGTTTAAGACCTTACACATTATATCAATATACACAGAGAAAACCCAACAGTCCCACTTGAGCTACAGTGGAGAGGAAAAACTCCCTTTAAGAGGAAGAAACCTCCAGCA
>JAUMTR010000013.1:189557-200568 GCA_032270685.1 Microctenopoma stevenorrisi
GGTGACGGCCGTAAAGAAGCTGCAGAGAGGCGTGTAAGACTGCGACTCTGCGTCCTGGGCTCCACTCCGGGATTTCACGGTTTAAAATCAGGAACCATGAGGTCTGAGAGATCAGGTTCCTGTGTTAATGATGGGTTCTGTTGGTTTCTTTAATTTTATAATGAGGAAAAGTTTCAGTGCTGGTTAACTGAAGCGTTGGTGTGAGTCGAAAGAGTCCAAAGAGACAAAGCACCTCTCATCTAATACCGAGTCTGGTTCGCTGGGATCCGCACTCGGCTTCACTGAACAGTTTTAAAAGGAAACTGTACGTCCTTCCATTTCTGTCCCGACGCCGCCGCTGTCCCACCTCTGTGGTTGGAGTTTTACCTGCTGTCACTTTAACCAGAGAAAGCTGCTGCTCCATGTTCAAACCCAGAAGAAGGGGGCTGTGTCCTCACAGTCCCGAGACCACCGTGTGTGTGGGGGCTGTATTAAGAACAAATCACCAGCACTGGTTTGATCTCTTCGTCTGGTGACTTCAAACACACATATGGAGCCAATTGTGGTTGACTCGAGCTCACAAACCAACAAGACCAGAGTCCCCAGCAACCCTCAGCATCCAGCCCCCCTCCACCCTGTAGCTCTCAGCATTAGGGTGGAGGTCAGAGCAGAAAGAAGGTGGTGAGCAGCTGTTCTCATCTGTGAAGATTAAACATGTGAGGGTGTGATTAGGAGAGGAGCTTCCTGCTTCATCAGCCTTCTCTAATCAAACTGCAGATTTTCCACATTCGGTCCTCTGAGGATTCAAAGTGACACATGGTGACGAAGGTTTAACCTCAGTCCAGCAGCCGGTCCATTTGTTGTTTGGGACTTTTACAGACCAGGAGCAGGTGCTGATTGTTACACAACGTCATAAAAACCAGCAGAGAGAGAGACACCAGAAAGACCTCTCTCTGGATCCCCCTCAGGTCATCTCACCATCACTGGACGAAGACTGGATGTGTCGGACCGCTCCGATGAGAATCCTCAGTTGAGATGAAATCCGAACATTCCTTGAGGACGTGTGTCAGAGCACGGGCTGACTCTGAAAGTCACATGTACATATGTGGAAAGATCCCATTAGTGGACCCTCAGGTTCTTAGAAAGATAAAACTCTTGGTTCTGCTGGTTCTGCTACTGAGCAGCTCGATGAGAAGTTCCCTGCTCACCAAATGAAATGGGTCACAGAACCACAGCAGGATTTCAGCTCGGTGCTGCTCTGTTTGGTTAATTAGTAACGTTGTGGTAATGATCGGACCTTGTGTGGTTTTATCTCCAGATTGGACTCGTGCGAGCGTCTCTGCAGCCTCAGACTCTTTTTTCTAAATATGGCCAATATAGTAAATGAGCTGAATGATTTTTGACCTTCATCTTTTCATCTTTAATCAGCCTCAGAGAGGTGAGGTCATCACACAGATTACTGTTGATTTATCAATAAGATAATTGCCCCCCCTCCCCCGTCTGTGGACACACTTGTGTTTTTATTGCCTCCAGTCAAACATCTAATTTCTAAAATGGATTATTGAATCAAGTTTTCCCAGAGGCCTCGAAGCTAAACCATCGCTCACACTGAACCACAGCTGAGTGAGCTGGACGTCTGTTTGTGTTACATAACGTGTCCGTCCAACGTTCTGCTTCATCGATAGGACGTCTGTGTGTTCTCTGCAGCATCGTGTCTGGATCGCTTCTAATGTCTTCACATTTCAACATTGTTCTCTTCTTCTTCTTCTATGTGTGAATGTTCATGACTTTGCATGTCTAAACGTCCTCGTGGTAATTCTTGTGTATGGTGCCTGACGCAGCATCGTTCCTCTTCTTTTCTAAATACCACACTAGAAGGCGGTTCCCTGTTGGTGGGAGGGAACCCGACGGATAATGATTTAGCCAACACATTTTTAAAAAGCTGAATGTATGTGCTTTCATACATTCTTCTAGTGTGATGCACAGCGCCCCCTACAGCGCTGGAGGCTGTGCACCTTAGAACATTAAATGTCTCACGTCTCCGGGAGTTCAGAGCTGCAGTAATGTTCTGAACGTTCCTCAGTGACGTCTTCATGTCTCATATTAAAACCAACACAACGTTTTTCTAAAGCTTAAATATCTTTTCCCGTGTTATTGTTTCAGTTGCGTGGCACCTTCATCTCGTGTGTCAGTAACTCGATGTTTGTGTCTTGTTTCTCTGAATTCCTCTGTGGACACCATGAATGTTTTTTTATTCCCTCCTCACTACCTGCAGCGTCTCTGAGATCTGAGAGCTGCTCACACAGGATCTTTGCATGAATGAATAAGTGGTGTTTACATATTTCACACGTGAAGTTTCTACACGTATTCTTCCTTTAATTCACTGCATGGTGACAGGTCAGTCCTACAGGAGATTTCTGCACCACTGTGTTTGTTCATTCGAGGCAGATCACAGGATTTGGAGGAGCTCAGCAGTAAGTTCTACGTTTAGGACTTTTACAGGGACTTGGACTTCTGGGGTTCGTCTTTGGAAGTTGATTTGAAGATGGTGAGTCAGGACAGTGACCCGCGTTATTGATCAGTGGCGACGAGGCGTTCAGGAACAATTGGGAAAGGTGGACACTGCTGTTGCTCACAGAGGCACTTTGAGTAACTAATTATTCTGCTTGTTGTGTTTTAGGTTTCTGCCAAAACACAAACTGGACCTGAGACGATCAGCCCTTCAGCCCAGTGATGAACCACCACGCACGTCACGGTGAATACAGGCACACTTAAACACTCAGTAGTGTTTAATATCACGGAGGATCTTCTGTTTTAAATGAGTACAGACTGACTGTTCTGGGACTAATGCACCTGCCTTAACCCCAACAGTTCTGAGGAGGACTGGCATCAGTCCACATCTGAACCCAGAACTGAGCAGGACTCTGAGGACCAGATGAAACCTCTGCATGTTGTGTGGCCTCACAGGTGGTGAGTTTTTGTTCTGTCATATTTCAGCAGGAACTATGAAAATAATGTACTGAATGAATGGAAATAATAAATAATAAAATGCATCAGGGACAGACCTGAACTCTGTGGGATCAGCTTCAGATTACGGGACAGGAGCTGAGCGTCCTGTGTGTTTTGCACCTTTTCTCTTGTATCAGTAACAAAAGCAGCGGTCGTGTAATCTGCTCTGAACTGAGCAAAACACAGACGGATTATCGTAACGACGAGCCAGACGCTTTTATTCTGGTAGAAACCAGGATTTCCACTGAGAGGTTGTGTTAATCTCTGTGATTGAAGCTTCATCTGTTTTTCTGTTTAATCTGCGTGTGGCCTGGAACCTCAGATTACAGCTCCGTCTTATTGCCGCTGCTTTCCAGGGGAGGGGAGTGGGGAACAGATGTTTCAGGTGAAGAAGCTGCAGCACCGGCACTGCGTCCTGCGGGGGGGTGGGGGTAAATCTGCGGGAGCTTTACGCTGATCGGGGTCAGCGTTTACCTCCGGGGATTGAGGCTTGGAGTCTGATTGAAAGAGAAAAAATAAAAGGGTAAACAGCAGGTGGTGGGAACACGAACAGCCGGACCGCTCAGAACCAAAGTCTGTGACACAGAATAACGGTCTGTTGGTGTTTCAGCCTGAGAGCAACACGTCCACTTTCACCGCTTCCTGTTTACTACACGTGTGTGTGTGTGTGTGTTCAAACTCTCATCAGTGGAGGAAGAGCCGACCGTCAGGCTACCTGCTGAGACGGGGTTTACAGTAACGTGCGCGTGCGACTGGTTCGTTTGTGGTTTTAGTCTGACTTTGTGAATCTCAGTAAATAATATTTGAATTTTAAAACGCACCTCTTGGGTTCAACATGAAGCAGAATATTTAATGACTCGTCTGTAAATGAGACCATCACAGTTTCTTCATCATGAATAGTAATGAGCTCTGCTCAGCACTGAGCATGCTCACTGTGCTTCATCTGATCCTCATGAAGGAGGAGGAGGATGATGGAGCGCCGAGGAACGAAGGCTGGAGCAGAAATCTTAAGAAATCTAAAAGTTAAATAAAAGATATGAAATGTCAGTAAAATCAGTTTCATGCTTCATCCAAGTTTTTATTCTACGTTTGTTCCCTGTGAGTCAAACAGTGGAACCAGCGTCCTCCAGCAGGGAGATCAGACCAGCTGATTAGAGCAACGAGTCCCGTAAACAGAACAAAGAACCAGAGTCGTTTCTGGGACTCTATGACCCGGGTCCTCTGTCAGACATGAACCTGCTCAGCTTGATGTCTGTTCTGTCTGATCTGTGTGAAACAAACCATTATTCAGCTGTGTTCATGACGGATTCATTTGACTTCATTATTCTATTGGTTCCTGAATGTAGTCCTGACAGTTGATTCCTCACCCAGTAATTAACTCTTACGTCCCCTCTGAGAGGGGGGAGGAAAGCAGCCCTATTTCTCTCTCTTTCAGTCTTTGTCCTCGTCTGTTCCAGCGCTGGGGGAATAGAGGGATTGGTTGCTCACAGAAGGAGTTAAAAAGGTTTTTGGGAAATGAGGGAATTATCTTTGTGTCCGGAGGAAGACGAGAGGCTGAGAGCTGAAAATGAGAAGAAATAATCTGCTCACTAATACCTCACCTTAGGAAATCCAGTGAGGTGCTCGCTCGCTGACGCCTCTGCTTTTTTCGACCTTCACACTCTGCACGAGTTTCCGTTCCACTAAATCAGCTTTCGTTAACAACAGGACTAATGTGGTGACGCGTGATAGGTCTTTGTTTCACAAGACCACCAGCAACAGTGGATTATTAAATTCAGGATGTTTCTATTCTGCAGACTAATTCACTACAAATGAAAACATAAAAAGTCATCTCTATTACCTGAAAATAAGATTTTATTTAAACTTAAAATAAATATAATATCTGTGGACCAGACTGAGGAGCAGTTCGTACGAAAAGTGTTGTGTCAATAAATAAACATGGAAGAAAATACACATTTATAAAAACATGTCTACTTACCATAAATTAGCAAAAAACATTTTGTGCTGCAGAAAATGTTTGTACCAACATTTTTTTTCTTAGTTTCTTATACTAGTTGCTTTGTGAGTAGAGATGATGGTAGATATCATCTGAAATAAATTAATTAAAAGTAATTAAGAGTTCTGTGAAAAAGCCCCTTGCTGAGTTTATATTTTTATTTATTATTTATCACGTAAATGATTTAGATCATCAAACGAATGTTAATATTGATCTGAGAAGTTAAACGCAGCTTTTAAATGATGTTTATTTCATTTCATGTTATTCCAAACACGCCTGGTGCTATCATTTTTCACATAGGTCCAGGCAGGTTCTGAGCTTTTGTCCCTAAATAAATCATTTTGAATTTAGTCCGGTTTTCGTTGTGTAATATTCACTGTTCGTGTTTCACATGCATCTCGTTTAATCTAAAATCAGACACTCAGTTCCTCGGTTCTCCTCGTTTTTATCCACCGTCTGCTGCAGCGTTTGTGGGTTCTTCAGAATCGCTGAGAAAGTTTGTTTGTTTGAAGGGAACACGACAAGAACCCGGAGCTGTTCTTCTCCACTCTGCTCAAGCTGAAGGAGAAACAACTGGACTTCCACGTGTCTGTGCTCGGAGAGACGTTTACTGATGTCCCAGGTATGGCACAGACACTCGGCGCTTCACTGAGGAACGTGAGCACCGTGAGGAACCCGCTCCTCTCCCAGTGTTTCTGTGGTTCCAGTAGAGCGACACGTTCGTCATTGATTCAGCTCACTAACGAAAAAACTAGGAGCAGAACACACAATGAGTCCGATTGTGTTTTACTGAGTCACTGGTTGAATCTGCTCTGACAGGACGAGACCATGATCTGAAACCAGTGATCTGGTGTCTGAGTCCGTCTGAGATTCTGGACCAGTTTTTCCCCCACATGACTTACTTCCTCACTTCACTCTGACCTCTAAAAGTCTTGGTGTCTGTGTGGTTTTATGTGAGTCTGGATGTCGAGGGTCAGAATTTCTAATTGATAAAACACGCCGCGTATCATCAGCTGATGGTGCCATAATGAGTCTGTGTGTGTTTTAGTGGAATGAACCAAACACACTCTCAGATATTGAGACGTAAAGTTTTACTGCAGCATAAACACACTGACCGTAAATCCAGCTTCATATTCTCTGATTAGCTTTATGAGAGCCGAGAGGCAATCACATTAGGAAAATTTTAATCGACTTTGATTTTGTTAATAGGGTCAGAGTATCGATTCTTTTCACCCCTCACCTGTTCGTCTTGCTGCTCCGCTCATAAATGTCCATGCTGTTTAAAAAAGAGTTTTTATCTCATTTCTGTTCCCGAACCTCCTGAACTCATCACTTTGTTAGAAACAACATCACGCTGTCTCTTCACTCAGCTGGTTTCTTCTGGTCCTGCAGAGATCTTCAAGGAGGCCAGGCGCCTGCTGGATCCTCACATCCTGAACTGGGGGTTCCTGTCCAGTAAAGAGGAATACCTACAGGTGTTGTGTCAGGCCGACGTGGTTGTCTCCACCGCTAAGCATGAATTCTTTGGAGTCGCCATGTGAGTCACATCAGTTTCTGTAAATCTCGTCAGGAATCAAAGCTGAACAACAGATCGTGTTCTGTATAGACACAGAATCCACAGTGAAATACATTTCTTAATGACATCAGTGTGTTTAAAGCACAGAGACCTGATGGAGACATGCAGAGTCCTCTAGGTCAGACTTCAGTCACCTGCAGACCCTCTGATCTCAGTCTCAGGTGGATCTGAGCTGCAGGGTAAACATCCAATGAGATGCTCTGCTCTGATCTTCTCCTGATTCATTTCTAAGAGCTGAGAACTCTGGCTGCAGCATTCTGGATTAACTGGAGGCTTTTTTATTTTTTTACTGGGACAAACTATCAGTAGTGAGTTACAGTAGTCCAGTCTACAAGTTATAGCATGGACTAGTGTCTGGCATTTTCTTCAACATAGCTTCAGATCAAAGTGCTCATTTATATGTGTATGTGTTCATTTATAATACCTGTGCAATACTTTATTCATTGCAATATAACCTTATTGGGGTAATCAGCCGGGGTACAAGTAGTATTTAATAGAAAGTAAATGGTAATATTCCTGAGGTGGAAGAAGGATGTTGTAGATATTTCTTGATGATAAATCTTGGTCAAAGATGCCTCGCTGTAGCACTGTTGCATCAATCCGACTAGATACTGTGTCTCTGAGATTTTTGGGTCCAAAGAGTTAAAGAGTAGAAGGTTACAGGACATCCAGGCCTTTACACATGCTTGAAGATGGTCTGAATGGTGTTCTTACTTTAACACGTTCAGTGCTGTAGCTACTTGAGCTTGTTGCTTCCCTAGCTCAGAAAACTAAGTGTGGAAAATGTGTTGTCAGAAATTCTTCTAACTTCAAAATATAGTATTTTGTTGAGAGACAGAAAAACAAAAGTACCATGTCACTTTAACTCTAATAAACTTAGTGAGCTGTTCACTTCTTCTTACTCTCTTTTCAGAACATGTAATTTTATTTTACCATGTTTCACGCTGTAAACTGAACTTTTACTTAGTAAAATTATTCAGTAGTTCCTACAACATTAGCATCTTGTGCTGGTTTATTAATACTGATAAAAGCTAGTTAGCAGGGTTAGCATTAGTATCCACATTGAGAGATGTAATAATAGCGTATGTATGATTTGTGTAATGAGCGCTGTTCCCTCTCTGTGATAATGAGTCAGGAGCTAATTATGGCAGAGAGTAGTGGTGTCGTCCCTGAGGGTGGGGGGAGTCGTGTGTTTGTCTTTGATCCAGTACCGAGGGGGACCAGGACCCTCGGCCCCCTACCGTGCTCTGCTCTTCATACAGACTCAGACTGAATGTGAAAATCATTCAATATTAACATGCATGTTGGTTGGAGAAGAAGAGCTTCTGTCCTTCAGCGCAGTATTTATTTAATGACCGTTTTATAAAATGACAATATGAGGAAACATAATCTCTGCTCAGACTAAAGTCACACAGAAGATATATCAAACAACAGCAATAAAAACATGCTAATGTGCTTTTTTTTCTTCCGTAGTAAAACATATCTGTGTAAACGTGATGTCATTTAACACTAGCTAAACTAATTTACCGGCTAATCGTCACATTTAGCTTCATCATTGAAATGTGAAACCACAAGCTAACTGTGCCGCTAAGCTATTGTCTGTTATCTTCTATGACATCACCTGAATGGTCAGTAATGTTAGCATGCTAATGTTAGCATTACATTTGTGCTAGTGTTGCTCTTCAACATCATTTTCATTTTATTACACAACTGTTTTACCAAAATAAAAGCACAGACTCAGAGGCATGTTGAATGCTCGGTCTGTGTGAGTTTCGTACTCATTCATCAGGTTTAATCACATTAATTGTGACCCTCGTGTTTCTGCCCTGAAGCTGTAGCAGTTAACTCATCAGATAATCACACGCCTGGAAACACTGACTCACACCACAATGGACTGACCCCAGTAATCCACCTCACCCAGGCCAGAACCTGGACCCTGGTGCTTCTGACGGTTTCTGGGGTTTGGTTAAATTCAGACGTGCTGGTCAGATATGAACATTTCCATCACAAAGAGACGCTGTCAATTATTCATCAGTGATCCAAAAAATATTTAAATAGGTCAGTGTGTGTGTGTGTGTCTGTGTGTGTGAGTTCACCACAGCTCATCATCCAGAACAACATCAGAATCCGGCAGCACCCCCCCCACACACACACACAGTTGAGATAATTGTACTTATATTTTCTGTACAGCGGCAGATCTTTTTGCACACACACACACACATACACACACACACACACACACACACACACACACAGAGAGAAGTGAACACAGAGACTGCGCCTCAGGGACTCTGTTAAAGCATGAAGACCTCTGTGTTTTTATGGTCGCAGGTTGGAGGCTGTTCATTGTGGATGTTTCCCTCTGTGTCCCAGAGCTTTGGTTTATCCTGAAATATTCCCAGGTAAGAAACCGCACAGGTGAATCGGACAGTTCATTCAGGTGGACGTTTCCTATGGAGCTGAACTTCCTTCTTCTTCTCTGGTGTTTTACTTGCAGCAGAGTACCTGTACAGCACACCTGAGCAGCTCTATAAACGTCTGCAGGGTCTCTGCAGGAGGCCTGGCGTCGCCCGCAGACACGTCCCTAAGGTAACCCTACGTTTCCTGCAGTGCAGCAGGATCCAGCCTTTTACTACCGTAATGTGACAGTGGTTCTTATACAAAGACTTAGGTCAAACTCATGAACCTCCTCTTCTCCAGGTCGACACATCCTCCTTCTCCTGGACTTCTCTGAAACAGCCTTTCGAGGCTCTGCTGGCAGACTAAGGTCCCTGAAGGCTTTGTGGACCAGGGGCCTTACACCTGGATCTGTTAGCGTTGGAGGTTCTGAGGCAGCGGGGTGTCCGCTGGGCCGTTGTCACTCCTGACTCCACTCCACGTCTCACAGAAAGCAGCGGTGACATCCTGGCCGAGCGTCTCGGGCACCTCAGAGCGTCTGCCAAGCTGGAGACGCAGAGTCTGGACCTGTAAATGTCCCCGTCTTCTCTAGCTGGAGGAGAACTGGATTTTATGCGTGTGGTTTTTGGGGAGGAGGGGGGGGGGTTAACGTATAAAGCTTTCATGTTTCCACAGGCGGTGCCCCCTCATATATCCGCCTGGATCCTTTTTTATCCTTTGTTGTGTTCCTGCTCCTCACCGCACTGACTGAGCAGCAGCCAGGCGCTGCTCTGTGTCTGCAGCCCCACCTGAGTCGCCATGTTCAGGCCTGGAACCAATTATCACTGCAAAGTGGATCCACAGACGTTAGTTAGCACTGAGGCGACAGGACATCTCACTCTGATGGAAATCTGTGAATTTACAAGTCGTATTAATCTGGTTTTAATAAAAAAGAATTCACGTAATATTTCTGTTTGAATCTTAGTAAGATAATTAATAAGGAGGCAGCTTCTGCCAAGACGGTGAAAATAAATCAAGAGACGCGAGAAACACTGATTTTTATACGAGGAAAAAACAACAATGTTAAAACAAACTTTAATAGTTAAAATTTGATACAAATAAAAAGTGTTTAAAAGCATATTTCTAAAATGTAACGAGAAGTTAATATTTGAAAAAGGTCTAAACAAGAAATTAAAATAAATAAAGTCAATAGAGAGATAAGTGTGAATTAACCATAACTGGAGATAATGTGATTAAAGAAGTAAAAAACGTAAGAAGTGAACTAGACGATAACTCTGGTTTGAGTCAGGTGAATAGTAAGACGCGCAGGGCACAACCTGATGACATCAGAAACCTCCACAACAACAGGCTGCTAATAAAGTTTTTACTGCAGAGTCTATAAAAACGTTTCACTTGCCTGTTAATACACGTGTTTACTGTGATACCTCCAGGTCTCTGGCTCTGAACCCGTTTCTGTGTCCGGCAGCAGTGTGTCTCTGGAGATCTGTGCTGTGATGCGTGGCTGCGTGAGCGTCCTCTCTGACCTCAGGTCACACATGAAGACGAGGGTCCGGCCTTCGTGTTTCTGTGTCCGTAAACGAAGGCTGCGAGCTGCTCCGCGAGCTCCCCTTCAAACACGCCAAGGAGAAACATTGGACTAATTCTAGAGCAGAACCCAGAAAGGGCTCCAACCCTGGTTCTGTTTCTGCTCCGGTCTGTGATGTTTCATCGGATTCTCTCATTTGATTTTAATCTGTTTGACAAACAAGAAATATGATCTTAAATAACACACTTTTATTCAGGCCTGTTCTGGTCCATTTAGTCTCATCAGAATCTATCGTGAATGACGTCTGTCACCGTCCTACTAGAAGCCCGAAGGAAATCTTCCCTTTTTTATTTGGATGGACCGATTCTGTCTTCTGTTCTGGTCCTTGTTCCTGTGTTCTGGTCTGGCCCGTGTTCTGGTCTAACCCGTGTTCTGGTCTGGTCCTTGTTCTGGTCTGGTCCGTGTTCTGGTCTGGTCCTTGTTCTGGTCTAGCCCGTGTTCTGTTCTGGCTTGTGTTCTGGTCTGGTCC
>JAUMTR010000013.1:200668-214663 GCA_032270685.1 Microctenopoma stevenorrisi
TTCTGTTTTGGTCCGTGTTCTGGTCTAGCCAGTGTTCTGTTCTGGCTTGTGTTCTGGTCTAGCCCTTGTTCTGGTCTAGACCGTGTTCTGTTCTGGCTTGTGTTCTGTTCTGGTCCGTCTTCAGTGTCTGGTCCGTTAACTGGTCTGGTTCTTGTTCAGTGTCTGGTCCATGTTCTGGTCTGGTCCGTGTTCAGTGTCTGGTCCGTGTTCTGGTCTGGTCCTTGTTCTGGTCTAGCCCGTGTTCTGTTCTGGCTTGTGTTCTGGTCTGGTCCTTGTTCTGGTCTAACCCGTGTTCTGGTCTGGTCCTTGTTCTGGTCTAACCCGTGTTCTGTTTTGGTCCGTGTTCTGGTCTAGCCAGTGTTCTGTTCTGGCTTGTGTTCTGGTCTAGCCCTTGTTCTGGTCTGGTCCGTGTTCAGTGTCTGGTCCGTGTTCTGGTCTGGTCCGTGTTCTGGTCTAGCCCGTGTTCTGTTCTGGCCCGTGTTCTGTGTCTGGTCCTTGTTAAGTGTCTGTGTTCAGTGTCTGGCCCGTGTTCTGTGTCTGCAGCGCGTCCAGCAGCCCTGTCCACATATTTAATGATTAGTTTCTAACTCATGAGCCCGTTAGACGTTGGTTTACAGTGTTTGTACCGTACGACCCAGAAGAGGAAGAAATGTGGAGCAGTTTGGTTTCAGGCTTTTCTGTTGGATTATCAACAAAGAGCAGCAGCATTAATTTCACGCTCCAGGAGTGAAGCTGGTTTCAGTCTGATTGTGGATCCATCACCTCCAGCACTAATAAACATGTTTGAACCTGCTCATTAGCTGTTAGCTAACGTCGGACCGCTGAGAGCTTAGCTTCGCTGAAATCCTGGACCAGCAGTTCGACCCGTGTTCTTTTAGTGTTACTGGTTCTGTTACTGAGCGAGTCGTAATTCTCGTCCTGCTAAAGATACTATTAGTATTACTTGTTCTACTTTTAGAAAACTTCATTAATCCCAGAGGGATTTATGTGCTGCTGTGGTATTAATAATATGTACTAATACTGCTGCTCTTTGTTTGGATTATTTAGCTCCATGTGTTAGCTTTTCCATGATAACATTTGCGGCCTGTTAGCTTAGCCCTGCCAATGCTTTATTTTACTCTGCTTGGCAGATGCTTTTATCCAAAGCGACTTACAGGGAGCTAGTGCTGGGTGTCTGGCTCAGGGACACACCTGGTAGGGGATGGACTAGGAGTCAGACGGGCATTCAAACCTGCGACCTTCATCCCTGTCTGACTCTTAACCCATTGAGCTACCAGGCCGCTTGCTTTGATACCAGCTAGCTGTCATTAGCTTTGTGCTAATTTAGCACACTTAGGAAATTGTCTTGTACCTTTATCTCAGGTATTTATAATTGAAAAAGATGTGGAAATGTTGGAGCTAACGTTAGCGTCATCTCATCCTTACCAGAGACGGGGAACAGCGTAGAGAGGTACCCCCCCCCGGTGAGCTCGTTTGTCACACCTGCCTCCGGCCTTTGATAAATTATTCCCAACACTTTCCAGGTTAAGGAAACATGTTGAAATAAATGGAAATTTAATTTAGCCAGTTTTATACAGTGAGCAGCAGAAATAAAAGGGAACCTTAAGCGTGGCATCAAAGCCGCGCCGACTGTCAGGCGCTATCTGGGGATTCATTTAAAAATGCAGCAGTTGAAAGATTCATTTCTAAATGAAGGCCGGCCTCAGTTTTCCTGCAGCTTCAGAGAAGACGCCCCTCCCCGGAGACATTAGAGCATTAAAGGTGCCGTAATTATCTGAGCGAGCTGCCAGCTCCACATTAGCTTTTTACCGCTGCCATATGTTGCTGCTGCTCGCAGAGAGAAGCAGGAGACGCTGTCCTCGTGTGACACGGTCATATGCTATCAATGTGCTGCCATGTTTTTAATGGGCCCTGTGGTTAGAACGTGGCACGCCTCCTCTGATTTTCTTTTGTGCGCGAGGCAGCAGGCAGCCGTCCATCACCGCGAGTCTCCTCCAGAAACTCCACAGTTATTATATGAAATAACTGCTTCGAGAGGTTTGGCTGCATCACAAACCATCCAGAAACATGCGTCCTGGAGAAAACACTGAGGGTGCTGCAGCGAAGAACAGGGGAACTGCTCAAACTGCTGCGTTTTAAACAGGACGTGTGTCAAGCTACATTTATATAAATGTTAGAAACGAACATTATTAGAAAAACCTTCACGAATGAAATGAAGCGAATGAACGAATGAATCAATCTGCTTTTACCTCAGTAAGAATTATTATTGTGATGTTAATACTAGAAACAGGAAAACTTTTTCTGTACGTGATAAAACCACATTTCCATCTGGACAAAGACGTATTTGCTTCGCGTCACCGTATGAAAACCACCGAGCAAGGTTTTTGTGGCCTCATCAGTCACGTTTGGTGTTTTCCAGTAGGAAGGTCACGAAGCTAATCCCCCCCCCCTCCTTCACTCTTGTGCAGAGATTTAGTAAAACACTCCACCACAAAAGCCTGTTTAAGTCTGTCACTTTCCCATCGTTCCCAGTCGCGCTGCCAAGCCCTGAGACATCTGATTTAAGGAATAATAAAATGCAGAGAAATGGTTTTCCCATAATTACAGACTCTCTTATCTCGGCACAAGAGACGGGAGAAGAAAAGCACAGATTCCTCAGCAAGACGCGGCTTCGGCTTTAAGATGAATATAAAAAGAATATGAAAGTGTTTCTGGCTGATTTGAACCTGATGTGTTCAACAGAACCACAGATCCAGTTTGTTTCCCTGCAGCGGAGCAGCTCCTGCTCCGACGTCGTGTTTTCAGACCTTGTTCATAAAGTAATAAACTACTGATTTATATGTTAACACGTTGGTGCCACTTTATTTCTGTTTGAAGTTTTCCTAACATCGTTAGTTCCCCGGTGAGTCTCTGCTTACCCATTAGTGGGTCTCCATAAAACCACACCCACTAATCTGTAAAACTATGAGATCATTTGTTTATAAACAGACAGAAACTGACAAAAACGACACTTTTCAACTAGTTTTTGAGTTTAAATCAAAATCACCGCTGCTGACTGCAGCTCAGCGAGACACGAGCTAACCTGTACAGATATGCTGCATATCATGGGTCTTTTTGTGAATCCAGCTTTAAGGATTCTGAGATCCAGGTTAAACCACCACCCCCCCAGCTCAACCTCACCACAGGTCGAGCAGCAGAGCATCTACGGCTTCTAAAAGTGTTGTGGGCCGAGGTTTGGCACAGAGTCTGGCAGGGAGCAAAAACCAGAGAGGATCTGGCAGCAGAGACCAGGATCCAGAGTGGAATCCTGTAGGACGGCTGTGGTGAGGTGTCGGTTCTGAAGGTGGAGCTGAACCCTGCACTTATCTCTATTTAGAACAATGTGGGTGAGATCCCTCCCTTCCTCGAAAATGCCTCTGCAGGAAGGTGTCGTGTTAAGAGCTGGAGTCTGGGAGGAGGGAGCACGGCTGAGGCTTGGCAGGAACATAGGCTGCAGGCTGGGGGGGTGGGTTGGATGGGGGTTTCTGGGCCGCTGTGGATCGGGTCCTGGAACATGATGGAAGGACTGCGGTGCAGGGCGGCACTCCAAGCTGTCAGCAGGCCCTTGATGGAGCGCTCTAAGGTGGATGGGGCCCTCACGGGGCCTCTCAGCACATAATTGCATCCAAAAGGTGTTGTCAGTGTGCCAGGCGGCAGAGCGGCGGCTGCAGAGCTGCACTCGGGGTTATATGTCGGAACATGTCCTGCCCACACACCGCTCTTTTTCAGGTATCTTACCTGTGCTCTGCAGCCGCTTCACTTTAGGTTAACTGAGGGTTTTTCCTTGGTGTAGTTTAGCAGTGATGTGCTTTAGTCTGCAGGCTGTAATCAGTCGTCCCGTGTTTGGCTGATAAAGCTTTAAAAGAACATCATACTGAACACACTCGTCGTCTTTTAACCCGCAGACCTGCACTAAATGATTTAATTTGCTTCTGTGTCTCTGAGGGTTTTTTTAATAAGGTCAGGATCGGCACAGATCCGTCACCTTCGAGGACTCGCCTCCTAAACGGTTAATAGTGTGTGATGGTCGACATCTTGTCCTGCCATATGTCGTTACGACGCCGCGAAGCCGGAGCGAGCGTGTCATGCATATTCCTGCAGCTCATTACGGCGCCTCAGCCCTGACGATCATCTGCAGTGACACAATCACTCTGAATAATCATCTCAAGTCACGTTTTCCTTTAACTCTGCCTCCGAACATGAGACCAGAGGTTCGGCCCAGGATCGGCTCCAGTTTGTCTGTTTGATCCAGGATGATTCCCTGAGTTGTTCCTGTATGTGGACTGTTCTGGTCGGGACTGTGGTGTACCCAGGCCTGGGACTCTCATGTATCAGTGTAAGTGGGGGTGAAGTGGCGACACGAGCCGTCCCACACCTCTTGGCCTGACAGACTCCAACCAATTGGGTCAGAATCAGTGACTTGTTTGGGATCAGAGACCGATGATAGATCGAGGTTGATGAATGTACGAGTGCTTTTCCACATGGACCAGAATCCGATCTGACACATCCTGGTCTGTACCCTCTTCTGCTGGTTCTGGTCCAGACATGAAAGTGGACATTTAATTTGCTGCAGCATATTGAAACCAGACCCCCACAGATTACGAGAGACCTGCTGACTGCAGAGTCCTGCAGGGACTAGAGCCTCAGCCAGGACTGAAATAAAGTCAGTACAGGCCAGAACTACAATCCAACGCAGACTCGGGTCCAGAGACGGTCACAGAGGGTTCAGGAAAAGCTCAGGTGATAATAGACGGATCCAGAGCAGAGACAGTGTCAGCAGACGTTCTTCAACACGTTCCGTGATTCCTGTGTCTGAGCGAGAAATGAATCCTCTCTGGTAAACGACATTGTCTTCGAGCATCTCTCCACGTGAGGCGACATGCTTACGTAATCCTCATTTTCCTTTTCCTCCTTCTCTGGAAATTTAAATTTGCTGAGGCCACAGTTAACAGGCAGTTAATATCGAAATGGGACGGCTGTGCCTTTTACGTTGATTACTTCTTCAAATTTTCCCAAATCACATTTGCCGCTCGCTGAAAACACACGGAACAGTTTTAATTAACAGGACGGAAAACGTAGCTATAAACTGCACAAATAAAAGAACCAGGAGAGCAGAGATGAAAATAATTGGTTTGTTCTTCATGCAATTTACTTTTTTCCTTTTGAACGTTTTCTCTACAGAAAGTGATGTGAAAGTATGGAAGACCAAGTATGTCAGGAACAAACGAAATAAATGTTGAACTTGTCGTTTAGATGCTGTTTTTAAATGTGAGTTGTTGAACATCTGACAAAGTGCAAATCACAGGAAAAGTAAAAATTGTTTATTTGAAGCAGTTTCTGTCAAAATAATGTTTGTTGACAGTAATTTTTGTAGCGAGAGCTGCTAACTGCTGCTATAGGACATTTTTCACTGCCCAGTGTTTCCTTAAGTTCACTCCTACAACTGTCTACAACTGTGCTCAGCTGTCATTTGCTCTGTGAGAGAGATGCAGCACGAATCACAGGCGTTTATAATTAATAGAAACATTCTCTGGCGTTGTCATAAATGAACCAAACTAAATGGACAAAAGCAGCCAGGTCGCCGTGGAAACACACTGGACATTTGTTGTTTACAAGTTCACTCCTTAAAACATATCTAATATCTGTGAGCGCACAAACCACCTGCTCTGAAGTCTGATTGTTTTTCTCTGGGACGTCTTGATTCTCTCGTCTCTAATCTGTGATGAAAGCCACACAAACTTTTTCACGACGAGGATTTCCACGTCTCATCAGACGCTTTCGACACTTCATCGCGGAGTGCGACTCTCCAATCTCGGAGCAGTGGAGATTAAAAGGGGAATTACAACATAATCTTAAATAATCCAAAGAGCTCGGACACTGGAGTGCAGAGTTATTCTGAGGCCTGACAACACTGTCAATCAACACGCGGATTACACATGAAATTAGCACGAAAAGTTCGGGCTCATCACACAGATGATTAATCTGAGCGAGATAACGTGTGATTAAACTCATAATGGATTTAATATTTTTAGACCCGCGAAGTTTGCTTCACGGCGTCCGACAGGAATTTATGTAGAGATTAGAGAATAAAGTCTATATTTAAAGGTTCAGCCCCACACACACACACACACACTCACACAGAGACACACACACACACAGACAGATACACACACACACACACACACACAGAGACAGACACACACATACACACACACAGAGACAGACACACAGACAGACACACACATACACACACACAGAGACAGACACACACAGAGACACACACACACAGAGACAGACACACAGACAGACACACACAGAGACACTCCCACACACACACACAGAGACACACAAACAGACACACAGAGACACACACACACACACACAGAGAGACACACACACACATACACATGAGACACACACACACACAGAGACACACAAACAGACACACACACAGAGACAGACACACAGACAGACACACACAGAGACAGACACACACACACACACATAGACACACACACACACACACAGAGACACTCACACACACACACACACACACATGAGACACACACACACACACACACAGAGACACACACACACAGAGACAGACACACAGACAGACACACACAGAGACACTCACACACACACACAGAGACACACATGAGACACACACACACACAGAGACACACACACAGAGACACAGACAGACACACACACAGAGACACTCACACACACACACACACACATGAGACACTCACACACACGCAGACAAATACAGACACACACAGAGACACACAAACAGACACACAGAGACACGCACACACACACAGAGACACACACACACACACACATGAGACACACACACACACAGAGACACACACACTCACACACACGCAGACAAATACAGACACACACAGAGACACACACACAGAGACACGCACACACACACAGAGACACACACAGAGACACACACAGACACACAGAGACACACACACAGAGACACGCACACACACACAGAGACACACACAGAGACACATACACACACACAGAGACACACATACACACACACACAGAGACACACACACACACACACACACAGAGACACACACACACAGAGACACACACACACACAGCAGCAGTGTGATGTTGACGTGGATTTAATGAGCTGTGGATATCAGACAAAAGTTAATCCTGAAGCAGGAACCGATCAGAACAGGAACAAACCAGCACCAGTGATCCAGCAGCAGTTTGTTAGTTTATCAGCACAGCGTTTATGTAGAAACCACTTCATCAGACGTCTTACTGACTCAATCCGACACGTTTCGTGTGTTTGTTCACATTTCAGGAACCTGCAGAACAATACAGCAGCTTCCTGGACGGGTCCAGGCTTTAACCTGACACCACTCTCCTCCTCTGTTTTCTCTGCTGCGCTGCAGGAAGTCGCTCTGAAACAGGATCAGACTGAAACCAAACGTCTCTGGACTTCGCTCCTCATCTCAGAAGCTTCAGGGTGTAAATTGATTTGTGGGGGATTAAGGCTGCGTCTCTGCTCTGGGCAGCGACTCGCAGGTTAAAGACTGTTTGATACCAGAATCAACCACAGCAAACATCCCAGCATTGTGAGTCACACACGAGCAGCGGCGCTGATCCATTTCTGTCAGCCAGTAAACAGGACTGGTCTATAGGTAAAAACCTGTTTTTGTCGGACACGTTTTAGTGCTGATGTTTGGTTCTGTTGAACACACCTGTTCAGTGTGTAATGCATGTGGTGACACATCACTACGCACCCCCTCACCTGGACCAGGACCACCTCACTGTGCCCTTTGTCTCTGCTGCTTCCCTCCTGATCTTAACTTTAAAACCTTCTGGTCCCAAAGACGTCAGCTGCAGACTCGGGTCATGTGGCAGAACTGGTTTCCACCAGTCGCTGTTTTCTCTTTGGGGATCAGAACCGGGATCAACAGAAACCAGATCTGAGCATGGATTAGTTTCTGAGAAGACGACAGTGTTTACTCAGTTGTCGTCCTTCGTCCTGTCTCCTCCTCATCCTCAGTCTGATACCGTTATCTGTGTGACTTGACGGTCCTCGTCCTCAGTGTGAGGAGGAAAACAAACAGAAAGAGGAGCTGCTGGAGGTCGACACTGTCATCTTCCCTCCGACTCCTCTCAGGTTCAGGCTTCACCTCTGGGACACGGGTTCTAGTGGAAACACACGGCAGAGCTCACACACTCACACACACAGATTCATTCACACACAGGTGCCGTTCACTGACCCGACTTTGTGAGTGATGAGTCGGGTCAGGTGCTGCTTAGTGGGCTTATTGGGTTTTCTACATGGTTCTGTTATGAAAGGAGCAGAACTCGAGCTGTGAACATTGTCGGACGCTGCAGCTGATAAAACAGTTTCTCTGACATTGTTGAAATAATCAAAAGAAGCAGAAGTTTGAATAAGAGCTTATTAATTTTTCATGCTCGTCGGAATTTCTGAGCGAGTGTCTGGTTAAAAGCAAATAACAGAAACGAGTCCAGAACCCCGTCTTCATGCGTCCCCCCGCAGCCTTTGAGGAGGAAACAAAAGCAGAGCTGTGTCAGAGGCTGCTGGTTTCATCAAGTGGCCGCCGCAACGAGGACGATAGCTCTTGCACGGCTCTCGCATCATTAATTTATCCTCCTGACTCGCTGCTGCCACAAACAAAACCCGACTCCACAACAACTGCAAGACCGCGAACAACCAGAGAATGATGAAACGCAGCCCGAGGGCAGAAAATAATGAGGAAACGCCGACCTGCAACTCTTCTCTGAAAACACATCTTTGTTTCTCAGTAATCGTAAGAAAGTTTGAGTCCTGCAGACCCTGATCCTCCCCCAGGTCAGAAGTCAGACCGGTCTGGGTCTGCATCAGTCCAGGTTTCTCTAAAGTTTGAGGAAATCTGAGATGGTGTTTGTCCTGACACCACAACAGGAACAAAACACCCAGAACCGTTCCAGGCCCGGACCTGACATCTAAAGATAAGAGTAAAACAACACGTGGACCAACTCTAAGATCCACTGAAGAACTGAACTGGGTCCCAAATACGTGGACACAGACTGAGGCCTTGCAAACAACATCCAAAAAGGAAAATTAAATCTGGTCCTGATCTGGTCTGAAATAATTCCAAGGACCATTTGACAGATTGGTTCCTTAGAAAAACAAAATTCAAACTCATTCTGAGGCCTGACCAAAAAAATGTCAACTCAGTGGACCCAGATTTAATTAGACCCCCTCTTGAAACGGATTGAAGTATACTCAGGCCTGCTTTAATAAGGCACACTGGATCTGATCTGGGGTCTGAGGACAAAAGACCCAGTGATGACTCGACCTGTTATCAAAGACACAGGGACACTTAGAGTAGCCAAACACTTCAGTCTGGTTTGGAGGTCCAGAGGTTCAGGAGGTTCAGTGTGTCCTGTACAGCATTGGGATCCTCTAAGTAATCCTGCAAAACCGAACTTGAGACCTCTAAGGAAACTTTGGGGACCTACCGGTGGTACAAGCAGTGAGTCCGAGGATCAGGACAACATCATAACCTGTTCCCATGTTTAAGAAAGAGATTCCGAGGAGCTGGGTCTCGCCAGGTCTGGTTTAAAGGAACTGGTCCAGACTGGCTGTCAGAGGGTTCTGCAGGTCTGCTGTGAAATTATGATTGTGCTGACTGTTGGACTCTGAACCAGCAGTTCTACCTTTGTAACGTCCGGAGCAGATGAAATCCTGCCGACAGGAACTTGCTTGCTTCACTTGTCAAAGCAAAGTGACTTTCACTTGATTCTTGAAAGAAACAGAATTCAGTCTCTGAGATTATAATCTTCCATAAAACTTTACTCTGAAGTATTGGAGCAGTTTTAAAGTCCAGGTAAAGTCCAGCGGTTTACCTGCAGCCTGAGCTGCTGTGTTGCGGTTTCTTTAACGAGCTGCTCAGCCCATTAAAATTCTCTGAGGCCAGATCTGATGAAACTCGTTCTCTTTAAATCTCTGTGAATCTTCACTTTGACACATTCACACATATTTTGTTGCAAATTGAAATAATTAACTTGGCGAAAGCAGAATGCTGTAGCGCCTTATTGTTCTTCATGAAGAAGAGTAATTAATGTTTAATTTAATATGTAGAAAAGGCACAAATGGCAGCGAGCTTTGTGTAGCTGCTCCGCATCTTTAAATATTAATGACTTCAGTCAAAATAAGACTCTTCATCCTCTTCATGGACAAAAAAGTCATTTATTTCTTATTCTTTTTCATTTTCTAAATGAGAACCCACTCAGTGTGACTCTCACATCAACTTCTCTTCATTCGGCTCTTTGTCTTCGCTCGGTGAGCTCAGAGACCAAAGTCTGGTTAAAACCCCCCTCAGATGCTCTGTTGCTTTGCAGCTGTCTCTTTGTGGTTGTTCGTCTTTCTGTAGCTCTGGGTTTTGTGAGGTAGTATTGGATCAGGGACCGTCAGAGACGTTCCCTGTCACATAGTCCAGGAACTAATGACACAAACAGGTTTTGGACTCTGTAGCAGGAACCACATAAAAAAACATGATTCTGTTCCCGCTGGACTCTGGACTAACACCAGACTTTTTGTGCTTGGCGTGAAGTTGGCGTGTTGCACCTTTGTCCTCGATGAGATTAGGTCATGTGACCTGTGGCTGTGATGTGAGCACGGAGCTTATCTCCAGTTTTCAATAAAGGAGCAGAGTGGGACGTCGCCTCTCGCCCTAATCTTTAATACATCTTTGAAAGAGTTGTTGAAGCGATTAAAGGCGAGACTCCTCGTTTGCTGTTTAATCATCCTGCTCCGTGAGTCTGTCGACTTTCTTCCAGAGCTAAGAGGATTTAAAGATGAGGCCTGAGTGAGTGTCACTCTGGATTCGTCTTCTATTGTTCAGCTGGTCCTGGATCAGTTCTGTTTGGTCTGAATCAATCATAACTAAAGAAAGAAAGACTCCTAGACCAGCTGAGAAGAACCACAAACCGTGGAGGTTCACAGTCTGGTCTAGGCCTCTGACTCCACCTTTAAACTGAGACTCTGTCTGTGTCAAGACCACCTGACCTGCGTCCACATTTTATTACGTCTGTACAGGTGATGACCCTCAGAGAGAAACAACCCCCTTTAAACTGGTGAAGTGGTCTAAGATCTAATCTATCAACCACAATCCAGTTCTTTACTGTACCCAGGAGGTTTCTCTGTCGCTCTGGCTCAAGTGGTCACAGTGACTTAAACTCAGGGGGACTGGCTACGACTTGAGGACTCCTTCAGCCAGTCAGTCCTACATGACAGAAACATCTAGAACCTTCTTAAAATTATACAACCTGTGTCAAAGTGCTGCTGAGAAACTAGTCCGCGTTTCATTACTGGTCAAAAGTACCAGTAAGTCCAGAATGCTGCAGTCAGTTAGCCGCACATGCTAACACGAGCCACTCACAGTCTAATAATTCTTACCAAGAAAAAGAACTTGAGTTCTGAGCTGACCTGAACACCACATGAGGCGTTCAGGGTCACACGTTGAAGAGATGTGCTGTGATGTCTCCTTGATGTTTTCGGGCACTTCCTGTGTTTCTGTGATAAAGGCCAAAAAATTTTGATTTCAATTATTCATGGGGCGCGAGGAGGCACGACACGGGATCCTGCTAATTAGCATCATGTCAGCGTGTGTCAGGCAGCAATTATGTTAATCCCTGTGAGCGCTTCCAAGCCGCCCGTCACCTTCAGCTCGCAGACACGCTCACATTAACGTTACAGAGCAGCGACGTCTCGTTAGTCTCACGTTGGACTCAAACTCAGATTTCAGCTCCGATCAGGCAGTTCTCACATCATGTGTTGTTTTTATCCTTCAGCTGAGCAGAACAAACCCATTTAAGGAGACCTGGTCTGTGGGAGGCTCAGTCCTGACGGAAAAAACAGTGTTACCTGCACGCAGTCCAGAAACGGGACTGACTGGTCTGTACCAGACTACAACTATGATCAGTCAGTGTCAAACAGTGGAAAACATGACTCCGAACCGTGATGAAGATCCAACGCTGAGACGGAAAGCTCCTGAAGACAACTGAACTGAGCAGAATAAAAGGACAGGAGTTGGTTTCTGTCTGTGCAGCCTGTGGGCTCTGAGCCATGTGTTGAACACCTGTTCTCAGCTTCCAGGTGAACAGGTTGGTTCTGATGTCAGAGCGTGTTCCTCACAGAGCCGAGCTGCAGCTGAACCAGCAGGTCTTTAAACACTCTGCGGTTCTTATGAACCACGTCCGTCGCTCTCGTATTAACAGCAGCAGATAAATGAACCCGGCGCCTCAGCGGCCAATCGGAGGCAGCAAGCTGCGAGGCCTCTCCTCACAGGGGGAACTAATTTATTGAGCTCACGGTTGGAGGAAAATACACCATTAAAGGGCATATTTAAGCACATTTGCAATCCTTAGAAGAAGGTAACGGTTTCTGAATTTGCCTCAGCTTGAAGGAGAGTCTTTAATGTTGTGTCCACAGGACAAACGCACATCAAAGCAGAGGACGTTCCTGACGCTCCAAATCAAATACTTGTGGATTAGGGAGGGAGGGGGGCAGGTGGCCCCTAGACCAGCCTCTCTGGCAGAGCTGCCGGGCTCGCCGCCTCACTGAGCGCGCTCCAACCTCCGCCTCGCGCCACGCTATCGTTCCCTGAATGCAAATTAAATCCAGGCGACAGGAGCTGCTTTGAATTCCTGCAGGAGGGGTGATTCTCCCCCTCCTCCCTCTGCTCCCCTCTCTTATCACACCAGCACTGGGGGAGACACAGAGGGAGAGAGAGGGAGGGTTTGTATGCCGGGGTACCTCGCTCCCAGTCATTTATGTATCCCCCCCCCCCCCCCCACACACACACACACACTGTATAAACACAGAACCCATCTTTGATGTTCCACAGGCTGCAGGAGGAGCAGGGAGACAACTGACGCCAGATCAGTTCACACAGTGGGACCTTTGGTTTTTTATATTTATGTAACGTTAAACACTGTAAAGTGACTCGAGATGATTAACTGACATGTTTCTTTTTTTTTTCTGAAACTTTTGTTTGGTTCCATGTGCTGCACGTTACTCTGGTCTTGGTTCTGGTCCAGATCTAATCCGTGTGGGTCTGCTTACAGGGTCACCACTGTGTCTGGGGTTTTGGCTGAGTGTAAGTGTGGTGAGAAAATAACTCAGATTAAGATCCACTGATGAAGATTTAGAGGCTTGTTATGTTTATTGATCCATGATGGAAAATGTTTATTACAAATGTTTAACTGTTAATGATCCTGAAGGTTTTTCTTTCACAGAACCAAAACCAGGTTCTGACCTCATGGAGGAGAAAATTGAGTCACTACTGAAAATACACTGCTCGAATAATGAAATGAACACATTGAAAACATCAGAACCCTTTTAAAAAAGGATCGTGCAGGATATCTTGGCTGGTGTTATACTGGGTTGTGAAGGAACAAGGAGTTGGCCGGTCATTTGGTGCACTGGAGGACAGCAGGACCCACTGTAGGGACGGTGAAGGTACTGTGGGTCCAACGGTGGAACGCAACTAAGTATATTCACTCAAGTACTTCACTCGAGTAACGTTTCAGTCTGGTCTTAAAGGTAGAGAGGGTGTCTTCCTCCAGAACCTGAACTGGGAGCTGGTTCCACGGGAGAGGAGCACAGCAACGCAAGTTTATTCAGTGTTTCCTTATAATGTTGCCCAGCGGAGACATGTAGAAGGTAAAGAGAATGGGTCCAAACACAGAACCCTGTGGGACCCCATTATTAACTTTTCCTGTGCACGTCGTCACATAATTGCTTTGCCACAGCGTTTAAAGGGCAGATTGGATATTGGTCTATAATTGGATAAAACCCCTGGATCGAGCCCTGGACTCATTTCAGGGTACTTTACATAGCAAGGTTTAGGACCTTGCAAAAATATAAGTGTATATATAATCAAAATAATGCGG
>JAUMTR010000013.1:234386-268898 GCA_032270685.1 Microctenopoma stevenorrisi
AACAGGTAGAACTCACTGTTACAGGTGAGAGAACAGGTAGAACTCACTGTTACAGGTGAGAGAACAGGTAGAACTCACTGTTACAGGTGAGAGAACAGGTAGAACTCACTGTTACAGGTGAGAGAACAGGTAGAACTCACTGTTACAGGTGAGAGAACAGGTAGAACTCATTATTACAGGTGAGAGAACAGGTAGAACTCACTGTTACAGGTACAGGTAGAAGTCACTGTTACAGGTACAGGTAGAACTCTTTGTTACAGGTACAGGTAGAACTCTTTGTTACAGGTACAGGTAGAACTATTTGTCACCTCTCACCCTCTTAATGTCTTTGTCTATTAAGACAAAGCTATTAAAAAGTTAATTCTACTGTCAGTTACATAGAAAATATACCACAATAGATCTACAACCAAAAGTACTGGAGTCATATCGGTAATAGGTCATTGCAGGTCCACAGTACCACAGCAGTTCTGGTACCTGGGGTAATGATGCTGGTTATTTATCAGTGGTCTCCTTTGCAGCGGAGACGGCGCCTCCCAGCTTCCTTCAGAGACTGCAGAGCTCCACAGTGAGACAGGGCAGCCAGGTGAGACTGGACATACGAGTCACTGGGATCCCCACACCTGTGGTCAAGTTCTACAGAGAAGGAGCTGAGATCCAGAGCTCAGCAGACTTCAGGATCCTCCAGGAGGAAGACCTGTACAGTCTGCTGATCGCAGAGGCCTTCCCAGAGGATTCTGGGACTTATTCTGTCACCGCCACCAACAGCAGCGGGCGGGCCACGTCCACCGCTGAGCTGCTGGTTCAAGGTAACATACATTTTATTACAGAGATTCATGTGTGTAATGAAAAAGAATAATTATCATGAAGACATGATAATTATTGTGATGTTCACTTCAGCCATTAAACGACAGCTGTGTGGTTTCAGGTGAAGAAGCCGTTCCAGCAAAGAAAACAAAAACAGTGATTTCAACTTCTCAGATTTCACAGGTCCGTCAGACCAGAGTGGAAAAGGTACAAAGACTTCAGCACCCCCATCCCGTCATTTAATTTAGTCAGATTTTCATCATTTTCACCTTGATGATATCAGGATTTTAGTTCAGTTGCATTATCTCATCTCATGTTTTAAATTAATATCATAATTTTTTCATTTTACATGTTGTGATTTCACTTTGATCTGATTTAATCTCCTCTTTTTCTCTTTAGAGAATGGAGGCCGGTTTCCAGGCCACGGCCATGATGGAGATGCAGATGGAAGGTGCTGAGATGACTCAGCAGCTGGCTCAGCAGCTGTCTCACAAGACTCCACCCAGAGTCCCTCCCAAACCTACGTCCAAGTCCCCAACCCCGCCCTCACTGGTCACCAAGATGACTGCAGGACGCCAACAGTCGCCTTCACCTGTCAGACACGTGAAGGCGCCCACGCCCACACCTGTCAGGTGGGTAGTGTTCTCATAAGATAAAACTTTACATTGACCTGAACGATCAGAGAGATCAACTCCTCCCCTCGCTCTCCCCCATCAGGCCAGTTAAGTCCCCCATCACCACATGCAAACAGGTGGCCACCGGTGCTGACGTCCTGCCGCCCTGGAAACAGGGAGATTACGAGGCTGTCTACACCACGGTGACCAGCGTCACCCGCGTAGGCCAGGAGCAGAGAGTCCTCGGGGTCGGACAGGTGAGGCAGGGGCTTTTAGGAGAGGGGAGGGCACGGGAGGGGAGGGGAGGGCACGGGAGGGGAGGGGAGGGGAGGGCACGGGAGGGCAGGGGAGCCATCTGGTGTTTAATAAATCCAGGGGGCATTTTGAGGTCTGAAAGTCCACGATCCACTGCAGAGTACTGTAGATGTCTTAATGAACTAGTTTTGATTCATATGGATTATAACTGTGTGTCAGAACAACCAGGGACAGCTACAGACTGTAAAACCACCTGATCTCTCCATTCTGCAATTTAGTTATTATCTTAAGTCCTGCAGCGAATGCCTACAGTGAAAAGGGTTTTAAAGTTTGGGTTGAAAGACAGTGAATCTCACCTACAGGTCACTCCACCTTTCAGTCCAGTCCTGTCTTGGTTTCAGAGCTCAGCTGTGCTGATTCAGCCACTCTGATATTCTTGCTTTGTGGTTTTCCTTCACTCGTATGAATCAATTAACTTAACACTGGTTTCTGCACTTTAGCACTTAGCAGCCATAAGAACACAACAGTTAACCATTATGATTTGGCTATCAGCTACAATCTGCTGACATGCAGTCAGAACCATCTGGCAGAGCACACAAGATGACTTTTACCCAGAATGCCTTTAGATGGGACGACGTTCTACTGCACAAAGAAATGACATGTGGCCACAACATCCGTCATTCAGACACAGACTCGTGTGATGTGGAGGAGAGCTTCTGTGAAACTTCTTCCTCAGAAGAGTGCGATGCCTCAGAAAGTGACGATGAAAATGTAGAAGACACATGTTTAAGTCCGTCACACAAGTCTCCAGATCGCTCATCTGTGTTTTATCTCAAAGACTCGGAGGACATCTCCAGCCCGATACGATTCAATTCAATTCAATTCATCTTTATTTGTATAGCACCAAATCACAACGAAAGTCGTTTCAGGGCACTTTACACAGCAGGTTTAGGACCTTGCAAAAATATAAGTGTATATATAAACAAAATAATGCAGAAAACCCAACAGTTCCATTTGAGCAGCATTGAAGCAACAGTGGAGAGGAAAAACTCCCTTTAAGAGGAAGAAACCTCCATCAGAACCAGACTCAGGGTGGACGGCCATCTGCCTCGACCGGCTGGGGTTAGTGGACAAAGATCCACCCAAAGATCTGTCACCTGAAGAGCAGGTATCTCTTCATCTGCCTCGTGTGGATGCTTCACGGATCTTTTTTGGGCACTTTCACCACATTGTTCAGTCCACTTCTCTTTTCCTCACCTGCTGTTCAGGTTGTTCTTTCTTTTCTTTGAGCTGAGTGATTAATTTACTGCATGTCAAACAGCAGTCAGGATGAAGATTAGAAACAACTAGTCTAGAAACCTCTAACCTCCTGGAGTTCTTTAACACATGGTGTCTGGTGTTGGTTTCATTCTTAGACAAAGTGAAATATACAATACAATGTTATGTGTTGGAATTAGGTCTTTGTTAGGTTTTGTTGTAGTATCTCAGTTTTTGCGAGAACTAAATGGTATTTTCTGGTGTCTTCTCCTTGTAAGTCACTTTGGATAAAAGCGTCTGCCAAGTAAAGTAAAGTAAAAGGTCTTTACGTCCACCATGTATCAGTCCAAAACCTCTAAACGTTCTCTAAATGTTTGCCTAGGTTTCAGTGTGGTATAGTACTGTACCCCTGTCCTGCCATAGACCTATGTGCTGTTGCTTGTGTCCTCAGGCTGAGGGAGGGAAAAGAGCCGGGGCAGTGGCCACAGTGTTGGCCGCCGTTGACCTTGCTCGTGTCCGTCAGCCTGTGCATGTTGAAGGCGGCCGAGCTGAAGAGGAGGAGACTGTAGAGGTGGGGTTTAGACAGCAGGGCGCTGCTGGCATGGCTGCAGATCAACAGTATCAAGCCAGCAGGACAACATCGAGAGTGCAGGCTGAACAAATGCTTTCTACTGCTCAAGAGCAAAGACGTGAACCAACACTGCCACGTCCTCAGGTTAGAGAGGCAGAGGAACAACAGAATTACCAAGAGATTTGACCAGATGAACTGAGTAAAACACTCCTCAGTGATTGATGTAAGCTTGAAAATTTGTCTCTGGAAATCCTTAGTAATCCAGACCAAAAAGGGACAAATCTCTTGATAACTGTATTTACAATATTCCTTATTGTCCAGCTGAAAATATTCTTGATGTATTAATACTCCTTGAACTCTGTTGGTTACTCCAGATTGAAAGAGCGACAGAAATCTCCTCCTATGTGGACACTGGTCCCACCCAATCTCCAGTTCCACATTTCACAGTTTCTAAAGTTTCTGTCCCGAAACCTGAGCCTAGCTCTGAGGTAAGGACAGGCAATATCAGGCAAGCCGTAGAAAAAGAATTTTAAAAAACACATAGTAAAGTTTTATTCGTTTAGACTGAAGTTTGTTCTTAGCTCTAAAACAAAAGATAAAGCTTTATTGTCATTGTCACTTTTAAAAAGGAACAACAAAGTTGAAGGCGCAGGTGACACTGTGTGAGACATAAAAGTTAAAAAGACAAGAGGAGAGAAAAATAAACATGAATATTTTATATATAAATATAAAAACATATTTAAAACAAAATAAAATTCTAGTTAAGTTTGTGACCTCTTTGTTTTGGAAGCAGTAATCTGGTTAGTTTTAGATAAAGTAAAGAAAAGACTGAGGTTTACAGATTATTTCTACATGTTTATTGAGTGAACATATGGACAGAGCAGTAGATCCAACATGTGACTGACGTTTTTTGCTGCTTGCCTGAAATGCAAAATGATAAAAAGATAAAAACGACATATCTACCTTTAACCCTGACATATCTACCTTTAACCCTGTTTTTTCTTAACTGCCTTTGTTAAACACTGTTAATCAGTTCCCACCCATTAATCCAGCTTCATTTAAAATTCCCTTCTTTAACGCTGTTTTAGTAAAACTAACGTCCTGTAGACCCTGCCCCATGCTGTGGTGTAAAACAAACCTAAAACAAAGCAAACACATTTCTTTGATGATGGTCTGGTTGTTCCTCCTCTTTGGGCCGGTCAGGTGTCCATCGCTGGCTCTGCCATCACCACTCTGCAGAAAGAGTTGTCCTCATCCTCTGCCATCACTAGAAAGATCATCAAGCCTGTCAAGTCTTCTAGTCCATCTCGTAGAGTGGCAGAAACCAGACTGACACCAGAACCCATCCCTCCACCATTTAAAGACTTCGCTGACAAATATCAATGTCGTTTTGGCACCGAGTTGCAGACTGGGGTGTTGTATTCAGGGGGCATGGAGAAAACATGTGAGGACTGGGGAACCCAGGTTTGTAAAGAAGCTAAGTGAGCTGGATATAAACAGGACAAGAAAACCTGATTAGTCAGTGTAGATTAGATAGAATATCACAAGGCGCATACTATTGCGTTTCCCCAGAGCTCAAACCACTTTGATTTCAACTGTCTTTATAGATGTCAACATATTTTGTCTTCATATTGTTCATATGCATAAATCACTGTAAGTATTATGACCTTCTCCCAGAAAGTCCGGTTTTCTTGATGTCTGTGAAAATCCAGAACATAATATCTCTCTAATAAAAACTTTCACATGCTCAATCATGCTATTGACAACTTCATTCTCACCTCTTGAGCCCATCCAGCCTTTGCTCCATCTTTCTATGCTGTCATCTTTTCTTCATCACGTTGGATGTGAACAGCTAAAGTCCTGTGTCACATGTGATTGTGCCCATGTTGTGGATTTTAAAATTGCTTTTTGTGTTGCCCTAAAAGAATATGTTATTATCTGACAGGTGGTGGAGGCAGCAGCTGTGCCTTCAGCTAGTGGTGTAGTCCCACCAACACTGGTGTCTGTAAGTAGCTTCATTCTCTTCATAACCACAAAATGTATTAGTGATTCCCTGTATAAGTGACATTTTCTAAACGTCCTGTGTTTTGTCCTCAGGGCTTGAAGAACACAAACGTGACAGAGGGTGAGTCTGTGACACTGGAGTGCCAGATCAGTGGTCAACCTGCACCTGTCATCATGTGGTTCAGAGAGGACTACAAGATCGAGAGCTCCATCGATTTTCAGATCACGTATGAGAACGGTTTTGCACGGCTGATAGTCCGTGAGGCGTTCGCTGAGGATAGCGGACGTTTCACTTGTACCGCCACCAATGAGGCAGGAACCATCAGCACCTCCTGCTACCTGCTCGTCCAGGGTCAGTACAATGAGCTCGATAAACCTGTTTGGAAATGTAGCGACTGGGCATGTTCAGTTTTCAGTTTGTAGTTTACCTCTTCGTAAATGTTGCTGTTGGTATTAATTAGTGCACACCTGGTCCATCCATTCTTCCACAGCAGTAAGTACTGTGTTTTTCTCTGTAGTCTCTGAAGACATTGAGAGCAGAGGGGAAATGGCTGACATCACAGAACACATTGAAACTGCACAGAAAAAACTGTGAGTTGATTTATTTAATAGTAAATAATACTGGATCAATATAGTTTACCTGTGATTAACTCTCAACCAAGGATTACTGAAAATTAGTAGTACAGTTTGGTCCTAAAGACATTTCTGTTTCCAGTGTAACTGAGGAGTCCAGGGAGGAGGCCATGTCTCAGGCGAGTGTGGCCGAGTCAGACGCTACTACCACAGCTCCCTTCTTCATCAAGACACCGAGTGTTCAGAAGCTTGTGGAGGGAGGAAGTGTTGTGTTTGACTGCCAGATTGGCGGAAGTCCGAAACCACACATTATCTGGAAGAAGGGCGGCATACCGCTCACTACCGGATACAGGTACGTACAGTAGTATCTTCCTTTGTTGTGTGTGAGCCATTATCATCTCTGACCCCATCTTGGATCTAAGATCCAAGTGTTTTCATGTTTTTTGACAACCTTTGTAGAATAGACCACCAGTATACAACAAATTATGATAAAATTATGATAAAAAGCGGCCTGGTAGCTGAATGGGTTAAGTGTCAGACTAAGATCCAGAAGGTCGCAGGTTCGAACCCCATCTGACTCCTAATCCACCACCCACCAGGTGTGTCCCTGAGCCAGACACCAGCGCTAGCTCCCAGTTGCTTTGGATAAAAAAACCCATGAACCCATTTCCTTTTTCTGAAGCACCACCCCAAGACAAACACCTCCGCCCTGGAGGAACGTTGTTTCGCTCCACTGTGTACTTCTGTTTATGGTTGAAGTGACAATAAAGTGAACCTTGAACCTTGAACATTACACTTTCTGTTCATATTATGTCTGTAACAAACACCGCAGCCTCTTAATATGATTGCCTGGTCTTCACAATGTCTTTCTCCTCCTTTCCTCATCAGATATAAAGTTGCCTATAAAAAAGAGACTGGAGAATGCAGGCTGGAGATCTCCATGACATTTTCAGATGATGCTGGAGAATACTCTGTTTTTGCCAAAAATCAGCTTGGAGAGGTCTCAGCCACTGCAAGTCTGCTGGAGGAAGGTACTTACATCTTACAACCTACAACATCTGCAGCAATTAATTGTAATATGTGACATAGACATGATGTAATGTTCTCTGGTGTCAGTAGAAATACAGAGAATGAAATAACGTACACAGGCTCACATATGTTTAAATGTCTTATCTTCGTAACAGAGGAATATGAAATTTACATAAAGAAACAAGAAGCAACCTTTAAAACTGAAGTGACAGCCATGGTGGAGGAGCCCAGAGTTGGAGATGTTCCTCCAGTTGTTGTAATGACAAAGGAGCAGATAACCACCACCATTATTTCAGGACAGGTAAGAGCATCGCTCACAGATCTTCTAGGAGGAGCCAGGAGCTGACACAGGTTGTTACTGTGGCACTTCTGGAGAAGGTTCATGATGAAATGAACCAGACTTATCTGCTAATAGCTTTTATGGCAAACTTGTCAGTCCCTATCACCACCAGGTGTCTGAGCTTGAAATAACCACATGCAACAGGTGTAGAATATGTTGAGTGCAACATGAATAGGGGCCTTATATGGGACCATAAGTAGAGGCAATATGGAGATAACTTCTTTAGGGGCTCTCATCAGTGTGGATGTCGAATGATAATGTGTTTAGCCATAAACAAATATGTGCTATTGAGTTGTCAGTTTAAGTTATGCAAAGATCACCAGTTATTCCCTTAATTTATTAAGGTAATTTTTTCTAATTTCAAATGATAGAGAGACTCTAACAACCAAGACATGATGGTGATTACTGAGCCATTATTGTAAAGAACACTCAAGAACCTTATGACATCTCTTCATATCTGCAGGAATTCCACCTTTCTGCTATTGAGCAGAGGATCATTGAGGAAATTGAGCTCCACATTATGAAGATCACCTACAGAGAGATAGTGACAGAAGATGGAGAATTAATGGTGTCTGCTACACCAACTGAGGCTACGCACCCAACCTTTGACACTCTTGTAAAAAACTATAGCATTATGGAGGGAATGGGTGTCACGTTCCACTGCAAAATGTCTGGAATGCCACCTCCAAAGGTAGGTTTTCACCAACTTCAGTAAATGTATGCTCCTTGTTAAAAGGTACTCTCCCTGTGAAGAGTTTTACAATGACTTATGTTCTGGTAGATTGCTTGGTTCAAAGATGGTCAGCGAATCAGAGCTGGAGATCGTTACCAGATTGAGGCTCTTCAAGACGGACGGGCCAGTCTTCGTTTGCCCATCGTTCTACCAGAGGATGAGGGCGTGTACACTGCCTTTGCTACAAACATGAAAGGAAATACTGTCAGCTCCGGCAAGCTCTTTGTAGAGCCATCTGAAGCTGGACCTCAGAGATACCCACTGCAGTCAGCAGTGCAGAGGATCAGGTAAGGTTTCCTTCTACTGAGTGTTAAGGACTTAGGAACTGCCATCACCTGTGAACTGACAATAATTAAGACTGGTTACTTTCTCAGATCCACATCTCCTCGTTCTCTGAGCCGCTCTCCTGGGCGTTCTTCTAGCCGTTCACCTGGACGATCTCCAGCTCGGCGCCTTGATGAGACAGATGAGGCTCAGCTGGAAAGACTCTACAAACCTGTGTTTGTCATGAAGCCTTGCTCATGCAAATGCGCTGAAGGACAGACTGCAAGATTTGACCTGAAGGTTGTTGGCAGACCCATGCCTGATACATACTGGTTCCACAATGGTGAGTCCAACATGTACAAATATGGTTAATAAAGATGATCTCGATTCTCAGCTCACAATACTCACCATGTTTGTTCCTTTCCCAGGACAACAAGTAATTAGTGACTACACCCACAAGATAGTGATTAAAGAGGATGGTACTCAGTCCCTGATCATTGTCCCAGCTATGCCACAAGACTCTGGAGAGTGGACAGTTGTTGCTCAGAACAGAGCCGGTCGGACTTCTCTGTCCGTCACTCTAACTGTTGATGGTAAGACTGCAATGCTTTGGATTCTCAGTGAACTTTATTAAATCTATTTTAGAAGAAGATAACAATGATATTTGACAACTATAGGGTTTCTTGACAACTTCTTTTTTCACTTTATCAGCAAAAGAAACTTTGGTGCGACCACAGTTCATTGAGAAGCTGAAAAACATCAGCGTAAAGGAGGGCACTCTGGTTGAGTTGGCTGTCAAAGCCATTGGAAACCCTCTGCCTGATATCGTCTGGCTGAAAAACAGTGACATTATTGCCCCACACAAGCATCCAAACATCAAGTATGTTTTATATAAGCTGTTTTAATAGCTTATCTGATCTTAGTTTAAATAATTTTATTTGATTTTTTTTTATTCTTTAATGTAAAAATAAGTCTTAATTGTAGTAACCAAAACTATTCTAATGTTTCAGGATTGAAGGAAGCAGAGGAGAGGCAAAATTCCAGATCCCATCTGCCTCTGGCTTAGACAGTGCCTGGTACACGGCTACAGCCATTAACAAGGCTGGTAGAGACACCACTCGATGCAGAGTCAATGTTGAGGTGGACTATGTTGAACCTGAACCAGAGAGAAAGCTTATTATTCCCAAAGGGACATATAAGGCCAAGGAGATCGCTCCTCCAGAGGTAGAGCCCCTTCATTTGCGCTATGGTCAGGAGCAGTGGCAGGAGGGCGACCTCTACGACAAAGAGAAGCAGCAGAAACCACAGTTCAAAAAGAAGCTTACATCCGTTCGCATGAAACGCTTTGGTCCAGCTCATTTTGAGTGCAGGCTGACCCCTATTGGTGACCCCAACATGGTCGTGGACTGGCTGCATGATGGTAAACCTCTGGCAGCTGCTAACAGGCTGCGTATGGTCAATGAATTTGGCTACTGCAGCCTTGACTATGAAGTTGCTTATGCTAGAGACAGTGGTGTCATCACCTGCAGAGCCACAAACAAGTATGGAGTTGACCAGACCTCAGCCACCCTGATTGTCAAGGATGAGAAGGGCCTTGTTGAGGAAACACAGCTGCCTGAAGGCAGGAAGGGCGCACACAGAATTGATGAGATTGAGCGCCAAGCTCATGAGGGAGGACCCTATGGAGTCACGGCAGATGAAGAAACCGAAAAGATGAAACCTGAAATTGTCCTTCTTCCGGAACCAGTCAGAGTTATGGAGGGAGAGACAGCTCGATTCCGCTGCAGAGTCACTGGTTATCCAGCACCCAAAGTTAACTGGTACCTCAACGGTCAACTTATCCGCAAAAGCAAGAGATACAGACTTTGTTATGATGGAATTTACTACCTAGAGATCACTGAAATCAAGTCCTATGATGTAGGAGAGGTCAAAGTAGTAGCAGACAACAACCTGGGCTCATCTGAGCACACAGTGAAGCTGGAGATTCAGCAGAAAGAGGACTTCAGAACTCATCTGCGTCGTGCACCAGAGGCTAAAGCAACTGATGCTGCACCCGAACCTGGAAAAACACCATTTGAGGTGGTGAAGGCTGAGAAACCTGTAGAGGACACACAGCTAAAAGAGGTTGTCCACCTCAAGAAGGCCCAGAGAATTGTTCATGAGAAAGCAACAGAGGAGTCAGAAGAACTGAGAAGTAAGTTCAAGCGCAGAACTGAGGAAGGCTATTATGAGTCAATCACTGCAGTGGAACTCAAGTCACGAAAAAGGGATGAGTCCTATGAGGGTTTGCTGAGGAAAACAAAGGAAGAGCTGCTTCATCGTGTCAAGGCGAAGGAGGAGGCTGAGAGAAAAAAGGAGGAGGAGCGCCAAAAGATTGCTGCTAAATCTCTGAAACCAGAGAGAGTCAAGTTATCAGCCAGCATGGAAGCTCCTAAAATCATTGAGCGTATCACCAGCCAGACAGTTGCACTGGGCGATAAAGTCAAGTTCAGAGTCAGAGTCGTTGGTAGACCAGAACCTGAGTGCCAGTGGTTCAAGAATGGTGTTCAGCTGGAGAAGTCTGAACGTATTTACTGGTATTGGCCTGAGGACCATGTCTGTGAACTGGTGATCAGAAATGTCAGCGTAGAGGATTCTGCTAGTGTCATGGTTAAAGCATCAAACACTGCTGGGGAGACTTCAAGCCACGCATTTCTACTGGTGCAAGGTAACACAGTTTTTATAATCTCCCTGGAGTTCTACCTTAAAGCATATTTTCTAACAAAGTTTTTTTTCACATTTTTCAGCAAAGCAAGTCATTACTTTCACACAGAAGCTGGAGGACGTTGAGGCCAAGGAGAAAGACACAATGGCTACTTTTGAGTGTGAGACCAACGAGCCTTTTGTTAAGGTCAAATGGCTAAAGAATAATGTAGAGATCTTCTCTGGAGACAAATACAGGATGCATTCTGACAGAAAGGTTCACTTCCTGTCTGTGCTGGTGATTGAAATGAAGGATGATGCAGAATATTCCTGTGAGGTAGTAGATGAAGATGTCAGGACAACTGCCAGACTTAATGTTGAAGGTGGGTTGGCCAAGCATTATTTCTTAACTACTGCATCAGAACACTGTTACGAGCCATAGTTAAATGACTCCTTCTTGTCATGGGGGATGTGGGCGCTAAAAAGTATCCATAAATCATCTTGCTAAAAAGCGCAAAAACTTTTGTCCTGGTGTTTTGTCACCTTTATTCACTGGCTGTCTGTATGGTGTGATCAACAGGAGCCCCACTGGAGATCCTGAAACAAATAGAGAGCACTGAAGTGCCAGAGACATATTCTGGGGAGTTTGAATGTATTGTGTCCCGTGAGGATGCTGAAGGTAGCTGGGTCTTTGAAGATAAGCTGCTCACCCCTAGCAGTAAATATGTCATGTCATCCCGTCGTGGAAGGTACACCCTGTCTGTCAAAGATGTCAAGAAGGAGGATCAGGGAAAATACACTTTCCAAGTGGGAGAGTTCAAGACAAGTGCCTCACTGAAGATGAAATGTAAGTTAACCTTTACGATTTTGATCACTGAATTTACTGTGCTGTAGCACCACAACACACCTCACAATAAAACACCTGCAAAAATAACTGAGTTGTTATTGTGATGTTTAATAATTTTCATATTTATGTTTATTCTGGTTGTATTCATATCTATTGTTTCTGTTTCAGTGCGTCCAGTGACCTTGATCCAACCTCTCACTGACCTCACAATCTGTGAGGGCGACATTGCTCAGCTGGAGGTCAAGTTCTCCCAGGAGAATGTTGAAGGAACCTGGATGAAGAACGGACAGCCCATCACTGCCTCAAACCGTGTGCACACAGTTATAGACAAACAGGTTCATAAACTCCTGATTGAAGACACTAGCAAGGACGACTTTGGAACATACTCCTTTGCCGTTCCTGCTCAGGAGATCTCAACCTCTGCAAAGCTGGTCATTCAGAGTAGGTTGCCTCAAATGTGTTCATGGCTTTATTTTTTAAGTATTCCAAAGTCAAATGTTACACACAAAATATTTTATTTTGTGTTGCAGCTATTGGTGTTCTAATTTCACTCAAGGATACTAGTGCTGTTGAGGGCACCAAGGCTGTTCTGGAGACAAAGATCTCAGCTCAGGACGTCAGCTCTGTGAAATGGTACCATGATGATCAACTGCTTACTCCCAGTGACCGGGTCCAGATGGTAGCAAAGGGGACCAAGCAGCGTCTGGTCTTCAACAGGACCTATGCCTCAGATGAAGGACAGTACAAACTGGTGGTTGGCCGAGCTGATACCAGCTGCAGATTCAGTGTTGAGAGTAAGTTAAATTAGTAAAGTTTTCCCATGTGTTGACCTGTACAGACCAGTTAGCTGCTTGTTACTTTACCAATTAGTTTTTGTAATATTAAGGTGATAGCTGTGCTTTAGTTAATAAATAAATGTTTCCACAATGCTGCTATGTCATCACGTGAAGCTTTAAATATCTTTCAAGATCAGACGTCACAAACTTCTATGTCCGGTTTTCTCTGGATTGTTGCTATAGTAAGAGGAAGCAGCTGCTCTCAGTCTAACACCACTGTCAAACTTAAACTTAAACAGTGAAGTACACTAATTCTTTATCCAGAACTTCACCAAGAGCCTGTTTAAAACCCTCATGAATATAAAAGAGGAGTAGCTAATAAGTTGCATATAAGTTAACTGATCTCTCATTGCATCTCAACAGCTGTCCAGATCATTAGGCCAATACAGGACAAACAGTGCTCAGAGTCGGAGAATGTCACTTTTGAAGCTGAGGTTTCTCACTCGGGCATTGACGCCTTCTGGACCTTTAAGAGGCTACCGCTTAAAGCTGGTCCCAAGTACAAGATGGAGTCCAAAGACAAGTGCCACACCCTGACGGTGATAGAGGCAATGAAGGATGAGGAGGGCGAGTACATGTTTGCTGCTGGTGAGAAGATGTGCAGTGCTATTCTCACTGTAACAGGTAAGACAGGCTGCTTTTTTTTATTTGGCAGCCCAATAAACCCAACCCAGGAAACACAGCAACACTGACCAAGAATAAACTGACTGAAACTATCTCCTGTCACAAGGTGGCGCTATAAAGAAGCCCCTGCACGATTTGGTGGTGGCAGACTCACAGACGGCCGTGCTGCAGTGTGAAGTCGCCAACCCATCGGCTGAAGGCAGGTGGCTGAAAGACGGACAGCCTGTCGACTTAAACGAGAATGTGGTGAGTGAAGTGGATGGTGCCGTCAGACGCCTCGTCATCATTATCACCAAAGCCACCGACATCGGAGAGTACACCTATCAGGTCGCCACCTCCAAGACCACAGCCACCCTGAAAGTAGAGGGTAGGTTCAGGTTTTAGAAAGGAACAGACACTCACAAAACCCTGTTTACAGATATTATTTACAGTGGTTAACAATGAAGTTTGTCTCCACAGCTGTGAAGGTTAAGAAGACCCTGAAGAACCTGAACGTGGTCCAGACTCAGGAAGCTGTGTTTAGTCTGGAGCTGACACACGAGAATGTGAGAGGTGCACAGTGGATCAAAAACGGTGTGGAGATCCTGCCCAATGATAAATACGAAATTACTATCGAAGGGACAGTCCACACCCTGAAGATCAATAGCTGCACCACACAGGACGAGTCTGTTTACTCTTTCAAACTGGGAAAACTGTCTGCAAATGCCAGGCTGAACGTTGAAAGTAAGCAAACACTAATTTTTCTAAATAAAAAATGTAAACTGAGCAGAATTTCAGGAATTAAATTACAATAAACTGTTTCACCTGCAGCCATCAAAATCCTGAAGAAACCAAAAGATGTGACTTTACTGCTGGGTGCAACTGCTGTATTTGAGATTGGCATCTCTGAGGACAACATCCCTGTGAAATGGATGTTCAACAATGAGGAGTTGACGTCAAATGAGCACTACACAATAATCTCTGAGAAGAAGACCCACAAACTAATCATCCAGGATGTGGACAAGAGCAAAGAGGGAGAGTACACTGCTGTGGTGGCCCACCTCCAGAGCAGCACTCACCTGTTCGTCGAGTGTAAGTGTTAGCTACGTTTGGACGTGTCGTGTCTAAAAATACCCAATAAATAACGCTACTGCTAAATACTACTACAACATTTGTCCCTAAGAGCTTAAGATTTTAACAATGTTTTATGCACATTAAAGCTGTTTAAGCTGTTTTTCAGCTAAAATAGCAGCTAGCAATGCTTTAATCTAGCCTGATATTCTTTGTGACAGCAAAACTAGCTAAACAAAGATAAAGCTAACCTGTTCAATGTTGAATGATGTGCAGGTGGTGTTAAGCTCCTGGACAAGCTGATATTAATGTTTGTCCATGACTATAAAACCATGTGTCATATCGTCTGAAATATATACCTGAAAACCTCTCGTGTTGTCAGTGTCATTGTTTGATGTCATTGGTTTTTCTTCAAACACACAGAAAACACTCTGTAGCTGTACAATCCTCTGACAAACACTAAATCACTGGTTAATGTTTGATGGCACTTTGACTGACAAAGGTTTAAGGTTAGCATTCCCTCTCTTTCTAATAACTCGATAAAATGCTATGTATAAAAACAAAGATGAAGGTATATTTGCTTTGTAAGCTGTCAGCGTTACTTTTCATATGGCATCTCATCAGCTGGTTTATATTTCACTCACATGATGCCTTTACACTAAAGTTATGGAGCTGTATAGACCATTTTCATAAGGTTTTAGGACTTTCGTATTATGATCTGCAGTACCTTTAACATCTATCCATCAGCTTTTTGGTTAAACTTGCTGGAGCCAATCCCTCTCAGCCAGCTGACACTGGCTGAGAGGTGTATGTGCACAGGTCCCCAGTTTATGACAAACAAACACACATGTAGAGGCTTTCCTGGGTCATTTGTTAACCTAAACTACTTTGGACTGTGGGAAGAAATCAAAAAATCCCTGAGGAGACTCACACAGGGACAACAAGAACATGCACAAGAAAGGACGTCCGTATCCGACCCAGAAACTGGGTCTCCACTGTGAGGAGATGGTTCAAACGAAAGCAACGCTCTGCAGCCTTCCTAACATTTCAGTGTAAAATGTGTCATCTAAAACATTTGTCTGTAACCGGCTGTAACTGTGAGCTGTTTGAAACCCTGGACATTGGTGTCCATATACTGAAATTCCTCCTGTTTGTATGGTTGCTCTAACTTTGGAGTTTAAATAGTTTGTAGCAGCTTTTTTTTAATTCAAATGTATGTTACAGTAGAAAATATGACGATTCCTATAAGAGCTTAGTATCAATGTCCAACAGAAAATTGTTGCTGTGTTTATTTTGGTTTTATTTTTTTTAAACAGCTAAACCTTTTACTGGCTAAAGGCTGCAGCCACAAGCTTTTGTATCTCACTGTACTTTGTAGTTTAAAATATGTCGAATGACATTTTCTTGTTTTTTTCCCCTTAGCTCTCCAAATCACCAAACCTATAAAGAGCGTTGAGGTCCCAGAGACTCAGGTAGCCACGTTCGAGTGTGAAGTGTCTCACTTCAACGTTCCCTCCACCTGGCTGAAAGACGGCGTGGAGATTGAAATGAGCGAGAAGTTCAGGATTGTGGTTCAAGGAAAACTCCACCAGCTGAAAATCATGAACACCAGCAGGGACGACGCTGCAGAGTACACCTTCATCTGCGGAAACGACAGAGTCTCTGCAACTTTAACCGTCAGCCGTATGTTTCTTACACTAAATGTCTGTTGAGTTTTCATTGTAGAACAAAAGAATAAATTAACTTTATGTTTCTCCTAAATTTAGTGGCAGCCAAAAATGTCAATTAACCAATTAACTTACATCAGTCGTCTTCTTTTCCAGCCATTCTGATCTCAACCATGTTGGAGGACCTGAATGCTCAGGAGAAAGACACAGTCACCTTCGAGGTGAATGTAAACTATGAGGGAATTACGTACAAATGGCTGAAGAACGGCGTGGAGATCCGTTCCACAGACAGATGCCAGGTTCGCTGCAAAGAGCTCACTCACACTTTAAGCATCAGGAATGTTCACTTTGGAGACAGCGCAGACTATACCTTCATGGCCGGCTCTGCAGCTACCACAGCCAAACTTTACGTTGAGGGTAAGATTGTTTTCATGCACCCGTAGACCAGTCCGTTTTTTACTTTGCTTTACTTTGCTTGGCAGACGCTTTTATCCAGAGCGACTTACAAGGAGCTAGCGCTGTGTGTCTGGCTCAAGGACAGACATGGTAGGGGATGGACTAGGAGTCAGACGGGGTTTGAACCTGCATCCCAGTCTGACGGTTAACCCATTGAGCTATCAGACCGCACTTTATTACTCGTCATTGAATATCTGTGAATATTTACCGTCATCCAGGTCATGGTTATCTCAACAAAGGTTTTCAATGGCAACTGGACTTGTTTTAGTTCTTTGATGAGCCAGAGTACGAACAACTGTGAAACCGTTTGGGTACAGCTGAATAAACTACATTGTAAATGGGTGATAGATGAAGTCTAATCCTACTCTACCTGTTTAACAAGGGTCAATCAATCCTAAAGTTAACTGCTTTACTCACACCTCGTTTGAACCAGTGAGATTCCTTTGTCTTTCAGATATAGGCAGACTGCTGGGTCTGCACAGGACAGAACTCAACAGTTAGTGGTGCTACTCCTGCCACTCAGTTTTCAGAAAGTAAAACGTCATAAAGGAACTAAAACAAGTCCAGTTGCCATTCAGTGATTTTTATAAGACACTGTCCTACAATCCTTTGTTGTATCATCACTAAGTGCTAAGGATTTCAACTATAACTTCTAATGCCAAAATCCCCCATTGGACAGTTGACCTCTAGACCACAGGAACCTATAGTAGACCTGATGTCAGTACCTGACTTAAAGTGTGTTTACGTCTGCATTGTTTCTGTTTCAGCTCGTGTGGTTGAATTTACAAAACACCTGAAGGACCTAAAGATCACAGAGAAGAAGAGAGCAACCTTTGAATGTGAAGTTTCTGAACCAAACGTCCAGGTGATGTGGATGAAGGACAGTCAGGAGCTGGAGACTTCCGACAGGTAGAATTGCTGGTTTTCATCTAAAAAGCTTCGACACACCTTAATGTCTCAACTACTTACCAAACTACCTTCTGTGTCCCATGCAGGTATAAAATGACCTCAGATAATTATGCACACCGCCTGGTTCTGCCGTCTGTCCGCCTGTCTGATGCTGGAGAATACACTGCTGTGGCTGGGTCCAGTATGTCAAAGGCCCTCCTGGCAGTCGAGGGACGGGATGTGAAGATCTCAGAGCCTGCTAGCAGGGAGATCACTGTGAGTTCACACACTAATTTTGGTGATCTACAGGCTCTCTTTTGCCTTTTACATTACTTTACTGCTTAGAAATTGCCATGAATTAAACTCAGGTTCGGGTTGAGGCACAGAGCTGCAGACAGTAAACTGTAGCTGCTGAGCCGAGATCTTGTTCCTGTCACTGAACAGTAGCATTTATCTCTTTTCTAGGTTGTCGAGAAACAACGAGCAAACTTTGAGTTTGAGGTGAACGAGGATGATGTGGATGGTCGCTGGATGAGAAACGGAGTGGAGATTCAGTTCTCAGTGGAGGAGAGGTTTAACTATGTCACCATTAGGAAGCTGCATCGCCTCACCATCTCAGAAACCTACAGGAGTGATGCTGGGGAGTACACCTTTTTAGCCGGAAAAAACAGAAACACCATGAACCTTCATGTCCAATGTAAGAACTGACGAGTCTCACATCACGTCACTTAACACATAAAATGTTCCTATTTGAAAGTTCTGCATTCAAATCAAAGGAAAAGTATGTGACGCATATGACAAAACAGTTTTGCCTTAAAGTTAATTTAAAGAGCACTTTGGTGCTAAACTGTCGATGGTATCAATCATGTAGTTCTGTATCAAAACCTGTGGTGGTGGTGTTAGGCATGAAAGCATTACAGTACTTTGGGACAGTGAAGCATTTTTCCTGTACTTCTGTTTTTTGCTTAGTGCCAGAGCCTCCTCAGATTGTCCGCCACATGGAACCCCAGGTCGTGACATCAGGCAGATCTGTTCGCTTCTTGGTGCAGGTGAGCGGCCTCCCCCAGCCTCAAGTGTTCTGGTACAAAGACTCCCAGCCTCTGTCCACCAGCTACAACTGCAAGTTCCTCCGTGACGAAAACGAGCACACGTTGCTGCTGCTCGAAGTCTTCCCTGAGGATGCCACCGTTTATACCTGTGAGGCCAAGAACGACTATGGAGAGGCAACAAGCTCTGCCTCTCTCACCGTGGAAGGTGCGTTCTGAACTCTAAATCAGAATCAGTTTTATGTGCAACACATACAAGGAATAAGCTTCTGGTCCTTTGTGGCTCTTCTAGGGCAGTATAGACACTGGCAACAACAACAAAGAATAGGTTCAATCAATTAATCATCATTAATCATTGATTTCCAAAACAAACATCATATAAAGACCATCCGATAATGGATAAATATGCGATGAACATCTTGACTGTGAAATTTGACGTTGATTATTTTTATTGTATTTCAGTTCCTGAGGTGGTCGAAACGGTGGCACAGGTCGCACCACCAGCCCTCATCTCCCGCATGCAGAATGTTCTTGTCACAGAGGGACACCCTGCCCAGTTCCAGTGCATCGTCTCCGGGGAAGGTAGAGACCACTGCTCTGGTTGAATTTGATTGTACTAATGAGAACCTGGGTTCTATTAGAAATACGTTTCGTTTAGTTCTGTTTAATACATGTTTTTTTCTAATTTCTTTCTGAAAAATGTGTTTTCCACTATGTTTACTGACTGTGAGTGAACATTGTGCTTCTAGATCTGCAGATTTCTTGGTTCTGTAAGGATAGAGAGATCAAGCAGTCAGACATCTTCAGCATGTCTCAGTATGGTGACACCTGCCAGATGGAAATTTCCAGAGTTCTCCCTGGTCATGAAGGAGAGTACTCATGTGTTGTCACAAATGCAGCAGGAATGGTCACATGTGCTGCAACTTTAAATATTGAAGGTGAGTTTGTCAGACGTTTACGTTACGTTTCAGATGAAACTGTCAGACCGGGCGTGTTCTTTAGTAGGAATGCAAACAGCTATATTTAGTTACAACAACTATAGTTACAGCCACAAACCAGCAATCGGAGCATCTCTATCTGTGAATATAGACAGGTGTGGTTGTTGGTGTCATAGAGTCTTGCACTAAAACAGCTCAAGTCATAAAGCTTCAGCAGCGTGTTGTCAAATCCTCTTGTTCTGTCTTCCCCAAAGGTACATGAAGTCAGGCATTAGTTCCTTAGTGTTAGCCTAGCTTTACACCAAACTTAAATTTTGAATTTACTGATGTGCAATTAGATCAAATCTTGGGGATTCTGGGGCAAGTGAACACACAGCACAGGTGCAGGATACTGCTAGCCTAACTAATCCAGGGTTAATTATGGTTTAACCTTCTCTCTGTACCAGATATTTAACTCTGGGTAAATGTTTTTTGCTCTAAAACACTGTGTATATGCCACAAACTTGTTATTAATTAGAGTTTTTAGCCTTTTTTATCTCAGTCACTACAGACTCTAATTAGTTCTTGTTTTAAAAACCTCCAGGCTAATTTAGTCTTCTCCTCTTCTAAATAATGTGAAAGTTAAATGCGCCTGTAGCTACACTGTTTGTTTTCACCCTGACAGGTTTCTCTTGATTCATGAAACCTACTCTTCCTACACAAATAGTATCATCAGACATCTTTATTCTAAGACACCAATCTTTACTTCAGACAAATGCAGCAGACATAACTGTGCTGAATTTTGGAAAGCAGTTCGGCCTCCTCACACCCAAGCACGGACTTATCCTTTAGCTTTTTTTGTTTGAAGCTTTGGCTCGGGTCAACTTGCATGATTGACAACCACTGAACAGCCACTGTTCACTCCTTCACTGCTCTTCAGTGCTCCACTCCAACTGCACTGTTGGCAAACAAGCTGTGACACAAGTAACCTGAAGAAGTCACCAAAATTATGTGTTGACCTAATTCTTCTACTCTTTCTTATTGCCCAGATGAAAAGGCTTTAGCTAGTGTGTCAAGCACTGAGGCTGAGACTAAGCTAAGTCAGACAATGGAGGCTCAGACGGAGAGTTTCAGCTCTCTGTCAGTTGAACAATCAGCCCACTGTTATGAAATGACTCAGACAGTCTCTGAGAGTTCCACCACATCTTGGGGAATGGTAGAGATTGAGATGGGAAGTATAAGCTCACTGGAGATGAGCTCTAAGAGCAGCATTGATATCAAAGTCTCAGCCAGCCCCAAACTGCTGATGGAAATGAGCGATGTCCAGGTGAAGACTGGTGAGATGGCCGAGTTCAACTGCTGCTTTGACGGGCAGCCCTTCACTGGAGTGGTCTGGGATCATAATGGTCAGAGCCTGGATAACACAGAGCGGGTGAAGCGCTCTCAGAGTGGGGGGTTGTTAACCCTGGTCATCCAGGGTGTTGGTGTGGCGGACCAGGGCACGTACCACTGCACTGCCACCAACCAATATGGCTACAACAGCTCCTCCGCCCAGCTCACAGTTGAAGGTGGTTAATGATTCTTTTTTTTAAGAAGTTTGTGTCTCCATCTAGTCCATCCCAACCCTCCTCTACCCCCCCTGCTCTACCCCCCCCCTTTTATTATTTCATCTTTCCTCTTGCCTGTAACCTGTTAGACTAGAATAATAGATTAACAAGCTTTATAGTGTAGTCATCCTCTTTTCAGTTTCCAGCTTGGTCTCATTAACATCATCCTCCATCCTACTAATCCCTTTCATGTTCAGAATCATAGCCTTATACTCTCTGACCCCTAATTACTCTCCTAACTTTATTCTTACCCAGCCAAAGAAGCAAATCTCAAAGCAGAAACCCCCATCCCTACTGATTTTGTGCGTAAAGTGACTCGAGCAAACAGGGAGACCCTTAAAGACCCCTTTGACCAAGACAAGCAGGAGATGATGGAGAAGCCGGGACCATTGCCTCCATCTTCCCAGAGGCCTTACAGTCTCTTCAGCCACCTGTATTTCCCAGATATTGTACCTCATGACGAGCGAGGTCAACGCTACTCCAGCTGCCCTGAGTTCATGATCAAACTCCCCCCAGAGCTGATGATCAGAAACAAAAACAGTGGCTCCCTGTATTGCGTTATGAAGGGGGCCCCTGCACCTTTTGTCATTTGGTTTTACAACCGTTTGAATGTTGAGGATTCTGTGTCTTACTCTCTGAAACACGATGGCCCCCTGTGCTGTATTAATATTAAAAATGTGGGACCTGGACACGGGGGCTCTTACACTTGCAAAAATGTCATCTCAGCTGGGGATGCTGAGTGCAGCACAGTGAAGAAAGGTTGGCATCTGCATGCTTTCGGTCCTTGTGCACTCACGGGCTTTGTTTGGCCCAGCACTCATTCACACTGCTTTCCACCTACACAATCAGCAGCACTTCTTCAACAAGGTTTTAACCGCTGTGTTTAGGAGAGGTTGTTGATCTTTGTGTCCTTCTTTACTTACTAAAACATTGAAAGAGATAAAAGCAGAGGGAAACTCATATCACTGTGTATTGTCCAGAAATCCAGAGGGGCTACACACTAAAGAGCAAAAGAAAGCATGCAAGAATCTCACTTTAAAGAAAACAGCGATGATATGGATGCATGACCTTTCACTTATCCTAACAGTCATGCACCATATGAAGGTTTATGTTTTGTTTTGAGAGTGGTTTTAATTTATGAATATGTATGTGTGTTTGCAGTAACTGCAGTGGAAGAAGAACCTGTCATTCAGGTCCAAGAGGAGGTTAAAGGTAAATACTATTTCCTGTCAGCAGGCAGGTCTTCTTTTGACAGTTGCTTCCTTAATGTCTTAACACATGTTTTATCACTTTGACTTGAACAGCTTTTGCTTTTAATATTTTTATTCCAGATGTTTTTCTTTACTCTGATTTATAATACTACCGGATATCTTTTTTCTGCACTTGTTTGACAAAAAAGTTACTTCCATATTTTTCAAGAGGTGTAAACCACATCATGGTACATGTGAGACTATAGATATGAATTATTTTTTAAATGAATATAAAATCCATATAGGTTTGGGTGAAATAGCTACAAGCTTGCAGTTTGGTCATGTTGCTGTAGAGGCAGAACAGCTTACTGTGGCGCCTGTGTCTCACTTTGCTTTAAATGTTGTTATTCCACTCAGTCTTCTCCAGCTCAACCATAACAGTGGAGGAGGAGACCCAGGACTTGTGCTACACTGGTCTAAAGTTACAAGACAAAACCAGAACACTTGAACTTAAGCCAGAGCCTAAACGCTACTCTAGCACTTTGGAAAAGAAAAAAGAAAAACCAGTTTTCCTCAGCGAAATTTCCCCAGCAGCCGTGACTGTTGGTGAAACTGCTGCGTTTACTGTCAAAGTGTCTGGTTTTCCACAACCCACTGTTCAGTGGTTCCACAATGGGCAAATTATAATGACTTCATCCACATATACGTTAGTTCATGAGCGAGATGAGTACAGCTTGATCATTAACAAAGTTCAAAGGGAGTGTGCAGGAGAGTACTCCTGTACAGTCAGCAACAGGTTTGGCCAGTCAACGTGCACTTCTTATCTGCATGTTCAGGTAAAAGAACCAGAAAGAGAGGAAAAAGGGGACTGCAGATCATTTGTACCAACCGGCAAACCCCCTCAATTCACTAAAATGATACAGTCTGTTCAGCTGTCAGAGGGAGGTCAGGTTTTCTTCACATACATGTTGAGTGGAGATCCTCTCCCTGAGGTTCAGTGGCTCAAAGGCAGCTTCCACATTCAGCCCAGTGGGTTCTGTATCATTGTAAACAACCCAGACGGATCAGGCTTCATTAATATTAAAAGTGTCAAACAAGAGCACAGTGGTGTCTACACCTGTAAGGCCTCCAACCCATACGGGGAAGCATCTTGTATTGCTGAGCTGTTGGTGTTGAGGGAGAAAGATCAGAAAGAAAACACATTAGGTAAGAAAGTCAAAGGTTTGAAGATATCTATGACGGAACAAACCACAGAGTCTAGATTAATACTAGAAAGAACCAGATCTGATCAAATGATTTACACGATTGGCACAGAAGAACGGCAGATTATTCCCAGTGAGGAGGTAGGAACCCTCAGAGAGCTCGATGTCTATGCGGCTACCATCCATCGCGAACAGCTTACCCACCAGGCAGCAGTGCTACGGTCTCATGAATTACAAGAAACAGTTTCTTTGGCTCCCACCCCTCCTCCTGAGGTCTCAGCTATTCTTATGAAGCAGCTTAACATGGCAACATTCTTATCTTCGGTCCAAGAGAGACAAAAGATCACTGAGCAACACTCGGAACGGATTCTCAGCCCTGAGGTAGTTGAACTTAAGTTGGTCAAAGAGCAGCCATCTAATCTTATGTCAGCTACCTCTGAAGAAGTGCTCCCACTCACCACGGTGAAGGCCGAGGTTTTGACAGAGCAGACTCCAGAGCATGTGAAGACCGTGTCCGAACCCAAGGAGCCTGTTAGTGTTCACCAAGTAGAAGTCTTTCTACCCGTCCTTGATGAAACATCAGGCATCATGTACAGACCAGAGGAAGAGAAAAGTTTCAGAGTCACAGAGGGGGTTAAGATTTTATACTCTGCTCAGTCTACAAGGCAGTTGCCACTCACAGAAGGACACTCTGAATCCATGCCTGAATTAGATGCAGCCGTGCAACCCCTGATAGAGACAGAGCAGTATAAACCAGTGCTAGCACCAGTAAGCAAAACTAGAGTAGTATTATCAACAGAGCAAAAAATAAAAATACACAGACCAGAGCAGGAGAGTATCACATCATGCAAAGACACGGTCTGTAAGTCAGCTGTAACTGTTGAAGAGAAATATGAACTCTGTGGCGAACAGGTAGGACTAGTTTCAGGTATAGCATCTCCTGTGTGTCTGCAGCCTATGCGAGAGGGAGAAAAACTTCTTAATCTGCAAGTTATCAGTGATCAGGATGCCTTACAGTCTGAGGGTCGGTTCAGGGTTGAAAAGCCCTCCATAGAGCAGGCAGAAGAAAGGAAGAGTCCAACTTTGCTGCATTCATTTACTAGAGATGAGCAACTGACCGTGGTTTGTGAGGCAACTTCAGAGTTTGAGACAAAGGCTGACTCTACATCCATTCAGCCAAAGAAAGAGTTACTTCAAGCTAAATATCTTCAGTCAGTTCATTCATCATCACCTTTACAAAAGGAAGGCATAATTACCATCACTACGCCTGACCAACAGGAGGCCACACAGAAACAGGAAAAGGCTCAAAGGCATGCAGCCACCTCAGAGGAAAGAAGATTGATCACAGCAGATTATTACAAAGATCTCAGAGTTTCACTCACAGGGTTTGAGCCACATCTTCAAACTGAGCCCAGACCTCTGAACATCATGATGGTCTCATCCCAGCCCATGCAGCTACCAAAGGAGACCCCTTTTGGTACTGACACCAAACAGCAGCGAGCAATAGTCCAGAAAGAGGATTACTGGAACATCATGCACTCTCTGAATGTCACTGACACTCACAGTCTTGAAGAAGGTCACACTACTGGTCTGGAAATTAATGAGAAACTTAAACCTAAGATAGCTATCGAGAGCAAGATCCCCAAAAAGCCTGTTTTCATAGAAGAGAAAGCAGTTGCTATTGAAAGCTGTACTATCTTAGAAGCAGCTGAACAGGATTTTGTAGTGCAGATCCAGGAGGGCCAATCAGTCCGACAATCAGTGTTGCTAGAAGAAAAGCAGGTCATTATGGGGGAGTGGTCAAGTGAAACATACCAATCTGAGGGCTTGGCTGTCAGTGTAGTGACACAACCTAGGGGAGTTTTGCATGTCCACGAGTCTCAAGACACTCAGACACTACCCAAAGAACTCAGCTTTTTCATTCAGATCCCCAAACCATCAGGTATGAACATACGGCATCAGCTCAGAGATGCTCTTCAATCTGCTGTGGCCACTGACCAGCCAGTGTTCCTGGCTGACGTTGTAGGTAAATTAGAGGCAGTGGAGGTACAGGAGGCGAGAGTTCAAAGAGAGCACAAACAGGCCACATATACGTATTTGATCACAACATCAGGTTTACCCTTGGAGATCACACTGTCTTTTGGAAGTGAGTACCCTCAAACAGCTGACCTCAGGTGTGAACTACAGGTAGCTTTGCATGCCATGGTTTTCCAGGAGCAGCAGAGCCTTACTTCAGAGCAGCCAGGTACTATGTTGATTGAAAAGCCTCAGAAAGCACTGGTCAGCTCAGCACCCTCTAAACATGTGTTTTCATCTGTGGTGGACACTGTGATGATGGCAGAGAGCACTGTCGGGTTTAGTCCCGCTCAAACTGAGTCTGCATTCGTCAAAACTGAAGCCAGGGCTTCCTTCCAAAGAGCGACAGTTCAGAGTCAGTCTGAGATACAGGGGTCTAGGCATGTGAGCCAGAAAATAGTCCGGTCAGAAAGGGACACCACTGCTGCTGACATGATCACCACAGTACCTGTAGGCCAGGTTGTTGTCTCCCACAGAGACTCCAAAGAGGAGTATCTGTCAGAGGTAATTATGATCAGTGAGTCCTCTGACAGTCTGATGGACTATCCTGTTGTCACTGAGTCTCTGGAGGACATTTGCGCTGAGGAAAATAGCAAGGCCATTTTTACAGCCAACATAAAGTATGTCAGAAAAATAAACTGGTTTTTCAATGGGCAGTTGGTGAAATCTGGCAAAGACTTCAAGTGCTCTAAGGACCATGACACATATACACTAGTCATTGAAAATGTTGTCAAGAAGAAACACCAAGGAGAATATGTCTGTGAGGCTGAGAATGAAGCTGGCAAGACTACAACATCTTCAAGACTCATTGTGGTCTCAAGAGGTTTGATGATGAGCCATTCTTTAAATATCATCATCAACTAACTTCACACACTGGTGAATTCCAAACACTCTTGTCTAAAAACCTCAAACCTGGTCTGTGCATTGCTCTGTAGTTATGAGTGTATTTACCAAGAAAAACTAAGGTTTGAGGTTTTAACCAGACAGCAGTGACATCATCACTTCTCTTTTAAGCTCATCCATTCGTCCACAACATCCCCATACCCTTTCGTCTTTCATTCCAAACCATATTTGACTCCATAGCTTTAAATATCCACCAGTCCTCATTCCTGGTCCACTCTTCTTTGCATGTGTTATGTTCGTCACATCTTCAAACTAATCTTGAAGCCATTTACTCCACAGTCTGGATAACTTTGTGTGTGTCACTCTCCATCACAGGTTCACTGCATTGCCTCCAGTGACATTCCTCTTTGCTATCATTTCATCTACCTCTCTTTATTTACTTTTTACTGTTTTATCGTTCTTTCTTTTTCTCTGAAAACACAGTGAAACCTGTGTTCAGGCACAAAATTGTCCCCCTGGAGATCAACATTGGCAACAATGCCAAGTTTGAATGTGAAACTGAGGATGCTCCTAACCTGAGCTTCAAGTGGTTTAAGGATGGACACCCCGTCAAGGAGGGTGATAAGTACAGGATTATCAGTCGCTTCAGCACTTCCTCTCTGGAGCTTCTGAGCACAAAGAAGGATGACAGTGGTGAATACACCTGCAAGGCATCCAATCAGCACGGCAGTGACGAGTGCTCAGCTTCTCTCATCGTGACAGGTAAGAACAACTCAATCTTCCTTCTTCTTTGCTGGTTGTCTTGGAGCTGAAGCTGTTTTTGGTGTTGAACAAAACTTGAATCTAGAACTTTAGTCCATTTCGTACGTCTTTTTATGTTGTTTCTTGCTGGTCTCTAAAGGTTAAGACTTCATGTTGTTTTGAGAGTTTTCTTGCTCTTCTGTTTTGCTCTGTGTAATTAGTGGTTTTGGTTAAGGTAAATGAAAGGTCTAGCATATCACCACTAATATGTTTCTCTTTTTTTAATTCTCATAGAGCAATATCCTCCTGCCTTTATAACTAAACCTGACCCTCAAACTGTGTATGTTGGAAAGAGGGCCATGTTACAGTGTGTAATAACAGGATCTGCTCCTCTCAATGTTGTCTGGCTCAAAGACAACCAGACCTTACCCAAAACACGCTACCAGACCTCTTGTGAAAAGAATAAGCACACTCTTGAGATAATGAAAGTTGAGGCAGCTGACGAGGGGCTTTATGTGTGCAAAGCGTCTAATAAAGTTGGGAAAGCCGAGTGTAGCATGGAGCTGCATTTTGTTGATAAGCCCAACTTTGTAAAGCCCCTCGGTCCAGTCGCTGCTGTTGTCGGAGCTCCTCTGCAGCTGAAGTGTCAGGTGGATGAGGACACTGGGGTAAATGTCACCTGGACCAGAGATGGCAGAAGAGTCCACCAGTCTCCAGACTGTAAACTGTCCTTTGAGGATAAGACAGTTACTCTTGATATCCTAAAGGCCACTCTGAAAGATTGTGGAAATTATGTGTGTACAGTGACAAATGAAGCTGGGAGTGCAGCTTGCTCCACTTCTGTAAAGGTACAAGGTAAGAAATGTCTAGTTGATTTTCATGGATACTGCAGAATTTGAAGCTGTTGCAAATTTGCAGTACTGAAAATGAACAGCTTTACTCTGTGTGATCTCTCTGGTTATCAATGATTTCACAGCCGCCCTTTTTGAAAGTCTTAAAATCTTCTCTTACAATGCTGGGTGACTTCATAATGGATCTCTTTAACTACACACTTCTCCAGAGCCACCTGTCTTTGTAAAGAGGCTGGAAGCCACAACAGTTTGGAAGCAAGGCAGTGCTGTGCGGCTGCAGTGCACAGTGAAAGGATCACCTGAACTCCACACCACATGGTTCTATAATAACAGCGAGCTGTCTGTGGGGGGCAGATATGGCATCAGGCTCAAGGATGGTGTCGCTATTCTTGAGATACAAGATGTCATAGTGAGCGACAGTGGAAACTACACCTGTGAAGTTCTCAATGAATATGGGTGTGAAAGTTGCAGCACTAAAGTAACAGTGAAAGGTCTGTAAATGGACGAGAATCGCATTCTAAATGCCAATAAGAACTTACCTAACTGTGCTAAATATTCTGTTTAGAACCACCATGTTTCATAAAGGAGTTAGTTCCTGTAGAGGCAGTCAGAGGCACTGTAGCTGTACTGGACTGTGAGATTTCAGGCTCTGCACCATTTGAAGTAGCCTGGAAAAAGAATAAGAAACACCTGTCCACAGAGAAGAAGTACAAAATAGTGTCGCAGGGATCCCTGACCTCTCTGGAGATCCACTCATTTGACAGCGCTGATGTTGGTGAATATGAATGTGTTGTATCAAACGAGGTTGGGTCAGTAACATCAAAGTCAGTGGCTAAACAGAAAGGTTAGTAATGCAAAAAAATGATCTCTCATTATGTGTTTGCGGTTCTCTTGGCTGTTTACATTTATTGTTCCCGGTATTTCAGAGCCACCCATGTTCTCAAAGAGGATTGAGAGTTGTACAGCAGTGTTTGGAAATACAGTGAAACTCCAGGGAACCTTAAAAGGCTCCGCCCCCATTACAGTGAAATGGCTGAAAGACTCTGAGTTGCTGAGAGACGATGATCCAAATGTCAAGATGACGTTTGAGAACAACATCACCAACATTTCCTTTTCATCTGTTGAGATCAAACATGGCGGAAAGTACACTTGCCTTGCTGAGAATGAGGCTGGACAGCAGAAGTGTGAAGCTGTTCTAACAGTTCAAGGTTGGGATACATTACAGTGTATTAGAAATAATTTAAAGAACAGATGTAGATTTTTTATCTGACGTCTAAAACTAATTGTGCATTTTAGAACCTGCTAGAATCTTAGAAAAAGCAGCGTCCATCAGTGTGACTTCAGGGGACTCGGCTACATTGCAGTGCACAGTCTCTGGAAGCCCTGACCTGAAAGTGAAATGGTTTAAAGATAACAAGGAGATGCTCAGTGGGCGTAAATATAAAATGACACTAAAGGAGAACACTGCCATCTTAAAGATTCTCACAGCAGATAAAGGCGACACTTCAGAGTACAGGATGGAGGTGTCCAACAAAGTTGGAAAAGACCAGTGCAGCTGCTCCGTCACTGTTATAGGTCAGTTTTAGCCAAAAAGTGTTTTTAATAACAACTTTAGAGTTAGTCCCCAATGACCGTCATGTTGGATATGTTTTCTCCTCACACAGATCGAGCAGTTCCACCATCTTTCACCAAAGCTCTAAAGAAAGTGGATGGGAGTATTGGTGGTAATGTTACTTTGGAATGCAGAGTTGCTGGTTCTCAGCCAATGGTTATTTCCTGGTACAAAGGCAATAAAGAAATCCACAGTGGTGACAAATATAAGTCTGATTTCAGTGAGAGTACAGCCTCAGTGACAATATTTGGCCTGGACCAAAGCGATGGTGGTGTTTATATATGCCGGGCCGCTAATGATGCTGGGGAGAAAGAGACCAGTGGCACTTTGTCTGTCAAAGGTCAGAAGATTTACTCTGCATTACATTACAAATGCTGTGTAGTTACAGATGGGCTGTAAACATGCTGTGTTTCTTCCCGTATAACTCCAGAACCTCCAGCCTTCACACTGGAACCTCAGTCCCTGGATGCTGCACCGGGATCAAATGTTGTTATGAAATCAGCCTTTACAGGATCTGCTCCTCTGGTTGTGAAATGGTTCAGAGAGGAGAAAGAGATTTTTCCTGGGGGAAAACTTTTCTTAAAGAAAGATGCGTCGTCGACCTCTTTGGAGCTTCACTCTGTGAAACCCAGCGACTCTGCTAAATACACGTGCCAAGTATCCAATGATGCTGGGAAGGTGGATTGTACTGTGGTCCTCTTTGTTAAAGGTGCCATGTTAATCTTAGATGAACATAGATTGTCTGGATTTAGGCCCGTTTTTATTGTAATTGTTACTGTTGATTTACAGAAGCCCCAACATTTACGATGAAACTTGAGCCTTTGCTGCTGTTGAAAACTGGACAACCTCTGAATTTGTCCTGCAAAGTGCAGGGAACACCAGTTATTTCCATCACTTGGATTAAAAACGGCTCAGAAATGGGTTCAGACCACAGACACGCGATGTCCTTCGACAGCTCAATAGCAACTCTGGAGGTAGAAAGCTGCTCTGTGGAGGACAGTGGAGATTATGTCTGTGTGGCATCCAGTGAAGCCGGCAGAGATCAGTGTAGCAGCTCGGTAACAGTGAAAGGTTGGTTTGTGTCATTGAACAACACACCCCTGTCGAGTGCTGGTCCACATTGTTCAACGCTGCTTGCACCAGTTTAAATTCAGTGCTGTGCAGATCTGACACCAAGGCTTGATTTGACCTACAACTCTGAGGAGTTCCTACACCTAACCATAACTTAAACTCTAACTAACTCTGTCAGACCCTGCTGAAGTACTGTCTCCTGGAACTGACTGCAGCTGCCCACAAACCTATAAAGGACACGCACACACACACACACACACACACACACACAGATACAGCTGTTGTTCATGTTCTTAATAGCTGTCATACACTACAGGTGAAGCTGCTTGGAGGTAAACTCTTTAGAGAAGGGAATAATTATGGAGGCTTGCTGATTAGCTGTTCTGCACATCTCTCTCTGAACGAGTCATTGGTTTATGAAGTTGCTGTCAGGAGGGGAGCTGGAACAAGCTGCAAACACATGTAAACGTCTCTGAGATGAAGTGAATTCTGTGGACCAGACCAACCTCGTCAGACTGGAACAGTTGTCTGCTGCCTCTACGTAAAGTATAACACGATGTCTGTTGTCTCTTTATAGAGCCTCCAGTGTGTGTGAGGCCGTTCGAATCAGCCGAACTTGTAAGGGGATCAGACATTATCCTGGAAACAACTGTTTCAGGTTCTGCTCCATTTGAAATAAGTTGTTTCCTCAATGATAAGCTGATAAGAAATGACAAAAAGCACAAGATAAGTGTGGAAAAAGACACAGTCACTCTTCAGGTCAGAAACTGTGAGGCTGGAGATGCTGGGACATACCAGTGCACTGTGTCAAATGATGTTGGGGACACATCTTGTTCATGCCAGATTTCCCTGAAAGGTTCGTTGGTCGTTACACTGCATGCTGCCCAGTTTCTTCATGACTGATGTTTTTAGCCACATTTTAGAAGCTTTACTTTTAGGTCATGTATTTACATTTTTCTTTACTTGTCTAAATGTTAAATAATTATTATATTCCTGTAAGTTGCAGGAGACACAATGGTTGCTCTTGTTTTACCTTATGACAGATGCAGTGTTTTGCCATGTTGATTGTTTGTGTGACCCCTCCTGCAGCCTGCTGTCTGATTTGTGGTCTTCTCTCACTAGAACCACCATCGTTTGTTCAGAGACTCGAGGATATATCCTGCATGGTGGGCTCTGAAATTTCTATGAAGTGCATGTTATCTGGATGTCTTCCTATGACTTTCTCCTGGATCAAGGATGATCATGAGCTCACCGAAGACGAGCATGTTAAGATGTCCTGTGACACTAAAAGTGCCGTGTTGAATTTGAAAAATGCTCAGTTATCACATGGCGGGAAATATGTCTGTCAGGCACAGAACAAAGCCGGGACTCAAACATGTGCCGCTGTGGTCACGGTGACAGGTTTGTTTCCAGCTCTTCCTTGTCTTAACTGTCTGTCGCTTTAGTGTCCAGCTTGATGCTTCATCTGTCGCGTTATCATTTCGGTAAAAGCTAATTCAGTTTTGATCGTTTTGCTATCTCAGAGCCAGCAAGTATTTCAGAACATGCAAGGTCTATCAGTGTAACCCAGGGAGACCCAGCCAGGCTTAAATGCAAATTCTCTGGCACGAATCCCTTTAAATTCAGATGGGTGAAGGCAGGAAAGGAACTGCTCTCGGGGCGGGGATACAGTATACGAAGCACAGACACCAGCTCTGTGCTCCAGATTGTTAAAACAGAGAAAGGTGACAGTGGTGAATACTCCTTTAGGGTCCAAATGCTGCCGGGTGCAGCTCCCGTAAAGCATCACTTACTGTCCTGGGTCAGTTCAATCCAAGGTTTTTATATTCAATATATGTTCTGTTACATTCATAAAACCCATGTAACTTTGTATGTAATAGATAAGATAATGAAACCATCTTTCATGAGACAGAAGGCGTCAAAGGAAACTGTGCTCACCTGGAATACCTTGTTTCTGGTTCCTTGCCGATGACAATACTGTGGTTCAAAGATTAATGAGAGATCCAGACAGATGAGAAACATAAATGCACATCTTTTGAAAATGTTGCAGTCCTGGAAATCTCTAAACTGGACAGCGAAGATAGTGGCAGCTACACCTGTGTGGCTAAAAACAAGGCAGGGTCTGTGCAGTGCTCTGGGACTTTGCTTATTAAAGGTTCAAACATTACAGATCATGAATGCATTAATTATATTTGTTGTGTATGTGGCAATTATATCTGAAGTGTTGGACTTTTTTCACCAACAGAACCACCATGCATTCTTGAAAAGCCTGAATCCATTATTGTTTTGCCTGGCTCAAAGGTCCAGTTTAATGTACTGGTCTCTGGTACACCACCCCTGACCATCGAATGGTTTAAAAACAAGGAGATTTTTTCCAGTGCTGATGGTGTTGTAACTAGAGATAAGGCCTCAGGCTCACTGGAGCTGTTCTCTGCCAAATGCTCTGATTCTGGAGACTATGTCTGTGCAGTTCAGAATGATGTGGGCTCCACCTCATGCCAGATGACAGTCTTTGTAAAAGGTTAATATTGGTGTCTCACAGCTATCATTTTCTTTCATGTAGTAGTGTTCACTATGCTCACATTTTATTCGTTTTTCCAGAACCCCCCCTTTTTCACTGAAAAACCTGAGGGCAGATCAGTAGTGAGGGCAGGCGACAGTAGAGTGTTGGGGTGCATGGTTGTCGGGACTCCAGAGATCTTTGTGCGTTGGTTCAGAGACGGACATGAGATTCAGCAAAGTGTCAGACACAAGATGTTCTTTGTTAACTCTGTGGCCACCTTAGAGATGTGTGACCTTAGTGAACACGACAGTGTTGGATCCCCATGTTATTTCAGAGCCTCCTGTCTTTACTGAAGAGCTTATGTCTCTTGAGATGGTAAGAGGTTCCACAGCCGTCTTTGCTTGTACAGTGACTGGGAGCGCTCCGTTTACAGTCACGTGGGTAAAAGGTGGAAAGCCAATCAGATCCAGCCAAAAGTATTTGGTGACGACTGATGGTGAAACTGTGGGCTTGAAAGTCCAGGACTGTAAAGTGGAGCGACTAACTGTCGACCTCTCGCTCCATTCGTCCCTCACTCGTGAACAAGACCCCGAGATACTTAGACTCCTCCACTTGAGGCAGCACTCTGTCCCCAACCCGGAGAGAACAATCCACCCTTTTCCGGCTGAGAACCATGATCTCGGATTTAGAGGTGCTGACTCTCATCCCTGCCGCTTCGCACTCGGCCGCGAACCGCTCCAGTGAGAGCTGGAGATGGTTGCTGGATGACGCCAACAGACCCACATCGTCCGCGAAAAGCAGAGACGAGATTCTGAGGTCACCAAACAGCATCCTCTCCGACCCTTGGCTGCGCCTAGAAATTCTGTCCATAAAAGTTATGAAAATAATAAAATAAAAATAAAAAAATAAAAATAATCTCAATGTGGGAATTTCCTTTAATCGTGTTTTAATCTGTTTTTAACAGAAGAGGTCATTCCCCCCACATTCATTAGGAAATTACCAAACATTCAAGCAATTATGGGTTCAGTGGTTACGCTGGAGTGCAAAGTAGCCGGTTCGCTTCCTTTATCAGTCGGATGGTTCAAGGGGAAACAAAAGATCAGTGGGAGCTCCAAATACAAACCTCTGCAGCTTGAGAGCGCGATCTCCCTGGAGTTCAAACTGACTGAGGGTGTTGATACAGGAGAGTACTACTGTCAAGTTGCCAACAAAGCAGGAATCCGTGTGTGCAGTGGAGTTCTTACAGCTAAAGGTTAGCAATTAACCGTCAGCTTTATCAGAGTTCAATTCAATTCAATTCAATTCAATTCAATTTTATTTATATAGCGCCATTTTACAACAAAAGTTATCTCAAGGCAC
>JAUMTR010000013.1:269367-289644 GCA_032270685.1 Microctenopoma stevenorrisi
ACAGAGAAAGAGAAGGAGGAGAGGAGCTCAGTGTGATATGGAGTCCCCCAGCAGACTAAACCTATAGCAGCATAACTTTGTTCCTCCTCAAACGCTGGTACTCGAGTCTTCTAATCGTTTGTCTCTGTGGGTTTTAGTGCCACCGAGACTCATAGCTGAGCCTGAGTCCCAGGCTGTTGTTCCAAAGTCTACTGTTCTCTTCAGATGTGTCTTTGAAGGAACACCTCCATTTACAGTAAAATGGTTCAAGGGTGACCTTGAGCTCATTGCTGGGCCCTTGTGTATGATTACACTGGAGAAATATTCTTCATCAGTAGAACTTTACACAGTCAACACTCTGCAAAGTGGGACTTACTCCTGCCAAGTGAAAAACGAAGCTGGTGCAGTGCAGAGTGCAGCACAGTTGTTGGTTAAAGGTTGGACCTTTGTCTTTTTTGTCCATCACCATCACCAGCTCACTCATATTTTTCTTTTCATTGTCATGTTTTCTACATGACCACCTTCACTTTTTATTTGTTTCCAGGGACCTCTGTGTTGTCTGCCGCCTGTCACCTTTCATTTGTCTTCACCCTCCATTGGTCCCATTCATGCTCAGGTGGTACTTTATAATGATAGTAACATCAGAATTTTATGACTTTGCAGAACTTCCTCAGTTTATTCTGAAACTGCCTCCCACCACGTTTGTGAAAAAGTCTGAAGGGCAACGCTTCGAATGCAAGGTCACCAGCACGCAATCCCTGAAAATGTGCTGGTACAAAAATGACCTAAAGCTCACAGACGGAGGCAACTATAAGATATTGTTTGTTGATGCGAGTGGATACCTTCAGCTGCAAACCACAAGATTTGAGGATAATGGAATCTACACTTGTGAGGCATATAATGAAGCTGGCAGTGCAAGCTGCAGCACTGTTCTCACAGTCCAAGGTCAGCTACTGTACAGATTCTCTTTCATGAATTTTACATAGCATACGAAGAAGGAATAAAAAAATCCACTATACTGCATCTGGACATTATGTTTGCAGATTTATGTCCTTCAGGTTTAGATGGCATGAGTCTTGGTTTAGACATGTTTTAACCTTTTGTTCGGTTACTTTGACCTTTTCCATTCCGCTGATCTCAGTTTGACATGAGCTACCTTCCTGTTAGTATCCTCTAGCATGGACTGCGTTAAACGTAGTTCTTAAAATGAATTTGATGTCCCATGGCGCTGATCAGCTGAATTTCGTGCAGTGACGACCTGCTTATTCACAAATGTTTCTTCTGTTAATATATCTTGATATATTTTGCAGAGCCACCATCATTTATTAAAACTCCAAGCCCAGTGGAAGGTGTTCAAAGCGAAGATGCCAGCTTACACTGTGAGATGTGTGGCACCCCCCCATTCAAGGTTAACTGGTACAAAGACAGAAAGCCTATAAAGGAGAGCATGAAGTATAAGCTGCTTAGTGAGGACAGTTGTGCCACACTGCACATTATGAAACTGGAACAGGAGGACGCTGGTCTTTATGAGTGCAGGGTGTCAAACAATGTGGGCAGTGAATCCTGCCACACTTCCATTACACTACAAGGTTAGTCAAGACTCATTTCCACAACAAAACCTTTGCCTTCAGTGTGAGCGTCTCTCTTCATCTCTGATCTTTCCTTCACACTTCAGAGAAACCGTCTTTTGTCAGGAAACTGATTGACCAGTCAATCATAGCCGGTCAGCAGCTGATACTGACAGCTACAGTGAAAGGCTCTGAGCCTTTGACCGTGTCTTGGGTCCAAGACAAAGATCACATTCTCAGAGAGAGTGACAACAGGAAAATCACCTTTGAGAACAATGTAGTCACACTGGTAGTGCACAGAGCTGATTTAACTGCAGCTGGTAAATATACCTGCCAGCTGACGAACAACTCTGGAGAAGTAGAGTCTGTTTCAAAAGTGACTGTTCTAGGTTTGTAAAACTCCAGACAGACCTAACTTACCAAGTGAAAGTAAGTACTCACTGGCATGATATCTCCCTCCCTAATTTATAGAACCTGCAGCGATAGTGGATGGCCCAGAGTCCCTGAACGTGAAGTCAGGAGAACACGCAGCTCTCGAAGTCACAGTGTGTGGTTCACCAGAACTGAAACTGAAGTGGTTTAAGGACGACACAGAGCTCTCTGCTGGAGCCAAGTATCACATGTCCATTTCAAAGAACGTTGCCGTCCTGACAATCCGATCTGCTGATAAAGCAGATGCTGGAGAATACAAGCTAGAGGTTTCCAACCACATTGGTACAGCCTTTTACAAAACCAAGCTTTCCATGTCAGGTTAGTGGCTGCTGTTTATGTTCCTGTCTGTGGGTGACATGTTGATCCCTGTGATCAAACACCTGAAGTGTTGTTATTTTGACACTAGACAAGGTGATTCCACCAAGTTTCATAAAGAAGCTGAGAAACGCCCATCTTGTTGTGGGCAAACCTGGTGTGATGGAGTGTAAGCTCACTGGATCTGCTCCTTTAACACTTTCCTGGTTCCACAATGGACATGAGATCGAGAGTGGGTCAAGCTATGACATCAGCTGTGATGATAATAACTGCAGAATGAGCGTTCCATCTGTTAAGATGTCACACTCTGGCATATACACATGTAAAGCTGCAAACGCTGCAGGAACCTGTGAATCTAATGCTTCAGTAAATGTGACAGGTCAGTAGAATCTTTTTTTGATAGCACGGGACAGGGTGGATTACAGAAAACTAATGATTATAAACTCTTTGAATTAAATCTCAGAACCTCCATCTTTTGTGGAGACACCCGAGACAAAGGAAACACTGCCTGGAAAAAATGTGTCTTTCTCCGCTAAAGTGAAAGGTAGCACCCCCCTGAAGGTCAGATGGTTCAGGGGGGCCAAGGAAATGCAGCATGGCAGAGGCTGCGAGATCAGTCTAAAGGATGATGTCGCCACGTTGGTGTTTCACAGGGTGGAGAGCTCCCATGCAGGAGAGTACATCTGCCAGGTCACTAATGATGCAGGACAGGAAAGCTGCCCAGTTTACCTTTTAGTCAAAGGTTTGTTAGACACGTTTTTCACCACCTGTTCACTTCCAGAAAGATGTTTTATGACTGATCACGGAATGATTTCTCTCAGAACCAGTCCACTTTGTGAAGAAGCTGAGGGACATTTTCTGTGAGAAGGGCAAACCTCTGAGGCTTGAGGTCACATTTGCTGGAACCCCTAGTGTCAACGTGTCCTGGAAGAAGGATGCTAAACCAATCTGTGCCTCACATCAGTACAATCTTATTATTACGAACACCTCCTGCATCCTGGAGGTTATTAACTCTGACACGGTGGAGTCAGCTGGCAGATACTGTTGTGAAATAGACAATGGAGTCGGAAGTGACAGATGCGAAGCACAAGTGTCACTTCTAGGTAAACTTTATGTTGTTGTGCTTCGTTGTTCATCTGGAAGTAAACATCTTTAGTTGTACTGAACTGTCATCATCACTTTTCACTTCAGAAGGGCCATACTTTGTTGAAATAATGGAGCCAGTGGTGGTTTCTGTGGATGATCCACTGACCTTGAAATGCTGTATTGCCGGAACGCCCAACATCTCTGTGTGTTGGTTTAAAGCTGACGGAAAGCTGTGCAACTCTAACACTTGCTCAATGGACTTCTCCGATGGTTTAGCCACATTGAAACTGATGAAAACAACCAAGTCTGATGATGGCAAATACGTGTGTAAGGCGGAGAACCGAGCTGGTTCGGCCTCCTCCAGCTGTGACGTAACAGTGAAAGGTGATTCCTGCTGTGATCATGCATCACACTCATTTATGCACATCTTTAAAGTATTCTTTAACAAAAAAATTCTAAACACTCTTTCAAGAAAAATGCAACTTGTGGAAGAAATATTTGCTTTAATGTGTTTGGTACATTTTACATTTAATAATTCATTCAACATCCAACATCAGCATTGCTTCTGCCAGAGCCTGCGTGTTTTATCAGGCAGCTGGAGGACTTTCATAGTCTGTACATACACTGGTAACTCGAAGGTCAGCACAGATCATCACCACGGTAAAAGGTTCGACATGCTAGTCCAGTGTTTGTTAGGACAGCTCACAGGTCTTAGAGGGCATCATGCTAAGGTGGTTGGTTCAGCTGAACAAGACACTGATAGACAGGTAGTATTAAGGACGTACATGATATTTGATTAAAGGGTTAATAATCTGTGTTTGTTGGCATTTTGTTGCAGGTCTTTTTATGTTGTACGTGCTGCCATTTTTTCTTATGTTTTGGTAAAGGCCCGGCGACCTGGTGAAACGCACATTTCCCGTTGTCATAACACAGCCTAATTATTCTTCCTTTGTCTCCCACTAACAGAGCGCAAAGTCCCTCCAAACTTCACCAAGAGGCCCTCTGAGTCCATAGTGGATTCAGTGGGTAAAACGGTGAAGATGGAGGGTCGGGTGTCCGGCTCACAGCCACTTGCCGTCACCTGGTACAAGAACAATGGTGCAATCTCTGGCTCTAACAAATACGATGTCAGCTTTAAGAACAACGTGGCCGTGCTGTGTGTCCGAGACTCCAGCAGCTCTGACAGCGGCGTTTACACATGTGAGGTCTCAAACGATGCAGGCAAAGCTTCGTGCCAGGTTTCTGTCACCATCTCAGGTATGAGTGAGTCAGCATTTCTCTAAACCCGATTATGACAATGTTTTTTTTCAAAGGAGTGTCAGTGTCTGTAATTGTCCTGCTTTTGTCCTCAACTCGAGCAGAGACTGGCCAGTCTCCCAAATTTGATATCCCTCTGGAGCCAGTGACAGTGAGCGAGGGAGAGAAGCTGAGCCTCAAAGGTCACGCTACTGGTTCTCCTCCCCTGACCATTCAATGGATGAAGGACAGGAGGGAGCTTAAGTCCAGTGGGAACACCAAAATCACTTTTGTTGATGGTACAGCCTGTCTAGAGATCAACTCAGTCTCAAAGAGTGATGCTGGGGATTATCTCTGCAAAGCCAGCAATGCCACCGGCAGTGACTTCTGCAAGTCCAAGGTCACTGTAAAAGGTACTGCAGTCAGTTTCATTCAGTGACTTTACTTACACCTGTTAGGTCGTAATCTCCAGTAACATTATATAGACTTCTATAGGCTGTCTCTACAGTGTCCCAGAGATCAAACAAAGTGCTTGGTGAAACTGACCGTAGCTTCTCATGTTTCTCCAGTGCTTATGCTTCCTTCTTATTGATTATATTGATGGATTCAGGTTCACCTGATTATGGATCACTAACGTTTCAGACTTTGTCAGTAAGACTGCGAGACACAATAACACCACATTCAACTCCACTTTCTTTTCAGACAAAGGAGCCAAGCCTGCTCCCACTGAGGCTGCTGCTCCTGCTGCAGCTGCTCCAGTGAAAAGGCTCGACAACCTTTTCTTTATAGAGGAGCCTAAAGGTGTTTCTGTTAGTGAGAGTAAGTAGACTTTTCTGTACTGTTGGTCCTATTCGTATAAAGAAGTGTAGGACAGATCAAATTAGACTTCATATAATGCAACAAATCCCTAAACATACCATAATCTGAAGACTTCGATGTAGAGTCACATGTCACCTGTTTCTTCGCAGAGGGCACTGCCACCTTCATCGCAAAGATTGGAGGCGACCCAATCCCCAGTGTGAAATGGATGAAAGGCAAATGGAGGCAGATCACCCCCGGTGGTCGTATCGCCGTCGAACAGAGGGGCCAGAATGCCAAACTGGAGATCAAAGAGATAACCAAGTCTGACGCTGGCCATTACAGATGTGTGGCCACCAACAAGCACGGAGAGATTGAGTGCAGTGCCGAGATGAAGGTCACCAAAAAGGAGGAAGTAGAAGAAATCGGAGACTTGAGGACAAGGCTGAAGAAGTAAGAGACATGGAACTGGAATTTGTTTCACAGGGTTCTGTTGACGAGACACTGGCTCTGACTTTGTATTTTTTTTGTCAGGACTCCGTCAAAGCAAAGGAGTCCCAAGAAAGAAGAAGAGATCAATATTGTGGAGTTGCTTAGAGGTCATGACCCCAAAGAGTACGAGAAGATCCTGCGTGATCATGGAATCCACGACTACCGAGCCATCCTGCAAGCTGTCGAGTTCCTGAAGAAGGAGAAGGAGATGGAGACAGGAAGTGTGGTAAGAGATCCGAAATGTACATTACTGCAACATGTAACAGACACCAGCTGGCATTCAAAGTAAGTCTAGATTCAGTTCCAGGATCTGACTAACTTAGACAACGGTTAGACATGGAGTTCTCTTGAGGGAGTGGCTAACAGTGTGAACTCTTTCTCTACAGGAGCTGGAGCATGGTGGCCAGGTTGAGGAGGAGGACATGGCCCGACTGATCCAGCAGCTGGAGGGACGTGTTGGTACAGAGGTAATATTATTTACATTATCTGTATGTGGACACATTGTGTCTTTGGTGTCGGTGAGAAAACACTGTGTAGTTTCCTGGCGTAGATTGTGTTGACACTGATAATGTTGGATCTTCAGCCCGTCACTGTGTTGGAGGACATCACTGACCAGGCGGCGGCTGAGAACCACAGTGCCACCTTTGAGTGCCAGATAAGCATCAACTACCCAGAGATCACTCTGACCTGGTACAAGGGCACCCAGAAACTAGACAACGATGATAAGTACAGCATCAGCAGCGTGGGCGACCGCCATTATCTGAAGATCAACAACTGCCAGGTCAAAGATCAGGGCAACTACCGCGTGGTGTGTGGTCCTCACATCTCCAATGCCAAACTAATGGTCACAGGTAAGAGTCCTGTCTGATCAACACTCATTAGAACATCTCTAATGTGTCTTAATGTCCCACGTCTGTATTTCACTGTCAGGATCCAGGTGACTGATCTCTTTGAACCTGCTGGTTCACATGATGTGTTCATTTCTGTGTTTTGTTGAGTTCTGTTTTTGTTTTGTGTCCTCGTTTTAGTCGAGTCCAAACTGGAGCGTTAATACACAATATCAGTCAAATTATGGAAGTTAACTCTGATTATCCGGTTTTAGCTGACCACATTCAGTTCACCAAATGCATCCAAAACATCGAGGTCAGTGAACGCCATACTGCAACCTTTGAGTGCGAGTTGTCCTTCGATAACGCCACGGTCACATGGTACAAAGAATCATGGCAGCTTAAAGAGAGTCCAAAATATAACTTCAGGACTGAAGGCCGCCGGCACTTCATGATTATCCGCAACGTAACAGCAGAGGACGAAGGTTTGTTATCAGACAGAAAACGTGAAAAACAATGAACTGAATTTAAATTTTACAGCTGTCATAGTTACTGATTTAAAAATGGACAAAATAAAAACTAGCACAGCACAAATAACGTCTCCACCCTGTCAGGCGTGTACTCGGTGATCGCTCGCCTGGAGCCGATGGGAGAAGCTCAAAGCACGGCGGAGCTTTACCTGTCAGGCAGAGGTGTGTACGTCTCCTCAGAGAGTTCATGTTAGTGCCGTTTGGTGAAAGACGTTAAAACGTCTTTCAGCTTGTCCTTTCACAGACATTGACTTAGGAAGGGTTCCTCAGGGTGAGTATTCTAAAAAGCAGGGATCATAAATGACCGGATAAATTCCATGTTCACGTCGTGGACGAAATGTGACTGTCAGAACAACATTTTAAGTTCAACACTAACTGAAGTTTTATCTGTGGTGACATCTTAGACGTCCCAGACTTCTCAGTTCAAACACCAGAAGGAGCCTCTGTGGTTGTTTGCAGAGGTGAGTCTGGGCCATTTTACACCAACATCCTGACTTTAATTCTCACCTGGACCAGATGGGGTTATTTTTAAATTCTTCTTCTTCCATCAAAAGATTCCTCTGAGTTTTATCACTATGAAGAAACAGAAGTTAAAGGTACAAACTCAAACTCTGCTGTTCGTTAACGTCTGTGAAGAAATGTGAATCTTTCATCCATCTCCATTAAACCCTGAATCATTTCCATCCGTCCGAAGATTTAACCATGACCTTAACACTCATCCCAAATCAGAGAGTGACGTGTTACCTTCATGAATGAAATAATTCAGGAAACAGATGCAGATTACCACAGAGAAAATCTAAATGAGCACATGTAAAATGACAGTAGATTTTAAAAAACGTATAATTCATTTAAACAAATAAGAGGAATTGGAAATTAAAATCAGAAAATAGAAAAAACATGATGTTTCCTGAATTGAACTCTGAGGTGAAAGTTTGAATCCTGACAATTTAAAGTCACTGTGACGTGTGAATGTTTCACGTCGTCCTCATCATCACAAACCTCTGAACGTCTCTAACTGAACATTGTCCTTCGATGATCTGCTGTAGCTTTCCAAGGTCTGACAGTTCAGGAAGCCCCACGCCTCATTTTCAGTGTGTGTCTCTTCGTTGCTCCGGGGCTTTGTGCGTCTCTCCGCTGTCTTTGTGTTTCTTCACTGGTGTTTGCAGATCATCTCAGGAATTTAAAATCTGTCATAGTCAGTCATAGTTAGTTTTTTGCTCAAAGCTCACTTTTCTCCTTTACCAGAAATGAAAAAACCAGTTGAAGAGATAATTGAGAAGGCTCAGGTCCAGATAAGAGAAGAAATCCCTGAAGGTACAGTTGCTTATATAAGGAAACGGGCTTTTGGCTGTTGATCAGAGCTTGTGGCTATGATATAACGAAGCTGCTACTCGCAATGTTTGTCCACTTTCTTCAACTCAAACGCTTCAGATGTTGCTCACCAAAACATTTCTTTCTTTAAATGTATTAATATAACGTCTGGCTTCGTGTCCCAGCTGTGTCAGACACAGTGTTCTGGTCTCGTCTGTCTTACTTTCATGTTTTATCCCTCTTCTTCATTTTTCTGTCTTTGGCTCTTAAGCTCATATTAACCCTTACTAGAGCTTTCTGTTGGTGGCAGAAAGTAGAGACTAGAGCTTGGCTATCAACATTTGATGTCAACTTTCTTGATCTTTCAAGTTCCTGAGGTTTACAGGAGACCAGAGGAGAAACCCTCTGAGCCTGCAGCTCTGCCTCCAGCTCCAACTAAAGGTAAAACCTCTTATTCTGACCACACACACAGTTTTCTTATTTTTTATTTATGTGCCTGCCGTCTGTTGTTGGATCTTTCTAGTTCATTGTTTGTTCCTTTCTTCATCTATTGTCTAATAATTTACAAAATCTTTATCAGCATTTGCCTAAATGAGTGATAATGTTTTAAAGTACCTGAAGCAAAGAAGTCCGAAGCCGCTGCTGCTCCACCTCAGAGAGAGAAACCTGCAGCCCCTGAAGGTAATGTTTAAAATGTGTGGAGTCTTTATTGGCTCGCATTCTTCTCTCTTCATCAATAAAATCACACATAATGCCCAAAAACTTAAATACAACAGCATTTTTCTTTTCTTTCCTCGATGTCCACATGTTTCTATATTTCCTGTTTCATTTTTTCCATTTTTTTAATAATGACAAAACCTAAAAAACACATTTTAATACTTTAAAATGTTTTAAAATATTTATATATTTATACATTCCTTTACTTTTATAGTTATTGAGCTATGATGCAAATAAAAAACTCTGTATAAAAATGTGTTTTTCACAGTATTTGCATATTTCTATATTATTATATAGCATCTATGTTTATGCTACTTATTGATATTCATACACTTTTTATTTACACCCATATTTCATATTACATTTACACATTTCTCATATTTTTACAATGATATGATGGATCTTATTCTTAGATGATCTTAAATCTTACGGATTTTATTTTGAGAAGAATTTCTTCCTCAGATTTACTGATTTTTTGTGCAGAACTTGACGTTGATTAAAGTTATTCTGGTCTTTGCTGTTCTGTGTAACGAGCATTGTGCTCTTCATGTCTGTCCTACTGATGTTTCCTTGTTTGTTGGTGCCTGTTGTTCTTTTTCATGTTTTCTTTCTCCCTGGACTCTTAAAACTCTGTGCACTTTTCTTTTAATCTTGAAGAATCTACAGTAAACACCAAACCACAGCCTGGACCAGACATGGTTCCCAGAAAGGTCACTCCTGAACCTTATCAACCCAAACCAACAGCAGAGCCAAAAGAGGTTCCTCCTCAGAAACCCGAGCCCAAAGTGGCCAAAACACAATGTGAAGCACCGAAGGCTGAACCTGTGAAGAAAGCAGCAACTTGTGAACCAAGAGGTAGAAAGGAAAAGGGTTTGTTTTACTGCTGCTCATCTGGAAACCCACAGTTTGTTCTCCTGGTTGTTTCATGTTGCTCATGTCTTCATGTGAAACCATGTTTATGTAACTCCTCTCTTGATGCTACCCTCTTCTTCACTGCTGGACCTAACTTACCCTTTACAGAATATGATAATATGTGCAGCAGCTTTAGTGTAGTTTCCACCATTATAATACAAAAACCCTGTGACAAATAAAGGCCGAGCTAAATGGAAAACATTTTTACTGTTTTCCAAAGTGCCAGCTGTAACCAAACCAGAAGAAGCCATAGTTCAGCCTGTTGCTTCTGAGATTATTCAACTGAGGACTGAAGATATTTTAACAAAAGGTACAGAAAGAAAAGCTTTTTCCCTCTTTAAACGCGTACATGTGTTTTGTCGTGTTACTGGCTTGTTGTAACCTTCTCCAGTCTATGTTTTATGTACCATGAGTTCTTTTTTTAATAAGCACTCGATAGAGTGGACTCCAGTTTTATGTTCCAGGCATCGAGTGTAATCTTTGATTTATGGCTAAACAATCCCTAATGTTCTCTGAAGTACCCAGGCCAGAGGAATCTGCAGTTCAGCCGTCTGCACCAGTGGTCTTTACACCCAAGGCTGAAACTGGGTCAACTAAAGGTACCTATCTTAGTGGCTGCTTTGCTGTGCTGTGTTCATGTTTTGTGTTGTTGTTATGTATAGATTCCATCAAGTTTTTATGTTCGGTTTAAATATCATGTGGAAATTAGTATATCCCAAACAAATCTTCTTTGACTGAACTGTATGTGTTAAACACTCGTTAGAGTGGGACCAGCAACTTTTAATTAACAAGATGATTATCTTACACATAAATGTTCTTCTAAGCTGCTCCAGAACCAAAGACACCTGAACCAGAAGCACCACGGCACATCTATGAAACAGAACCAGTGAAGACAAACAAGGTTCCAGAAAAGATTGTGGTAGACACAAAAACGGCTGCAGAAGAACCAAAGGGGCTTCCTGAAGCCACTAAGAAGGTTCCAAAAACACTGAAAACTGTTCCAAAAGAACCAAAGAAAGTTCCAGAAAAACCAAAGAAGGTTCTAGTAGAACCAGAAAAAGTTGTTGTAGAAACAAAAAAGGTTCCAGAAGCAACAAAGAAAGTTTCGGAACCACTGCAGATAGAGGCACTGAAGAAAGAACCAGTGATCGCACGCGAGTTGGTTACAGCTGTGGCGGAGAAACATCTGGAGTGTCCAGACATAGTAAGAGAGAAACAAGTGTTGGACCGTCCACCACCAACACCACACCAGCATTTGGAAATACCAGAACTAAATCTTCAGGCTGAAAAGCTTCAGCACCAAGGTAGATATGTCTGCAAAAAGATGAGTTTTAACTTCTTGTTAACTAATCTCATCTTGATTTTTAACTCAACCTTTGGTGACTGTTTGTGTTACGTCATATGAATCAATAAACAGACAGAGGTAGTCACCACAGGAAATAAAAAATCAGTAGTTTGGCTGGGTGTATATATTTGTTGTGATTCCCAAAATTCACAGTTTAGTTGTGAAATGAGAGTAGAAAGCGTGTCACACTGAAATCTGTGTTCTTCTTTTGTCTTGTTTCCCTCTTGGTCACCACTGCATGGTGCAAATCTTCACTCTTGGGTGACATCTTAAAATGTACCAGTTTCTCTGAAGACTGATGTTAAACAAACTACAGTAGTGGTTGAAGACAGAAAGGGGTTGTCTCTAAACAAGGGTTTCAAAGAAAGGAAGTCTCTGGCTAAAGACGTTGGACACAGGCAAGATGAAGTCAGCACATACGAGAGGGAACAGAAGATCACAGACCCAGCCAAACGAAAACGACATACAAACCGTGAAATATTTCACGAAATGGATAAGGAGGAGACCTCTGCATGGAACATTAACAAGCAGGATGCTGAAGATACGAAACAGCTGGATACTGAGTCAACATACACTGAAAGTCAGGCTGAAAAACCAGACAATATTTTACCATCTAAAGAAGATGGGTTAGGGACTGTGGACTGTAGTTCTGTCTCTCCACCTCCAAATGAAGATGTCATCCTCACATTAAAACAAGACATCAAGACTTCCCCTGAGATATCTCGATCTACAAGGCAGAAAGTCTGTCCTCTTGATACTAAAGTCACATCCAAACAAGTTAAGAAAACTCCTCCAGAAATGAAACCTGAGAAAGCTGATGTCACTTCACATTACAGAGGGCAGAGAGAACTTCATCATGAAGAAACCAAAGAGAAAACATCTACAGCTACATCAAAAAAATTAACTGTGCCAAAGAAAAAGGAAGAACCTAAAGAAGTCAGTCTTTTAAATCAGGCCGAAGCTGTATCTCAGACGGATGCTCTTTCTTCTCCACCCAAACAAGACTTACCCCAAGTCTTTTCTTATCCTGGGACAGATATTTCTACTGAGAAAGACCTAAAACCATCTAAAAAGATGGTGTCCTGGGACAAAATCACAAAATCTGCAAAATACAACGTACCTCTGAAAAAAACAACTTCTGAGGTGGAGGGAATGTCTTTTAAAGAGGAACAAGTCCTCGCAGCAAGTGGGGAAGTGTCCCCTCCAGTGTCAGTTCGAGCTCCTTCACTGTGGCAGAAAACCGTCTCCTGTGATGAAGTTTCATTACCAGAAGAAACAGTTCTGTGCACAAAGAATACTCTCACATGTCCGAAAGCAGTTATTCCTCACGAAGATGTGACAGCAGTCACGAAACTTATCCCAAAAGACGAAACTGTTCCCACTCTGCCATCTAAGACGCCCACCTCTCTGGCACAAAAAGTAATCACCCCTCAGGTTAATTTTTCTCAAGAGGCGAGAACAGTCACAACTGAACATCCACCAACAACAGAACATAAGAAGGGAACACAGGAGTTTGAACAACAAACTTCTCGCAAAGGTATTCTCTTGTTTTCGGGCCGTACAGGCTCCACGAGCATCATAAAATCATCCCCTCTGTCCGTGTCAGTTTTTAAAAACACTAACCTTTACATCTCTGTTCAGTCCGTTATCTTCACAACATGAGGTTCACCATGTGCTTAGAGACCCCAGCTGTTAACCTGTGTGGTTGTTGACTTTTTCCTCTTCATGAGCTTTCATTTTTTCACGTCTTCATTCCTGTCACTGTTCGGAGTGATCCATGTCTGAATTATCTTTTCTGGTTTGTAATTTTTGACTGACCATGTTACTGTCTTGGTCGTGATCTTGGCATCTTGTATTCCCAAAGTTTCTCCTCCAGAAGAAAAGAAACCATCTGCACCTCTGTTGCCTCCTGCTCCTGCTCCAGCAGAGAAAACTGCTCCTCGTGCAGGTAGACAGTTCAATTTGGATCCTCCTTATCTTTACTGAAATCTGCCTTGTTGTGTTTCCTCTTGCTCAGTTGTGTATTTGTGTTACTGTCATCCTACGTTTTTAAGTGTTGCTCATTTTATTTTGACCAAACTTTTCTTTTCATGGTCATGATCTTGGAATCTTGTATTCATAAAGTGTCCACCCCAGAGGAGAAGAAACCATCTGCACCTGTACCGACGCCCTCACCTCCATCTCCTCATTCTGCTCCAGCAGAGAAAGCTGCTCCTCCTGCAGGTAGTTTCTTGTATGTTGTTAAAATACATGTCTGTCCTATCTTGTTATCTTGGCCGACTTATTTTACTTTCTTCCTAATGTACCCCTAGATTTCTCTTGGACTGGTTGAGTCCATCTGTGTATGTCTTGGTTGACAGTGTTGTTGTCTTGTTTGTCATCTTCGCATCTTATATTTTAAAGTGTCTCCTCCGCTGGAAAAGAAACCATCTGCCCCAGAACCAAAGCCTTCAGTTCCTGCTGCTCGAGCAGCTCCTGCAGCTTCAGCAGTCAAAGTCACTCCCACTGCAGGTAGTTCTTTCACTTTCTCTTATCGTCTGACTCTTTTTGTGGTTTTATTTTCCACCCACCCTCTCTCTGTCTGCAGAATTTGCTATTTTCTTCATTGTTCATGTTTTTAATTTGTCCTCTGTTTCTTTGTCACATTCATTCTTTCTTCACACTGTCTTCTTGGTTATGACATTTGGTGTGTTGTTCTCCAAAGTGGCTCCTCGAGAGGAAAATGAACCATCTCTACCATCAACAAAGGCTCCTGTAGAAAAAGTTGTTCTTCCTGCAGGTAGCTCCTTCTGTTTGTTGTCTTCCCTCTTATCAAAATTCTTTCTCTGCCAGTTCTGTAACTGTCTGTCAGTTGTCACATCTTTGCTATCGATTTAATTAAACTGGCATTCTTGTAGCTCAAGTTGCACCGATGGAGAGGAAACCATCTCCACCAGCCACCGAGGCTGAACCTTCTTGTGTATCAGTGGAAATCTCCCCCCTTGAAGGTAATGTCTCTCTGTAACTTTCACTCATGTTCTTTTTTTACATTTGTAACCTTCAGTCTTCAAACAAAGCAAAAAGAGCTTTGATAAAAAAAAAAGGCTTCACTGTATGAATCTGTTGGATCCCTGTGAAAGTCTCTGGATTCATTGCTCACTTTTAAAACAATTAATTCTGGTAAAAAAGAAAACATTGCATGAAACCATCATAACTCAAATGATTGTCTTTCTTAAATTAACCATCTTTGTCTTTTACTGTTGTATTGTGTTATTTATATTGATCCTATTTAAATTCTTTCAGACAAAGAACCAGTTTCAGCACCTGGCCCGACTAAAGGTATTATTCTTTATTTCAAAAACATTGTACAGTTTAGTACTTTGCTATGTTAAGTATTGTGTCACAAATTAGATGTATGTTGTTGTTCATGTACATGTTGAGGTTGGAGGTGTATGTTGTTGTTAAATCTGTTTACTGCCTCAACCACAGTACCACCTCTTAAGCAAAAGGGTACGGTTCCTGTTAAGGACACAAAAACACCTGAATCTCCTAAGCTGGGCCATACATTTACCAGAATACCTAAAGAGAAGGAACCAGAACCAGAGGTCATTAAGCTGAAGAAGGTTCCTCTGAAACCCCCAGAGCCAGAGAAAGAGGTTTTCACTCATGAAGCTGAAGTAACGAGGCATCGTGATTCTGAACTATCAGTTCACGGACTTCACGACAGAGAAGACAGAGAGATAATTACACTTGGAAGAACGGAACGAGTCTTCTCTGCGGAGGATGAGTTAATTCAGTTAGGACAATTTGAGGTAGCTAAACGAGTTGTAGGTGTACAGAAAAGAAAGAAAGAAGCGTGGACAAGAACCCTAAAAGCTCATAAAGTGGAAGAACCTGTGGTGCCAAGTGTAGATGAGACGAAAATAACTAAGCTGCCAAAGACAGATGATAAAAAAGAATCAGTTCAATTAAAACTATTTGAAAAACAAGGAAAGCCAGAGGAAGAACTACAAATGATCAAACTTAAAAAGGTACAAACAAAGCCCAAAGATACTGAGAAGGAAGTCATCATTTCTAAAGTTGAAGTGACGAGGCACTGTGATACAGAACTGACAGTTCAGAAGCTCCACGATAGAGAGAATCGAGAACTAATAACACGAACTGAACAAGTCTTTACTGCAGATGAACATGCATCAGTCCTGGGTCATCAGGAAGATCCTGAAAACGTGGAGCCAGAATATGAGAAATCAAGATGGACAAGAACTCCTAAAGCTCTGAAGAATGATGAACCTGACCTTGATTTAAGTAAAAAGAAAATTAAGAAATTGCCCAAGAAAAAGGAGGAGCAAGAAGTAGTGACACTGAAACCATTTAAAAAGCCACAGAAACCACAGGCACCTGATTCTATAAAAACTGTGAAAGAAGAAGAGGCAATGACAGATACTGCACATACGCCATTTAAGAGAGCCGAGATACTACAAAGAGACCAACCCACAGCTGCTATAAAATGCAGAATAGATGCTGACCCACCCTTAACAAGTCCAGAGATAACTCCTGATGTCAGCAAAGACCAGAAGGAGATTCTTGAGCAGGTATCTAAAGATGAGAAAGCAACAGCAGATGCCTTTCATGGAACATCTAAAAGAATTTCCACACCAGATAAAGAGCAGGTACTGTTGAAGCCTTTCACCACGGTTGGCAAGCTTCAAGAAAAAGTGGTGGATGAAGAGAAAGAGAAGCCAGTGGAAGCAAATACACAATGCAGAAATGAACCTCCTAAAGAGCTGAAAGAACAAGTTGATAAGACCACAACACCCAAAAAAAAGGGTGAGAAACCCCTGGAGAAAGAAGAGGCAACTGTTCCACCCAGGAAACCTGGTCTAGCAGGAAAGAAAGAAGTGATCCCACATAAAGAAACAGAGAAAGCGATTCCACAGAAACAAACACAAGTACCTAAAAAAGGGACAGAAATCGAAAAGACTCCATCTCAAGTTGGTAAAGATAAGAAAGAAGAGCCCCACAAACCCACAGAGCAGCTCACGAAGGTTGAGCTAGAAAAAACACTACTGACAAAAAATGGAAAGCCTGTAGAAGATGAAGTAATTCCCACTCTGAAGAAGCAAAGTCCTGAAAAAAACAGAGGGATACCCAAAACTGTTTCTCCTAAAGATGCTGTGATACTAAAAAAGGTCCCAAAAAAGACTTCACCAGAGGAGGTCTTAGAACCAGAAAAAAACATTAAAACACGCGTCCCTGTGGCAAAGGAGGTCTCTCCTGGAGCTGTGCAGATGAAGAAAGTGCCCACCCGGCTAGAGGAGGAGGTACTTAAAGTAGAGGCTGAAGAAGTAGAAGTCGAGGAAAAAGAGGCATGGGGCTGGGAGCTGGTTCCTTCAGAGGACTGGGAAGGTGAAGGGGTGGATGGGGCATTGGAGACTCCAGGAATGCCTGGCGCCAAACGAGGTGAGCCAAAGGCTGGCAGTCTCGCCCACCCGATGTCTTTGGAAACCTGTCATCCCATCTCAGATGACCCATCTAATCCTTGATCCATTGTTGTCCATCTTGTCCATCTAGAGCTCATGTAGAAGCCATTTGTCTGTCTGTCCATCTGTGCAATCACCAACTGTTCACTGATGTCCTCATGTTGTACATTATTTAATGTTTGTCCTCAAATGTATCATAATCATGTCCTTTACTGCTATGTTTACTTCAGCGTCCTCACCCGTGTGTCTCTTCATGTGTTCATCCATTCGTCAAACATTTGACTCCATCTTTTTCCTCTTTATCACACGTCCCTTTATGTACTGTGAAAATATTTTCGCCATGTTTGAATCTTTATCTTGGTTTCTGCTGGATAATTTGCACCAACCCACAGCTGTTGAGTAGAAGCTTAAAACTCATCCTATTGTTTGTTGTTCAGAGGGAAAACCCACAGAGGAGCCACCAAAAGGCAGAGGCAGAGGATTTGGGGGTGAGAATGATCTGACACTGGAAGTGATGTACTAACAGATTTGCTCTTTCAGCTATCAAACATTGGGCTATTGTTTGAAGCTACCTGCTTCATTTACATTCAGTGATTACATGTTAGCCGTGTTCCTGTCTTGTCTGAATATGTAAATCAGTGCTTTGTGCTTTTGAGTCTTAATGATGATTGACACAGGTAGGTAAACTTTTAGCAGTGTATTACATTTAATACATCAGCTGGGGATGGCTGTCTTTGATGTCTATTCTGTCTTGTCTTTGCATTTTTCTGCGTTGTAAAGAACTTATAAGGGTTTCTAGTCATTCCTTTGCACCCCTAACCCTTAAAACAGGTTTTAATTGACTGTGACATTATGTAAGACTTAGTGACGCAGGAAGTCTAGTGTCCATTGACCCTTGACATATCTGAAACTAACTGTATCAGTTTCTGTATCCGATGTTGCAGCGAGACAAACCCCATCTCCTGGTGATGGCGGCCGTGGCCGGGGCTTGAGGCCTGGTGGAAAAGGCCCATCACCACCAGAGGAACCCTTTGGAGGATTCAAGCTCAAGGCTGTACCCCTGAAGTTTGTCAAGAAGCTTCAGAACATTGTGCTCCAAGAGGCTGAGTCCATCGGTTCATCGGCTGTGTTTGAGTGTGAGATCTCGCCCTCCACAGCCATAACTTCATGGATGAAAGATGGAAGCAACCTGCGAGAGAGCCCCAAGCACAAGTTCACGGCTGATGGCAAAGATCGCAAGTTAAACATTATTGATGTCCAGCTGTCAGACACAGGTGAATATACCTGTGTGGCCAAAAATGCTGGGAAGGAAATATCATGCACCGCCAAGCTCATTGTTGAAGGTAGGTTAATGACACACACACACACACACACACACACACACACACACACACACACACACACACACACACACACATACTGTCTTGTCTTTCTGTCTTGTTACAATTTGTCTGTAATTTGTCTTTAATTTATTGTATTGTTTTTCTATCTGTTCTGTCCTAGAGAAGCTATAAAAGACCAAAGCAAATTCCTTGTATGTGCAAAATACCTGGCGAATAAAGCTGATTCTGATTCTGATTCTGGTTTCCTGTGTTAAAACACAGTACCACTAGTTTACTTATTTTAAGAAACAAGCTTTTTGTAGGCATCATACTTTTTTGAAAAGCTAATATGATACTGGTGTTTGTACCAAGAATATTTGAAATGACTCTCTGTCTGTGTAGAGCTGCCTGTGAAGTGGCTGAAGGAACTGGAACCAGAGACGACCTGTATGAAGGGTCAGCCCATGTACATGACCTGTGAGCTGAACAAAGAAAGAGATGTGATCTGGAAACGTAATGGCTCAGTCCTGAAGACACGGGCTGGAAAAGTGGCCATAAATATCATTGGTATGCAGAACGCAGTGACCATCCAGAACGCCACAGATGATGATGCCGGCATCTACACATGTGAGGTAGAGGGCCAGGAGGATGTCAAGACTTCAACCAATGTCAAAGTAATTGGTAAGCAACTCGCAGTAACCAAAAACTAAGACACAGAATGTTTTCAGGTAACATAAATGATTTAGAATTGATGCACTGCACCAAGGTAAAACACACAATCACCATTTACAGAAAATGAAGAATATTTAGTCCACAAGTTTTCTGGGACACATCATCTGCTGCTTTGTGTGTTTCTGAAACACACCTGAAACACACCTGCACCATATCACCGCACCTAGTTCCTAGTCAGAGAGCTGCGCTCTATGACAATGGCAATAAAAGTCTTCTGATTCTGATTCTGATTCTGAAAGAGATCTCTGAGCAGAGTCAGCTTGTGGGTGACAAGCTCTACTGAGGAGATAGAGGAGTCACCTGCCAATTGGAAGATGGGTGGTTCGATTCCCAGCCTCCTTTAGTCATAGAAGTGTCCTTGGGCAAGACACTGAACCCCAAGTTGCCCCCGGTGTGTCTGCTGCACAGCAGCTCTGCCATCGGTGTATGAGTGTGTGTGAATGAAAAGCAGTGTAAAGCGCTTTGAGGACCAGTCTAGGTAGAAAAGCGCTTTATAAGTGCCGAACATTTACCATTTAAAACTCCAACCTCAGAGCTGAGGCCTTTTTAATACTCAAAACTCTGTCTTATCAGAAATCATCAAAGACTGGCTGGTGAAACCTCTGAGAGACCAGCATGTGAAACCCAAGGCCAAAGCCACATTCAAATGTGAACTGTTCAAGGACACCCCCAACTGGAAGTGGTTCAAAGGAGACACGGAAGTCACACCTTCTGACAAGGTGGAGATTACTAAGGATGGAAAAGACATGACGCTGGCCATCAAAAACTGCCAACCTGATGATGTATCCGACTATACCATCGAGGTGGAGGATCGCAAATACACAGCCAAACTTACGCTTGGAGGTTAGTGTAACACGCACATACAACATACAAGAATCATGTGGACCATGGTAAGAAAGTTTAAATCCTTTTTTGCATTCAGAGCGTGAGGCAGAGATCCTGAAGCCTCTCTCCAGCTTTGAGGTGGTTGAGAAAGAGGAAGCCCACTTTGACACGGAGATTTCTGAGGATGACGTGGCAGGTGAATGGAAACTGAGAGGCCAGGTGTTGATGAGATCCCCGGTAAGAAATGTGGTACAATAAATATGTTTATGGCATTTTTCAAGAATAAAGAGAGTGTTACTTTGTTGGTTCTGACCTCCGGTTCCTGTATCGACACGGATTGTTTGCTGCTCCCGCTCCTGTCCTGTCTGTTGGGTTTGATTTACGTTTAAGT
>JAUMTR010000013.1:289744-316879 GCA_032270685.1 Microctenopoma stevenorrisi
ACACTGTAAAGTGCCTTGAGATAAATTTTGTTGTAAAATGGCGCTATATAAATAAAATTGAATTGAATTGAATTGAAAAAAGAAATTGGTAAAAACATATTAGAGATAATAAGGTTACTGATAATGAGTCAGTTAATATTTTATGTTGAATCATTTCATTCCCTGCAGAAGGGTTTCGGTTTAGTACTGTATGCTCTGTCTGAGGAATAATAATAATAATGAATACTGTATTGATCCCCTTGGGGAAATTGTTGTTCGGACAGCTGCTAGAGCCGTGTCTGTACTACTACGTGGTATCGGTGTCTTGTTCGAGGACACCTCGACATGTAACCGGTGGGACTGGGAATCGAACTCACTCACACTTTACTTTACTTTGCTTGGCAGACACTTTTATCCAAACAGGGAGCTAGCGCTGGGTGTCTGGCTCAAGGACACGCCTGGTAGGGGACGGACTAGTAGTCGGACATGGTTTCGAACCTGCTTGGGTTTGAAGACGACTGCTCAACCCACTGAGCTATCATGTCGCCCCAACGAATGGAGGCATGAATCTGACCAGTGAGATCACTTATTAACCATAAGGCTGGGACTGCTTCTGTTTTTCAGACTTGCGACATTAAAGCTGAAGGCACCAAACGTTATCTCACCCTGAAAAATGTCCAGCTGGATCAGGCGGGTGAAGTGACATATCAGGCTCTGAATGCTGCCACCAGCGCCATGCTCACCGTTAAAGGTACAAATAAACCTTCCGTTGTTTGTTTCTGTCTGTTGCAAGCTGCTGCTTTTGTTGCTCTTGGAAAGCAGAAGTATTCCAGAGTCGGTAAGAGAAGCTTTTTGAGTAACTGCTAATTCACACCTCCCAGAGATCGAAATGGGCTTTGTTGAGGCGCTTAAGGATGTTTCTGTGCCTGAAAAGAAACAGGCTAAGTTTGAATGCAGCATCACCAAGGATGTGCCAAAAGTCATGTGGTTCAGGGGGGTGGAAATTATCACCCCAAGTCCTAAATATGAAATAATTGATGATGGGAAAAGACACATGCTGATCATAAACAGCTGTGAGTTTGATGACGAGGCTCAGTACACAATCGAAGTGATGGGCCAAAAGTCAACCGCTCACTTGGTGGTGGAAGGTAAGTGGCCGACACGCTCTGTGTCGTCATTCAGCATTTGTGGCTTTAAAGTGGCCGATGGCAACAAAACGCTCTGTTTGTGTGCACTGACTTGATGTGTTCCAGGCATGAGGCTCAAATTTGTGCAGCACATTCAGGATTTAACGGTCAAAGAAGGTAACGCAGCACGATTTGAGCTTGAGCTGAGTCATGAGAATGTGCCGGTGCTTTGGTACAGAAACGAAGTCAAACTCCACGTGGGTCGAAATGTGGTCACACATGTGGAAGGAAAGAAGCACACTCTAGAAATGAGGATGCTGAATCTAGATGACACCTGCCAGATTAAGGCAGAAGCAAAAGGAATTTACTCTATTGCAAAAATGACTGTTATAGGTAACAACTCGCTTTCTTTTCTTCAGCTGTATCCTCTTTTTGTCCTTGTTTGTTCTTATTTATACTTCAGTCCATGATTTCTTTTCTTTGACTGACAGCTGTTTTACTGTGAATCGTGAAGCCTGATTCTTAACTCAGAAAATCCTCTGTTAATATTTCCCTCCACACAGAAACAAAAGAGGTCCAACTAGAAACCATGACAATACAGGGACAAATTTTAATGATGAAAGATAATAGAACAAAGTTATAATTAACTGTATTAAAGCTATAACTTATATTAGTTAATCATCTTTTTATTGCAGCAGAAATGTTTTATCAACCAAGTCATACATAAAGTATGACTTGGTAATGTAAAGTGTGTATTTTTTTGACACTGACTCTGGGTTCTGTTCCAGAGGGCGACGCCGTCTTTGTGGTGAAACTGCAGGATTACACTGCCACAGAAAAAGACGAGGTCATTCTGGACTGTGAACTTAGCAAAGATGTCCCTGTCATTTGGTGTCACAACGAGAAAGAGATCATCGCCTCAAAGGTGGTCGTCATGAGGTCTGAAGGGACGCGCAGGTCTCTGATCCTGAAGAGAGTGGAGCAGAGCAATAAAGGCAAATACGTATGTGACTGTGGAACAGACAAGACCTCGGCCAACATTAACATTGAAGGTAAACATCACTTTGAAACTGTCCAGCTACACAATGTGAACTGAGTTAATGACACCCTGAACAGTAACTAAGTAAATAAATAAAACTTAAGTTCAAGCTGATTTGTTTATGAACGAAGATTAAGATTCTTCTCATGGATCCAAAATAGTCAACAAACTATTTTATATGTTATTTTCACTATTTTTTAAAACCTCTAGCTCGTGACATCAAGGTTGTTCGGCCAATTTATGGCATAGAGCTGTTTGACGGAGAGACCGCTCGCTTTGAGGTGGAGATTTCTGAGGACGATGTCCATGGCCAATGGAAGCTGAATGGAGAAGTCCTCAGTCTTTCATGTGTGAGTGCACATAATATCTCCACATTATTCCATTTTCCTTCTTGTCATTATACGACGTGTGGCGTGAACGTCCTACTTAAACAAATCAAAGCTCTTATTAACAGTTACTTGTAACATGGTTTAACAGGATGTTGACATCATCGAGGAGGGCGGGAAACACACTCTGATCCTGTACAACTGTAAAGTCTCCATGACCGGTGAAGTGGCGTACACCGCCGCTAACGCCAAGTGTTCTGCAAACTTGAAGGTCAAAGGTAAATCCAGCAGCAAAGTCAGTCCATCCAAACATCTCTGATTCCTAAATAAAACCTGACCTCCGTCCATCACCTTCCTTTGTGTTTTCCTTCAGAGCTTCCTTTGAACTTCCTCACATCACTGAGCGACGTTCAGGTGTATGAGAAGGACGAGGCAAGGTTCGAGCTCGAGGTGTCACGAACTCCAAAGAGCTTCCGCTGGCTCAAAGGCTCTCAGGAGCTGCACAGTGACGAGAAGTACGACGTGATCCAGGAAGCAAACATGTTTGTTCTGCTGATTCGATCGGCTGCCTACGAAGACGAGGCAAAGTACATGTTTGAGGCTGAGGACAAGAGGACAACTGGCAAACTCGTCATACAAGGTAACTCAGTGTTTGTGTAACTGTCTCTCTTTGATGCATTACCTGGATCATTTAGTTTTGAGGAACTATTACTGGGTTTACACTGTGAACATGTTTTTCTGTGGCAGGTATTCGCCTGGAGTTTGTCAAACCCATCAAGGATGTGACAGTGAAGGAACGAGAAACAGCTGAATTCAGCGTTGAACTCTCCCACGACAAGATCCCAGTGGTCTGGTACAAAAATGATGTCCGTCTGCATCCCAGCAAGGTGATCCACATGTCGGATCAGGGAAAGATCCACACACTGGCCTTCAAGGAGGTCACCATTGACGACACGTCCATGATCAAAGTGGAGGCCATGGATAAATCCGTCACCGCTATGCTCACTGTCGTTGGTCAGTATCTGCTTGATTGAGTTCAGTGGGTTTCGAAAATATTCTTGACTTGTGGTTTTTAGGAAGAACTCTACTTGTTTCTCTGCAGAGGGCGACATTTATTTCACCACCAAGCTGCAGAACTATACAGCTGTGGAGAAGGATGAGGTGAAGCTGGTCTGTGAGCTGAGCAAAGCCGTCGCTGACGTCAAATGGTTCAAGGACGGGAAGGAGATCAGTCCTTCAAAGAACATTGCAATCAGCACGGATGGCAAGAAGCGCATCCTGACTGTCAGAAAGGCAGAGAAAGCCAACATCGGAGCGTACACCTGCGACTGTGGCTCAGATAAAACCACAGCCAACCTCAACATCGAAGGTAAAAATCTGACGACATGAGAACACTTGTTGTTTGTGGTGAACAGGGTCTGATTTTTTCTATCCAATCGTCTACCCAAAAAAACAAAGTAAAATCTCTGATCCTTCTGACCAGAGAAGCCTGGTAGCTCAATGGGTTAAGCGTCAGACTGGGATGTAGGAGGTCGCAGGTTCGAATCCCATCTGACTCCTAGTCCATCCACTACCAGGTGTGTCCCTGAGCCAGACACACAACGTTAGCTCCTTGTAAGTCGCTTTGAAAAAAAAACGTCTGCCAAGCAAATTAAAGTAAAGTAAAGTAAAGTAAAGAGATGGTTAGATGCTTTTCCAAATGTATGATTGTGTCTAAAATTGTATAAATTAAATTCAGATTGTTTGTTTACTTGTTTATTTTAATGCAGAAAACCAAATAGTAGACTGTGAACATATTATTTTACAGTAGAACATGTAGTATTGCTACACTCTCTGAGATGAAGAGTGTAGTTCCAGCCTCCAGGAGACCAGAGGACTGTTGGTCATCTAACACAGAGTCGTTGTTTTCCTACAGAGCGGGACATCAGGGTTGTACGTCCTCTGTACAGCATCGAGGTCACAGAGACAGAAACAGCTAAGTTTGAGACAGAGATTTCAGAGGAGGATGTCCACGGAAACTGGAAACTGAAAGGAGAAGCTCTGCACCAGACACCTGTGAGTCTGGATCCAAACTAACTTTATTTGTCTCATACTGACAAAATACAGAAAAAAGAAGGTGGTTTTAGTGATGGAAAAGAACTAAGGACGTTTAGCAAAGTTTAGCAAAGTCCTTTACATATATCTGACCTCTCCTGTTAAAATAAAATGTGTTCAGTGTTGAGCTTCCTTCACTGTAGTTACTTTGCAGATTGGCATTGATAGGAAAAAGAAACCTGTAAACAGAAAAATAAGACGGTTTGAGTTTTGACTAAGACGTTTTCCACCAGGACGTGGAGATTAAGGAGGAAGGAACGAGACACATGTTGATCCTCTATAACGTCCGCATGGACATGGCCGGCGGTGTCGACTTCTCAGCAGCCAACGCCAAATCCAATGCTCAGCTCAGAGTGAAAGGTTAGGCCGGGTTTGTTCATGTGTACAGCTTCCTTCATCACATATTTGATAATCTATAAGCTGGGACTGAGTGAATGAGTAAATAAAATGTTTCAAAATATTTAACTAGAATAGCTCAGAATAGCTCAGAATACAAATAACAGTAATACAAGACAAAGTAATCCTTTGTCCTTCACAGTGTCTCTGTCACACAGTTCCACATTTATCTCAGATGCCTCAGACTTTATCTAAAGTGGGGGGGGGGCTGTTCTCTGATTCCAGCAGCAGTAACACGACTCTGCTGCCTGCCACACTTTCTAACAGGAAACAAAGCTCAGATCAGTCAGGGTGTCCAGCAACCAGACCACAGTGTCTTTGTATTAATCATGTCCTCTTCCTGTGCAGCTCGGTCCATCGGGGTGATGCGTCCTCTAAAGGATGTGACTGTGACGGCCAGAGAGACGGCAACGTTCGAGTGCGAACTGTCATACGAAGACATCGCGGTGGAATGGTTCCTGGGAGGACTGAAGATGGAGGCCAGTGACCGGGTGAGTTATCAGCACCGACATGAGCAGTTTCCTTTATTTAGGAACGTCTTAAACAACCTTTAGTTGTTTATCAAAACTAAATAAATTTCATCACAACTTTACAGTGTCATCAGAATAAAATATTAGTCATTCATTTTTAAGTGGTAAAGTAATTTTATTTGTTTCTGATTCCTACATTTTTTTTTACATTTCTGTTTACATTTTACTTAAATTTTACTTAATTTTTTACCTTTTGTGAACATGACTGGTTTGTTTGTGAAGATGAACGAAACAGAACAGGTCAGGTCACCCGTAGAGCTGTGTTTTACCATCAGACTATGCTGCTGTTAAAAATAAGCAGAGATAGAGAGCAGCTGCTGTTATCTTTCCAACACACCACAGCCTTATATGTAGAAACACCCACAGTTTACATCACACTAAAAACTTTAGATTAAACTTTCATTTTATACAACAGCTAAAAACAAAAGTCTCCTCATGGTTTCCAATAAAACGTGAGTCAGTCATTTATCAGTATATGATGATATCTTTGACATTTAAAGTGCTGAAAATCTTTCTCTCAGCTGATTTGGTTTCTAAAAACAGGTTGTTGCCTGCTTCATCACTCAAGTGTTTTGTGTCCTTGCAGGTAAAGACCCGGGTGGCTGGTAGAATCCACACTCTCACCGTCAGAGACGTGAAGCTGTCAGAGGCCGGTGAGGTCAAACTGACCGCTAAAGATTTCCAGACTCAGGCTCACCTCATCATCAGAGGTCAGACACTCAAACACACCGAGGACAGTAAACACATTATCAGATGTTTTTGGTTGAAACCTGAACTTTTGTCATTTGTGTGTACAGAGCCACCGGTGGAGTTCACAAAGCCTCTAGAAGACCAGACGGTGGAGGAAGAAGCCAGCGCCACACTTGAGTGTGAAGTTTCCAGAGAGAACGCAGAGGTCCAATGGTTCAGAGAAGCACAGGAGCTTAGAAAGACCAAGAAGTACGACATGATCATCGACGGGTGCAAGAGAGCGCTGCTCATCCATGATTGCAGTCCAGACGATGCCAAGATGTACACATGTGACGCCAAAGAGTTCAAGACTTCCTGCTTCCTGGAGGTTACACGTAAGGATGAGACTTTAACTTTTTCTAACTTTCATAATATCACAAAATATAAAGATTTATTGTAGGGACAAAAGTGATAATCCCACTCAGTGAAGATTAAACTTATGTGAATCAGTACCAAACTGGAACTGTGTTTGTGTCAACAGCTCCTCATGTGGAGTTTACAAAGCGTCTGCAGGACATAGAAGTCAGAGAGAAGGAATCTGCCAAGTTTGAATGTGAAGTGTCCCGTGAGTCTGCCAAGGTGAGACGTGCGTAGCTGGATCAGTTTTATTCAGTCACATAACATGATTGATGGCGACCTGTCGGTAACCAAACGTTGTTTCTCCACAACAGGTTCGTTGGTTCAAGGACGGCAGCGAGATCAGGAAAGGAAAGAAGTACGAAATCATCGCTAAGGGAGTCCAGAGGATTCTCATTGTCCATAAGTCTGTGTTTGATGATGAGGCCGAGTACGAATGTGATGCCAGAACCTCCAAGACCTCCAGCATGCTAACTGTTATTGGTAAGGAACAGTTCCTGTTCAAAGTAGCATTCTGTTATGATCTTTATTTTCTTTGCAGTTTACTGAGAAAACAAGGGTCAAAGTAGAATGAAGAAAAAAACATACATTACACTTGGTGTAAGCAGATTGAAGTGAATCCCTAAGAGTCCACATTTTGACTCTGACCCGGTTTTGAACTCTGTCGTCACAGAGGAAGCAGCCAGGTTCACCAAGAACCTGTCCAACGTGGAGGGAACAGAAACAGACAGCGTGAAGCTGATTTGCGAGGTGTCGAAGGCCAATGCTGAGGTCACCTGGTACAGAGGAGACAAGGAGCTGCCAGAGGGCGGCCGCTATGAGCAGGTCATGGACGGACGCAAGAGGATCCTGATCATTCAGGACCTGAGAATTGAGGATGCTGGCGAATACAACTGCAGACTAAGTCCAACTGTGAAGACGGCCGCCATGCTTAAACTCAACGGTGAGGACTTGTCTATTTCTGGTTAATTCAATTCAATTTCATTTTTAAAGCACTTTAAAAACAACACAGTCGACCAAAGTGATGCACATAGTTCAAGTCAAGAGCAGTTCAAGTCTCATAAAATGTTTATTAGATTATAGGTTAAATTCATGTTGAAAATGTTCCAAAGCTGGACCACTGCACAATCAAAGGTCTGAAATACATTGTTAGGCTTTGTGGTTTTGATGAAGGTTCTTCAGAATCTTATGTCTCATCACAGAAGTTTTTTTTTTAAAGATGAATAACACTTCCTTCTTCTTCTCAGAACTGGCTGCTGAGTTCATTGCCCGTCCTCAGAACCAGGAGGCGGTGGAGGGTGAGAAAGCTGAATTTGCCTGCTCAGTCTCCAAAGAAACCTACGAGGTGAAGTGGTTCAGAGGCAACACAGAGGTTGAAGCTGGGGATAAGTATACGATCATCAGTGAAGGAAAGAGAAGAGCTATTATTGTGAAAAACTGTGAGCTGAAGGATGAAGGGGCCTACATTGCTCACATTGGCAGTGTTAAAGCCTCGGCTGATCTGTTTGTGATAGGTAAGACTCACATTTCACGTCGTTCTCTGGTGATTCCAGAGCAGAGCACTGGTTTTAATTGGTTGACATTTTGTTATAGAAAAACTGAGGATCATTACACCAATTAAAGACACAGAGGTGCAGGAGGGACATGAAATCATGTTCAACTGTGAAACAAATGTGGACGGAGCGAAGGCCAAGTGGTTGAAGAGCGAGGAGACCATCTTTGAGAGCAGCAAATACATGATGACTCAGAGGGACAACATCTTCTCTCTGAGGATCAGAGAGGCCCAGAAGGCTGATGAGGCCAGCTACACTGTCATGCTGATCAACCAGAGAGGAGAGCAGGCCAAGAGCACTGCCAGCGCAAAGGTCGCAGGTGAGTAACTCTGTTCTCAGTCACACAAAAAGTAAAACTGCACATCTTTTATCATGGTGCCTTTTTATACTATGACTTTGGACCTTTTAGCTGTTTTTGTAAAACTGCACATATGTCATATTCACTCTGTGATGTTGCAGAGGAGAAGCTGAAGTTCTTGGAGCCCATTGAAGATATCGAGACTCAAGAGAAAAAGACCATTGGCTTTGTTTGCAAGGTGAACCGACCCGAGGTGACAGTGAAGTGGTTGAAGGCTGGTCAGGAGGTGACACTCAGTAAACGCCTCGTCTACAGAGCCGATGGTCTTAAACACACCCTGACAATCAAGGACTGTGTCATGGACGACGAGGGCGAGTACACCGCTGTGGTGGGAGATGACAAGTGTGCAGCTGAGCTGATCATTAGCGAGGCACCAACAGACTTCACTGCACAGCTCAAAGACCAGACCATCACCGAGTTTGAAAACGCTGAGTTCACTTGCAAACTGAGCAAGGAGAAGGCTGTTGTCAAGTGGTACAGGGACGGACGAGAAATTAGAGAGGGACCCAGGTATCAAAGAAAATCAATCAAAAAATCTGACTTAAACATTTATTAAGGTGCAGGAAAAGCTCACCTTGTCCATATGTTTGATGTCTGATTGCAATCAGAAAGAGAGCAAATGAAAGGCGGAGTGCAATATAAACTGCTGCTCTGATTTTCTAGTTAGTGTTATAATAATAATTTTCAATGTCCTAATTAGTGTTATGATAATAATTTTCAATGTCCTGCAGATATCACATGGAAAAAGAAGGCAAGATATGCAGGCTGATCATCAACGAGTGCAGACCTGATGATGAATGTGAATATGCTTGTGGTGTAGATGAGAGAAGAACGAGAGCAAGGCTCTTTGTTGAAGGTGAATGCTTTTTAAACTGCACAGTTTAAGGTTTTTGAATGTCCGTATCTGATGGTGGCTTTCTGTCCTGCAGAGACCCCAGTGGAGATTGTCAGACCTCCTCAGGACGTGTTCGAATCTCCAGGTTCAGATATTGTGTTTGAGGTGGAGCTCAACAAGGACAGAGTGGAGGTGAAGTGGATGAGGAACAACATGATCATCGTCCAAGGAGACAAGTACCAAATGATCAGTGAGGGTAAAGTCCACAGACTGCAGGTCTGTGAGATCAGACCCAGGGATCAGGGAGAGTACAGGATCGTGGCCAAAGACAAAGACTCTCGAGCCAAGCTGGAGCTGGCAGGTGAGTCAGCACAGATTAATTTACCCCTGCGACCAGTTTAAGGTTTTGAAAACATTTAAACTCTTGTTCACATGTAAGTTCACTAAAATATAAGAATGATTTTAAACACAAGGTACATTCCAAAGAACTGAGAGTTCAATGTTGTTATGAAGTAGTTCCTAAAACTTTACGGAATGATGAATAAAATGACCATCTAAACGAAATAAAAACTTCTCTGCAGCTGTTCCAAAGATCAAAACTACAGACCAGAACCTGGTGACAGATGCTGGCAAACCCTTCGTCATGAGCGTGCCCTATGATGCTTACCCTCGTGCTGATGCGGAGTGGTCCTCTGAAGGGACCAGTCTGCCTGTCCAGAACATTGATACCTCTGTTGACAAAACCGAATACCGCCTCAAGAGCCCCAGCAAGGAGGACCAGGGAAGATACAAGGTGATCATCAAGAACAAGCATGGCCAGGGAGAAGCCTTCATCAACTTGGACGTGATCGGTGAGTCCAGGGATTAAGTTAAGGATGATTGTTTAGCCAACAAGTGTCGTGTTGATGAAGAAGAGTTTGTATTGTGTATGTCATGTTTTTTTTTTTCAGATGTCCCTGGACCTGTAAAGAACCTAAGAGTGGTCGACACTGCAGATGGTGAAGTGAGTTTGGCCTGGGAGGAGCCCGAGAGCGACGGCGGAAGCAAGATCATTGCCTATATCGCGGAAAGACGCGACGTTAGGCGTAAGACCTGGACTCTTGCCACAGATCGTGCTGATACTCCAGAGTACTGTGTAAGTGGCCTCCAAAAGGACTCCCTCTACCTGTTCAGAGTCTGCGCCAGGAACAGGGTGGGCAATGGACCCAGTGTTGCCACAGAGGATGCTGTTCAGGCCAAGAACCAATTTGGTAGGTTACACCCGACTCATATACCAATTCCATGTCCACATTTGAAATTAAATTAAATCCATAATGCCTGTTTTCATCCATCAGATGTTCCTGATGCTCCAGAAAACGTTGCCGTTGACAACGTGAACAGATTTGGTGCCACTGTCTCCTGGGAGCCTCCCAAGTTTGATGGTGGTTCTGAGATCACTGCCTACGTAATCGAACTACGAGACAGGACGTCCATGAAATGGGAGGCAGCCATGGTCTGCGCTGCCAGCGACCGTTCAGCCACCCTCAATGACGTGGTGGAGAACAAAGAGTATATCTTCAGACTTCGAGCCGAGAACAAGGCCGGCACTGGCAGGCCAAGCGCTGCCACCAACCCCGTCAAGATTATGGATCCCATTGGTGAGTTTAATCCAGAAGTAAATTTTTTTTCAGGTCAGTTTTCTGTCACATTTAGATGTCCTGTGTCCCATGCTTTTATGTTTCACCTCCTGATGAGCTGCATAAATGAGTGAAAATGTCCTGAAAAATACATCATCAATGCACATTTCATGTTGTACGTGCAGAGAGGCCAAGCCCACCCCTCAACCTGAACTTCAGCAACCAAATCAGAACAGCAGTCACACTCACCTGGGAGACACCCACCAGCGACGGTGGCAGCATGATCACTGGTTATATTATTGAGAAATGTGATGAAGGCACAGAAAAGTGGCTCCGCTCTAACGCCCGGCTCTGCCCAGACCTGTCCTATCGGGTACATACTTTAACCATCATTCTCCTGCTCTTATTATTTCCTGGACTTTGTCGTGTTTTGTATGAGACTCAGAGGTTCAACCTGTGAAACACTGTTGTTACTATTCTGCTGTTCTCTTTAGGTGTCGGGTTTGAAACCTGGTCAGAAGTACCTCTACAGAGTCTGTGCTGAGAACGCTGCTGGTGTTTCTGATCCAGCTGAGCACTTTGGACCTCTGCTTGCGGATGACCCACATGGTAAGAAGGAAGCAGTGGAACAGACAGTAAATCAAACTGAAACACTAATTCCAGTGATTCCATCGTGATGATATCAGGCTTATGTATTGTATATATTACGTAACTTGAGATGATCGTAGAACTTCATAACCAATTAAAAGATGCTAAGATTTAAAATATCTTTCTTTTTCTAAAGTTGCTCCGACCATGGACCTGAGTGCCTTCAGGAACGGCCTTGAGGTGATTGTTCCTCAGCCTCTCACCATCAGAGTCCCCATCTCTGGATACCCAACCGCTGTTGCCAAGTGGACCTTTGGAGAGAAAGAACGGACCACTGCTGATGAGCGCATCTCCATGGTGACAAAGCCCACATACACAGAGCTGACCATCACGCCAAGCATCCGTCCAGATAAAGGCACCTACACGCTGCAGCTGGAGAACGATGTGTCCTCTGTCTCTGGAGAAATCAGTGTCAATGTCATTGGTATGAAAATATATGTTTTGCAATTATGTGTAGTGAAGAGAAATGTGGCTCATTATTTACTTTAGTTACAGATATGTGTATCTAATAAAACCAGTTTTCTGATGCACTTCTCTTCTTTATCTTCCCAGCGTGTCCCAGTGCTCCCAAAGACTTCAAAGTTTCCGAGGTGACCCGACACCATGTCCACCTGATGTGGGAAGTTCCAGAGCACGATGGAGGAAGTCCAGTCACCCACTACCAAATTGAGAAGAGAGAAGTTTCTCGAAAGACCTGGGCCAAGGTACATCAGAGAGTCTAGTTTTAACTGAAAAGCTTACTTTATATCCTGTGTTATTTATCAGTCTTGTGTCCATTTTCTGCACTGTAAGATATGGTAAAGTTGAAGACGTCCCGTCCCAGTTCCCTCCTTTCCAACAGACCAAGAGATTTTACTTAGATTCACATTATCAATATACAATACTCTTTACTTGCTATTCCTCCTATGGTTTCCTGTACTTATACTGTAAATGGAAATAACTTTTGCTACTTTCATATTTTGTGGAAATATTTTAGTTTAAGTTAAATATATTATATATTATATATTTCTGTTTTTATTTTCATATCCACTAACAATTTTGTAGATTTCTTTGTTATTCACTGCTCTTAAAAATAAAATTAACTAACCCAAACCCTAATAGTGTCCATTTATATCTTATTAACCCTAACCCCCTAACCCTGTTAATAACCTCTGATCACTGTGTTGATGCTTTTACCAGGTGGCTGCAGGTGTTTTGGACCTGGAGCACACTATAACAGATGTGATTGAGGGAAAAGAGTATTTATTCAGTGTCGCAGCCTGCAACAAGTGTGGACCTGGAGAGCCGGCCTACATCGATGAGCCAGTTAATGTCTCTTCTCCTGCAAGTGAGTATTTTGTTGGCATACAGATTTTCAGGCCAGAGAAGGGCAGAGGCTTGTTACTATTGGTTTAGAGCATGTCTAATTATGGAGATTTTATATTTTTACAAATCTCCAGAGGAGTATCTCTCTTATGTTCTTTTGCCCCTCAGCTGTACCTGATCCTCCAGAGAACCTGAAGTGGCGTGATAAGAGTGGAAAGAGCATCTTCCTAACTTGGGAGCCTCCGAAGTATGACGGGGGTGCCCACATTAAAGGCTATGTGGTAGACAAGTGCCAACGTGGTACTGACAAGTGGGAACCCTGTGGTGACCCCATCCCAGAACTAAAGTAAGAATTATTTCTTCAAAGCTTGTGATTTCTGTTCTGTGCAGTGCGGCACAGCTGACCATATTGTATTTTGTCTCCATAGGTTCCAGGTAACGGGTCTGATCGAGGGTCAGTGGTATGCCTACAGGGTCAGAGCTTTCAACAAGTTGGGGGCCAGCCGACCATGCAGGGCCACCGATGAGATCCAGGCTGTGGATGCTAAAGGTAGTCTGGTCTATGCTTATCCATGAGTCCACTTGATAACCTAGAGGAGTAATGCTCTTAATTTGTGAATTTTATTTAAGGGACTCAAATTTTATTTAGAGTTAGACAAAAACCAAAAATTAGAATAATGAGATAGATAATGAGAATACTGCTGTTGGCAAGATAACGATATTAGGAAAAGTTATCATGTCATGTCCCATCAATCATGTTATCAAGGGTAAGAGAAGGGGATTAGAAACATGTGAACCTGGAGTCTAAAAACTGTCTCTGATCATTCTAACAGAACCTCCAGAGATCCAGTTGGATGTCAAGTTGCTGGCTGGTCTGACTGCCAGGGCTGGCACCAAGATTGAGCTTCCTGCTGATGTCAAAGGAAAACCTGATCCCCGAGTGAAGTGGACCAAGGCGGATCTGGTTCTGCAGCCCAATGATCGAATCACCATTGACACTCAGCCAGGACACTCCAAGCTGTCTGTTGCCAACACCACGAGAGAAGACACTGCTACATACATCATTGAGGCAGTTAATGCCTGTGGACGTGCCACAGCAACTATCGACGTCAACATCCTTGGTACCGAAGTCAATATGTTGACTGACCTCATATTCTGTTTTTTTCAGCCAGTATTATGGTTTTATACTGTGCTTTATTTATGTTCATGGTTTGTTCTTTGCTCTGCAGATAAACCTGGCCCTCCAGCTGCTTTTGATATCTCAGAAATCACTAATGAGTCATGCTTGTTGGCCTGGAACCCACCCAGGGATGATGGTGGCTCGCCAATCGCAAACTACATTGTGGAGAGCCGTCAGACAGACAAAGAGGAATGGGTTAAACTGTCTGCCACAGTGAAACTCACCATGTTCAAAGCATGCAAACTCACAGCTTTGAAGGAGTACATCTTCAGAGTCAGTGCTGAGAACCAGTATGGAATTGGCGAACCTGCAGAGCATGTACCAATTGTTGCAAAGTATTCTTTTGGTAAGTTGATTTTACAACTCAACTGTCAAACAAACCATTTTAGATCCATCCATTATCTGCCGCTTATCCTGGGTTGGGTCGCGGGGGCAGCAGCCTAAGCAGGGAAACCCAGACCTCCCTCTCACCGACCACCGGTCCCAAGCCTGCCAGGAGAAGTAATCTCTCCAGCGTGCCCTGGGTCTGCCCCGGGACCTGTTCCCTGTGGGGCATGCCTTGGCAACAGCCAGGTACCCCTCAGCTGCTTCTGGAGTCCCGCTGGTCAACAAGACACAAAAGGATTCATCTTCAGCTTGACGGCATCCCATACCCGAGGTGTCCACCACCGGGTACGAGGATTTCCGCCCCGAGAAGCACTGACAATCTTACAGCCACAGCTCAGCACTGCCACTTCGGCAGTTGAGGCCCGGAACATGGTCCATTTAGATGAGGTCTTAGTTCTGCTGGAGGTGGTGGTTAAAGATTATTCTGATAGGTTCCTCTGCCAGACGTTTCCAGCAGACCCTTACAACATGTTAAGGCCTGCTTGGTCTGTCCGGCAGCTTCCCTCGCAATCAGATCCAGCTCACCACTTGGAGGGGATCAGTTGAAAGCTCAGCTCAGATTGTCCAAGACATAAGGCCGCAGATCCAATGACACAACTACAAAGTCGATCAAACTGCGACCCTGGATGTCCTGGTGTGAAGTGCACTTATAGACGCCCTTATGCTCGAATATGGTGTTCATTATGGACAATCCATGACTAGCACAGAGTTCAGATTGGGGAGGCCGTTCCTCCCAATCATGCCTCCACAGGGGCAGTGCCTCACAGCGCGTTGCCCAGACACCCCAAGAAAGTTGGATACTCTGAACCGCTGTTGGGTCAGAGTCTTCCCCCCAACCCAAAAGCGCAAGGAAGCCACCCTCTCGTCCAACGGGGAGAACCCCTATACAGGCACAGAGCCTGGGGGTCAAGAGCAAGGCCACCCCCTGTCCGGCACCTCTCACCCACAGCCCCAATGGAACAAAGTCCAGCCTCTATCAAGAGGAATAGTTCCAGAGCCCAGACTGTGCGTAGAGGTGAGCCCGACTATATCTAGTCGGTACCTCTCGATTGGCTCCAGGGTGGGGCCTCGGGTACCCTTTCCCAGGCAAGGGAAACGCTGCTCCTTGCTTTCTTTTCCATTAGGGGTTTTTTGAAGCTAATTATTCTGGATCTTCACCTTTTTACATTTTAGATCTTTGATGTAAATAGGTCAATGATGCCCAGTGACAGTGATGTTACTTTACATATGGTTTAGATCCCCCTGGCCCTCCGACCAGAGTCACTCCCTCTGACATTGCCAAGGATGCCGTGACTCTGACCTGGTTCGAGCCAGACGAGGATGGTGGCAGTCCCATCACCGGTTACTGGATTGAGAAGTTGGATCCAGAGAGTGACAAGTGGATTCGATGCAACAAACTGCCTATCAAGGATACAACCTTCAGGTATTTTCACATAATGATAAACATGATCCTCATGATATTACACAAAGTAGCACAGAATTTTTTACATGTTTCTGGGTGCAGGGTAAAGGGACTCACTGCCAAGAAGAAGTACCGCTTCCGTGTTCTGGCTGAGAATCTGGCTGGACCTGGAAAACCTAGCGCAGAGACAGATCCCGTCCTCATCAAGGATCCTATTGGTATATCACGTGATCCAGTTCTATTACTCTGCATAGGTTCAGGGCAAAACTTTTGTTGTCCAGCGTTGAATGTAGAAGGACATGGAATAGGATGAATTATTTTATAAAATTATATTTTTAAAAACACCCTGCTCTTTTTAGATCCTCCATGGGCTCCAGGTAAACCTGTCATCAGAGATATTGGCAAGACCTCAGCTGTACTTGCATGGACCCGTCCAGAGCATGATGGTGGGGCTAAAATTGAAGGCTACATCATTGAGTTCCAGAAGACTGGGAGTGAAGAATGGATTAGGATTGCAGAAGACGTTCCTCAGACTGAGCACCAGCTGAAGAATCTAATAGAGAAACAGGAATACTCATTTAGGGTGAAGGCCGTCAACAAGGCTGGTGAGAGTGAACCTAGCGAACCCAGCGACCCTGTGGTCTGCAAGGAGAGACTTTGTAAGTTACACTCAGGGTTTGTGGGGTTGGGCAGGTGAAATGTTTTTAGTCTACAGACAACATTCTGTGAAACCTCCTAAGATCCTGATTTGTTTTACATCCAAGTGTTTTAAGTGATTAATAAGTAATACAGAATTATAACATCCTGCTCTCTATTCAACAGACCCTCCCTCAGCTCCTCAATGGCTGGAAGTTACCAATGTCACTAAGATCGATGCCGATCTGAAGTGGCAGGCTCCCAGCAGTGACGGAGGCTCACCCATCACCAACTATGTGGTGGAGAAGAGGGACGTGAGGCGAAAGGCCTGGCAGGCAGTTGACACCACCATCAAGGATCTCAAGTACATTGTGACTCCTCTGAATGAAGGGTCCCTGTATGTGTTCCGGGTCGCTGCTGAGAATTCAGTGGGAATGAGTGAATTCTGTGAGCTGGAGGATGCTGTGCTGGCCAAGGACACTTTCAGTGAGTTAATTCACTCTAAAATTAGAAATTAACCAATGTTATGTGTAGTTTAAAGTTTAACGGCTCTCTTGGTGGCATGATAGCTCAATGGGTAGACCAGCCGTCTTCCAACCCAATGGTTACAAAAGCTACAAGTTAGGGTTTTCCTTGGACAAGACCCTCTAGTATCGCAGACACAGGTCTAGCAGCTGTCCAAACAACATTTTCGTTAAGGGGATCAATAAAGTATTCATTATTATTATTATTAATAATAATAATAATAATAATATTAGATGCTCAAAACAGAAAAGCTAAAGATGTCCTGTGTAGTAACCACATTCACGTTTCTCATGGTCTCTGCAGCAACCCCTGGACCTCCTTATGCCCTGAGTGTGGTTGAGGTCACCAAGAGACATGTGGAGCTAAAATGGGAAGCTCCCACGAGCGATGGTGGAAGACCTATAACCAAGTAAGGCAATAACTGCTGTCAAACTACTACATAGACCTGTATGAGACATAAGAACTGCTCAGCATCCTCACTGTAAGAAACTCCTATCTGAAGGCTTTTAAAAAGATGGTCAACTTTTGCCCCCCAGGTATGTGATTGAAAAGAAAGACAAGGTGGGAACTCGTTGGTTGAAGTGTTGCAAAACTCCAGACAGGAAGACTCAGTTCATTGTGACAGATGTGGATGAAAGATCCGAGGTTCAGTTCCAAGTCAGAGCTGAGAATGAAGCCGGGATTGGAGATCCCAGTGAACCCACTGAGATCCTTACCATCGAGGATGCAACCAGTAAGATATTATCATATAATTACGAACAGTAGGTCATGCAGATGCAGGAACGTGTTGTGCTCTAGAACTATCAGTGTGTTTCCTCTCTCTCCAGGCACCCCGTCTCCTCCTCTTGAAGTGAACATTCCTGATGCTAGCAGGGAGCACATCAATGTCTCCTGGAAGCCTCCAGCGAAGGATGGTGGCTGCCCTGTCACTGGGTACCATGTTGAGGTGGCTGAGGCCCGCCCAGAACAGAAATGGTTTAGGGTCAACAGCAGGCCCATCAAGGAACTGAAATTCAGGATAGAAGATGGAATAAAACCAGAGAAGAAGTATGTCATTAGAGTTCGTGCCATCAACTCTGTTGGCGTTAGCGACCCCTCCGAGATTTCAGACAAGGTCTTCACAAAGGATCCCGACTGTAAGTGTAAACCTGTTTCTGTTTATTATCCAATCACTGATAAAAAACCCTCAATAACAAACCCATCCTCTTATCCCAAGGTGCTCCAACTATGGATTTAGAGGCAAAGGACGTGGTTGTGGTTGAGGGCGAGAAGCTGCATCTGAACATCACCTATAGGGCGATCCCAACACCGAAGATGGTGTGGAAGAAAGACACAGTGGAGTGCAAATCTGACGACCTTCTCTCCATGACAATAGAAATGAACAGTGCTCACCTGGAGCTACTTAAGTGCTCACGTGCCGATGCTGGTGCCTATGCAATCTCCCTGGAGAACAGTCTGGGAACTACTACTGGAACTGTTAATGTCAAAGTCATTGGTAGGACGCCCTTCATGTAACCATGTTATAAAGTCCAGGAATAATCCCAATGTCATTCCACCAGTGGAAATTGTAACTTTAAATGTATGAATATGAGCCATCTTTTTTTCACCACATTTTTGCTTTCTCTAAATTGTGTAGGACTCCCTGGTAAATGTAAAGACATCACTTCCTGTGATGTCACTAAGAACTCCTGCAAGATCAGCTGGGAACCCCCAGAAGACGATGGTGGCACCCCCATTGTCAGCTACACTCTTGAGCGTCGCGAGGCCACTAAGAAGACCTACATGCCAGTTATGTCAGGAGAGAACGTGCTGATCTGCAACGTCAAGGACCTTTTCATCAACTGTGAATACTTCTTCAGAGTGAAGGCCATCAACAAGGTTGGAGCCGGAGAGTACTTGGAGCTACGTAATCCAGTGTTCGCAGAGGAAATCAAACGTATGTCCTGTTCTCAGCTTGATGACATCAACAGATTGATCACTAATCTCAAAAAAGGTTTATCCAATAGCAACTGGACTTGTAGGTTTCTTGACGACATTTCGCCCTTCTATCCAGAGGGCTTTCTCAAGTCTGACTGACTGGTGTGAGGAGCAGGCTTATAAACCCTGTGGAACCCTCAGGTTGGTGATTGGTGGTCACCTGTGGATTGTCCTCCCCCCTGGTTTTCACATATGTTATTGTGACCACTTAAGCCAGGGTGTGAGTAACTTTTAAGCTTCCTGGGTATTGTTGAGATAACTGCATTGTAAGTGGGTGATAGATTATGACAATCCACAGGTGACCACCAATCACCAACCTGAGGGTTCCACAGGGTTTAGAAACCTGCTCCTCACACCAGTCAGTCAGACTTGAGAAAGCCCTCTGGATAGAAGGGCGAAACGTCATCAAGAAACCTAAGTCCAGTTGCTATTGGATAAACCTTTTTTGACATAACCATGACCTGGATGACTGACAACCTTCACAGATATTGATCAGTAATGTCACTGGGACCATGTTTCACATGCTGTTGTTCTGTACAGCTGTTCTGTAAAGCTGGGCAAACTCTCACCAATCAAATGTGTCCACAGTAGAGAAGTGACTCTCTTGTTGTGTTTAAATTAGATCATACATAGCATATATACTCCAGAAGTGTTAAACCTATATATATTTTGTGTTCTTAATTCCACAGAGAAACCAGATCCACCCATCCAGGTGGAGGCTCATGACCCGAGCTCTAAGTCCATCACAGTCACATGGAAGGCTCCCGACTACGACGGCGGCTGTCCCATCCAGGGCTACATTTTGGAGAAGATTGAGAAAGATGGCGAGCGCTACGAGAAAGTCACACCTAACCTGGTTCCTGGTTTCTCCTACGTGGTGACAGGTCTGAAGGAAGAAATGGAGTATCAGTTCAGGGTCCGAGCGGAGAACGCTGCTGGACTCAGTGAGCCGTCACGCAGTACACAGCTTGTCAAAGCTGCAGACCCCGTTGGTAAGAAAGGGCACAAGTAATTTAATATAATTTATTCACTGAAGTATAAACACCCTCAGTTTAAACAGCTGCTTCTGTTGTCAGAAAAACCAATGGTCACACTCCACCCTCGCGTGCAGTCCGGTCTGTGCATTAAAAAAGGTGAGGAGATCCGTATCGATGCCTTCGTCTCTGGCTCCCCATATCCCAAAGTCACCTGGCTGAGGAATGATGAGGATGTCACCAAAGAACCAGCCAAAAAAGTAGTTCCTTTGGTCAAGAAGAAGAAGACAAAGGCCAAGGTCTGTCTCCTCATAGAGAATACACAGAGTCTCAAAGTATTTTAACATGTTTTTAACATTTTTTTAATTCTCTCCAGGTTCCAGAGCCAGAGGAGGAGTTTTTGACTCCAATGCGTGAGCGCATGGGTCTGGACCAGACACAGAGGGGCCAGTCGGCCCTGATGATCCGTGATGCAATCAGACCTGACCATGGCAACTTCACTATCAAGGTGGAGAACATTCATGGGGCTGCCACTGCCTCCTGCGTTGTTAACGTCCTGGGTAAGACAGTTTAATTAAGTTTTCATACAGACACCAGAAGCTGTGTCACATGACCACATCAGGTCCATGAACGATAACACAGTAAAACAGTCATAAATGTTTGGATAGAAATTTACTTTACAAAGACATCATAAATCTGCAGCTTAATTCAGTTAGTTAGTTTGCATGACAAACACACAACTAAATACTCAAACTGTGAGACACTAAATTAAACTTCAACTGAACTGTTATTTCCTGCAGACAAACCCGGCCCTCCAGTCAACATTACCTTTGATGACATCAGAAACACCTCAGTCACCTGTAACTGGGAGCCTCCTGAGGACGATGGCGGCTCCGAGATCCTGAACTACATCCTGGAGAAGAAGGACAACAAGAATGAGGAAATCGGCTGGATTACTGTCACCTCCACCGTAAAGGGCACGAGCTGTCCTGTCCCCAAACTCATCGAAGGGAAGGAATACATCTTCAGAGTCACAGCAGAGAACAAGTACGGCTGTGGGCGGCCATGTATCTCTGAGCCAGTGGTGGCCAGAAACCAGTTCAGTAAGTAAAAGCATGGACACAATAAAGGGACACACCAAGAGCATTTAAGGCGTCTAACTCACGTACATATTTTGACTGTTCTAACAGATCCTCCTGATGCACCTAACGCCCCAAGAGTCCACGAAGTGACAGCAAGCACCGCTGACGTCTCCTGGCACGAGCCAAAGGACAACGGCAGCCCAATCCTGGGTTACTGGATCGAGAGGAAGGAAGTCAACAGCAAACATTGGACCCGAGTGAACCGAGCCCTCCTCAGCTCTCTGGATGTGAAGATAACAGGATTGATGGAGGGACTCACCTACATCTTCAGAGTGTGTGCTGAGAACCTGGCCGGGCCTGGGCCTTTCAGCGAGCCCTCTGACCGCACCATTACAATGGATGCCATCAGTAAGTGAAGAGTTTATGATAGTATACTGTTCTGGATAATCACTGCTGAAGTGCATAAGTCATTTTCAGGAATAGGAACTCGGTGTTATATTACAAAGTTCTCCTCATGAGTTTGTGATTTTGGTGTTAAAATGAATAAAAAGCAGCTGCTGGACGTTTTAGTCACCTGCCCACAAACACAGAACATTGTTATGTAAGTGTATTATTTTCATCTGAACTATTAACAATGTCTCTGCCCTCCTCAGTGCCTCCTGGCCCCCCCATTCCATGGATCGTGGATACTGGAAAAGACTTTGTCATTGTGGCCTGGAGGCCCCCATTGTACAACGGTGGAGCAGACATCCTGGGATACCACGTTGAGAAGGTTTGAAAATAAAGTGACTGTAGCTGTCTTTTCTTCTTCATTTGAGAAGAACCCAGACCTAACGTGTTTTCTGGTCACAGGTTTTAGTTGGAGAGAAGAACTGGACCCGAAGCACAGAGTTCAGGTGTAAGGAGCTTACATACACTGTGACAGGTTTGAAAGAGGGAGGTGATTATTATATGCGTGTCATCGCTGTCAATGATGCTGGTCCTGGAGCTCCTGGTGTTACTGAACCAATCACCGTCAAAGAACCTCTGGGTAGGAACCATTTTATTCTAGCTGCAGGCAGCTAAAGAGTTAATTCAAATCAAAATCTAATTATATCCAATATATCCAACATCGGTCTTTTTAGAACCTCCCACTGTGAACTTGGACGTCTCAGTGAAGAATGGGGTCATCATTAAGGCCGGTGATGCTCTAAGGCTTCCTGCTGTGGTGACCGGCAGACCCCAGCCTGAGGTCAAATGGACCAGAGATGATGCTGAAATTGACAAAGACAGGATGATCGTGGAAACTGAGGGCAAGAATAGCACACTGTTCATCAAGGCAGCTGTGAGGGCAGATCATGGAAACTACAAGATCTCAGGCGCCAACAGCAGTGGAACAAAGACCGCCAAGACCAGAGTGGATGTTATGGGTCAGTGTCGCCTAAATCCGTCTTCTTGCATTATCTGTCTCCTTTTCATCTCATGTTTTCATTATGTTAATGTACTAGAAAAGCAATGAAGTGACTGAAGGTAACTAAGCCTGTATGTCTCCAGATGTACCTGGACCAGTGGTTGACCTAAAGGCAGTCAAAGTTACGAAGAAGAACATCACTCTCACATGGTCCGACCCCATTGATAACGGCGGCAGTGACATTGTTGGCTATGAGGTCTTGAAAAAGGATGCCAAGAAGAAACTGTTCCGCCAGCCTATTGAGACAGCGTCCTGTAAGTGCGATGTCCAGGGCCTGCTGGCTGGAGAGGAGTATGACTTTAGGGTTATTGCAAGGAACAAGTACGGTGATGGAGCTCCAGCTGACCTGGGAAACATCTTGGCTGCAGATCCTAAGGGTAAAAAAAAACAAAATATGACCTGCAGACATTTTACGGTGTACTGACCGTCTGTGTTGACCAAACGCGCTGATAATGTTCCAGGTACTCCATCTGCCCCTGAGAAACTGCGTTACACAGACAGAAGCAAAAACACCATCACTCTGACTTGGCAGCCTCCTCCAAGTGATGGTGGCTGCCCTATCACTGGGTACTACGTAGAGAAGATGAGGTCTGATAGCAACGAGTATGAAGTGGCCAACCGCAAACTCTTTACTGAGTGCTGTGGCACTATTGAGAACCTCTCAGAGGATCAAGAGTACCAGTTCAAAGTCAGAGCCATAAACGAGGTTGGAGACGGAGAGCCATCCAAGTCGATCACAGCAACAATCCAGGACAATAAAGGTATGCAACTCATTCTTAAGATCTTAGAATCAACGTAAAATTTGTCTCTGTAACGTCCATTAATCTGATGTTTAACTGGAAAACAAATGACCAAAACTTTTTCCACAGTCGTTCCTGTTATTACAATCCTGAAGTACTTCAAGAGCAATTCCATCATTGTGAAGAAGGGCTTAGCCATAGACATCCCAGCTGAGGTCAAGGGTCTCCCTCTTCCAGCCTTCCAGTGGATGAAGGACAATCTGGTGATTGAACATCCTGACAAGAACTTGACGATGGAATCTGAGGAGGTGAGAACTAATTCATTTGAACTTTGGACTTTTTCATAACCTTTACATTGTGTCCAATAATTTTGACCAGGATCCATAAAGAGAGAAGTTGGACCAAAGGTTACATGTTGGATCATGTCATATGGCTCCTAACTCATGTCCCTATCTGACCTGTTATACTTCATTTTCCCCAGAATTGTTGAGCATTTGGTTTAATAAAATCATACACTTAGTTTTAAGGAACAACATTGCGCAACTGTCTCGTTTCCTTTTGCTCTTTTGTTGTTTTTATAAAACAAATCGTATGTTTGAGTTGTGGACCAGCAAATTGTTAACAAACCTTCCTAAACTATTATGATGAAACACTGTAGATACCTCTGAGCAGGTCCGAGGACGAAACCTGACTTTTTTATCTTCAGGTCAACAAAACAACTCTGAAGACAAAGATTTCCATCCCAGAAACCGTCAGGCAGGACAAGGGCAGCTACAAGCTGGTGGCTGAAAACTGCCATGGAAAAGCTCAGCAGGTCATTAAAGTTGAGGTCCTCGGTAAGAAAATTTTATTATAGTATTTTAATGTTTAGAGGTTTCTGTCTTTACATACTAAGCATTAATTAATTGATTAATTCGTTAACCTAACCCTGCATTTCCAGACCGGCCTCTTCCGCCAAGGAACATTGTGGTGTCAGACATCAAGGCGGACTCATGTTATCTGACCTGGGACGCCCCGGAGGACAATGGAGGCGGTGACATTTCAAACTATATTGTGGAGTGCAGAGATGCCAGCAAGAAGAAGTCCGATTTTGATGTTCTGACCATCAACCTCATTGACAGGCGATACCAGGTGAGTGAAATCTCACTGACACACACTAATTTGTTGGATTGCATTTTATTTTTAACTATAATCTTACAAAAACGTTAGCTCAAATGATGGCATCTTCATCCTGTTCTCTTCCTTCAGGTCAACAAGCTGGACTTAAATGGTGCCTATCAATTCAGGATCAAAGCTGAGAACAAGTATGGTATCAGTGACGGCTGTGACTCAGACAAAGTCCAGCTGAGGGATCCATTTGGCCTTCCAGGACCTCCATGTAACACCAAAATCATTGCTGCTACATCAACAACCATAACCTTGACCTGGGATCCTCCTCTGGACAATGGAGGCTCCACCATTCAGGGATACTGGCTGGAGAAGCGGGAGCGCGGTGCAGTGTACTGGGGACGCGTCAATCGCTCTCCGGTCACTAAACCTATGGTGAAAGGCCTGCAGTACACCGTGCTCAAACTTATTGAAGGAACAGAGTACCAGTTCAGGGTCTCAGCCTGCAACGCTGCAGGAGTTGGACCTCCCAGCGAACCGTCCGAGTGCCGTTTTGCAGCAGATCCATGTAGTAAGTGTTAATCCATAATATGAAGTTGTACCAACAGTAATAAATCTTTGCAGAATCTTAACCAATAATAAAAACATTTTTAATTGTTGTATATTGTTTGTCTTGAAAAACTTTGTCTCACAGGATGTTTTCATCCTAGGCAAAATGCTATTGCGAGTGAAATCTAGTTCTGTGACTGACCTTTGACTCCCCCTATGCTCTCAGATCCCCCCAGTTCACCTGCAACCCCTCTGGTTAAAGACAAGACAAAGAACAGCATCACTCTCACGTGGAGCCTACCAGACAAAGATGGTGGTAGCCCCCTTAAAGGATACATCATTGAAGTGCATGAGGAGGGCTCTCCTGATTGGAGGAGGGTGAATCCTGCCGACAAGCTGCACCTGTCTACTGAAATCACCGTTCCTGACCTGAAGGAAGGCAAAAAGTGCAAGTTCAAGATTTATGCTGTGAATGCTGCTGGCAACTCGGAGCCTGCCAGGACGGCTGACATCCTGGTCCAGGACATCCTGAGTAAGAGACAAAAAACCTACTGTAGACCAGATTCAGCATAAATGTACAGAGAAATTCGGCTTTTTGGATTCTGATCCTGGAGCAGACATTGTTTTTTGTCTGTGATTATAGTAAAAACATCTTGATGTGTGTTGATGCAGGTTTAAGTAAAATTATTCTCTTTGTTCGTTTTGCAGTTGAGCCGACTGTGACATTGGATGTGAGTGCAAGCGACCTCTTGACGTGCATAGCAGGAACGAGCATCAGAATTCCGGCCACCATCGCTGGACGACCTGTGCCCAAGGTCACGTGGACTTTTGATGGAACTGCAGAGACAGAGAAGAAGAACGAACTTCACAAGCTGCCTGTGGACTCAGAGGTCAGTCTGAAATATATCATTACCAAGACTTTTAAAGCGCTGGAGAGCTCTTCATCAGAGTCAACTTCGAGACACAGAAAGTTTTGTTTTCTCAGATCCACTCCACTGACACAACCTCGGTCGTCGTGATCCCGGAGAGCAAACTGAACCACAGTGGCCGTTACATCATCAACGCTGAAAGTCCGGCCGGGCACAAAGTGGTCAAAGTCAGAGTCAACGTGCTTGGTACACAAACATTTAAAGATAAAGATTTGCCTGGTGATACATAAACTGCAGCAGCAGCTGAGAATTAGCATAAATAATAATTATTAAAATAAAGATAAAAAGAAGTAGTGGCAGATTATCGTTTTGAGATGTGCAGAGATTTCTCATGTTGTGGTTTGTAGACCTGCCTGGACCTCCCCGAGACCTGAAGGTGAGCGACGTCACAAGAGGAACCTGCAGACTCACCTGGAAACCTCCAGAGTGTGACGGAGGAGACAGGGTAAAGAGCTACTTCATTGAGAAGAAGACAGTGCAGGGCAAAGCCTGGACCAAGGTACAGTACCACACCTGGAGGACTCTGGACTGCATGATGGTTTCTGTTGCTGCTCATGGGTAAGCTGCATCCTCTTTTTGTTCTTCCAGGTAAACCCGGCCTGTGCTGCTCAGTCTGTGGTGGTTCCAGACCTAATAAATGGCGAGGAATACATGTTCCGTGTCCGGGCTGAGAACAGTTTTGGTTTTGGCCCATTCCTTGAAACAATCCAGAGGACGACAGCCACAGATCCCATCTGTAAGTTTGTGTTTTTGCAGGTTTAACTGTTGTGACAGGCCAGGTGTTTTCTTCGTAGCTCTGTAAAGACTGTTCATGTGTATGTTTAGAAATGTGACTTGTGGTCGTTTATAGGTCATTCACTGATCGTATTAGAAAATTAACCCTCAAAGAGAATGGAGGAACTAATAGTAAACCAGTACTAACAAGAGACGCCTGTTTCTTCTGTGGTCTCACACGTATTAATGTGTCTTCAGATCCTCCAGATCCCCCAACAAGGTTGAAGATCCAGAACGCAAGGAAGCGCACTGTGACACTGACCTGGAAGGTGCCAAAGAACGATGGCGGTTCCCCTGTCACTCACTACAGTGTTGATCTACTGTGCTGGGCTGCCGGCAGCACCCAGAAGGAGTCCTGGAGGAGGTGATGAGACTTTAAATGTTTGGCCATAAAAATCTGTATGTAGATGTCAAATATATTTCTGTTAATATTATATACAGGTCCTTCTCAAAGAATTAGCATATTGTGATAAAGTTCATTATTTTCTGTAATGTACTGCTAAACATTAGACTGTCATATATTTTAGATTC
>JAUMTR010000013.1:316968-331477 GCA_032270685.1 Microctenopoma stevenorrisi
GTGTTTGGAGTTAACTAGTTGATTCAGATGATTAGGTTAATAGCTCGTTTAGAGAACCTTTTCATAATATGCTAATTCTTTGAGACAGGAATTTTGGGTTTTCATGAGCTGTATGCCACAATTATCAATATTAAAACAATGAAAGGCTTGAACTACTTCAGTTGTGTGTAAGGAATGTAAAATATATGACAGTCTAATGCTTAGCAGTACATTACAGAAAATAATGAACTTTATCACAATATGCTAATTTTTTGAGAAGAACCTGTAAACAATATATTCATTTTTGCATCAATCGTTTGAACAAACACACTTGGCCAACAGATTCAGATTTTTACTGAACTGAGTCAGATCTAGTTCTTCACTTCTAAAAGAGTTGGAGTCTGTTGGTTGTCCGTTGTGAAACTGTTTGTGTTGGGTCCTGAAGGTGTAACCGAAGAGATGTGGACACCACCAGTTTCAAGGTGGAGGACCTGACTGAAGGAGATGAGTACGAGTTCAGAGTAGTGGCACACAATGAGGTGGGAGCCAGCCGACCTTCATCTACTGCCGGACCCATCATAATGCAGGACCAGACTTGTAAGACCAGGACTGGCTATAGAATCCAGCTTAATTCACCTTGCTGACAAATCTTACTATTTCACTTAAGAACAAAACCAAATCATTGGACAATATTCTTGTCTTGCAGGTGCTCCATCCATTGAGCTGGATGAGTTCATGGAGGCTGAGCAGGGCAGCGACATCAGCATTGTTGCAAAAATCCATGGCTGTCCATTTCCCACGCTCACGTGGTACAAGGCTCCGCCCCACAAGTCTGACAACAAGGTGGAGGTTCAGTACGACGAGCACATCAACAAGATCGTGTCAGATGAGAGCTGCACTCTGCTCATCCAGCAGGGCAAACGTCCCGACACTGGTCTATACACGCTCATGGCTTCCAACAGCCTTGGCAAGGCCTCCAAGGAGATGAGGCTCAACGTGCTTGGTATAAACAAAAACATCAGAGTTTCACTAGCGTAACTAAAAAAAAAGCACAAGAAATACCTTATAGGGGACATCAGGAAGTTCAGGGTTCAAGCAGAAAACCTCAAACTTCCTGTGTTCCTGAGATTCCTCTTGTTCACTCTTAAGGCTTACAGGGGGGGTTGAGCCTCTCCCAGCTGCCATTGTCTGTGTTAGATAAACATTTACACCTATGAAAAAATTGGAGTTGTCCTCACATTATTATTAGATTAGATTCAACTTTATTGTCATTACACATGTACAAGTACAAGGCAACGAAATGCAGTTTAGGTCTAACCAGAAGTGCAATAAGCAGCAAGTGCAAGATATAGGTACGCATTATAATAAGTTATGAGTAGTGATGGGACGTCTCGTGCCGAGGCTTCGGAGCGTGTGTCGAGTAATGGATAGAATTTTTTGCGAAGCGTGTATCGAGGCTTGCTTCGTTGACGTATGTGATGAAGTATGAAGCCTCGTTTGTGGGACGTCCCACGTGAGTGGTTCGGGAACTGGTTCATGGTTTGGCGTGCCGTGCTGAGTACAGCGGGTAATGAAATGCAATGGAGTTTCCCCGCAAGTTGTATGGTGTCGGTCTCAAAGACACATAAATATTGTGGATTTGTAAAGTGGATTTGTTCAGTTCAGTTTAGAAACTACACATAAAACTAATTTCATCATAGCTTGACACACAAAGACAATACTTAGTTCCCTGGCACTTTTTATTTCCATGTCAAACTGTGGCAAGACGATTTCAAAGAACAGGAACACATCTGCCTGCATTACTGTCTTTGACCAGCAGGGGGTTTGTGAGCAAATGAAGCCAGAAATGAGGCCTCGAGAAACGAACCATTTAGCGAACCAATTGACTGCGAGGCTTCAAAGCATCACAAGGCTTCATCTGGCCATCACTAGTTATGAGTATACAGTGTATTATGTACGGAGAAAATGGTTGATATTTACAGATGGAATAATCAGGGATTGGTAGTAGATACATATTTACGGATTGAAATACATATTTACAGATTGATATGTGCAAGAATACAGAGATTGTGCAAAATTAGATGGTGCAAGATGCAAGGGGTTTATTCAGGAGTGTATGGGGGGTGCCATGGGAGTTTAGTAAGGAGACAGCTCTGGGAAAAAAGCTGTTCCTAAGTCTGCTGGTTCTTGTCCGGGGTAACTTGATGTGTCTGCCCGAAGGCAGGAGAGAGAACAGTCCGCGTACAGGGTGAGAGGAGTCCTTAAGAATACTGCGTGCTCGACGCAGGCAGTGCTTCCTTTGGATGTCCTCAATAGATGGAAGTGGGAGTGTAGTCCAGAACAGAGGAGGTGTAGCTGTCTATGTCCGTGTGAGAGCCACAGGTGGCCTGTGAAGCAAATATACACAGTCTGTGTGTTGGAACCTGTCCTGGAGTGTGATGTCAGCCCCCGCTAGCCACACTTTGATGGTCCTCACTGACGGCTTCACACGGTTGATGAGGGGGGGAGTACTTCGTGTGAGAAACAAAGAAAGGTGATCTGATTGTCCCATGTGGGGGAGGGGGTCACTGCATAGGCTTCGGCCATGTTTGTGTATACGTGGTCCAAGGTTTTGTTTCCTCTGGTGTGACAGAGAATGTTTTGGTGAAATTTAGGGAGCACTGTCTTTAAGTTGGAGTGATTGAAATCCCCCGCAAAAACAAATGCAGCCTCTGGGTGATCAGTCTGTTGTTTACTGATGGCTGCATTAAGTTATTTCATAGCAAGCTCGGCATCAGCGTCAGGAGGAATGTAAGCAAAAGTCATATTGGTGGATGTAAACTCCTGGGGCAGATAATACGGTCGGCATTTAACCATCAGAAACTATAGGTTAGCTGAACAGTGTTCGTGCACCAAGCTTTGTTAACATAAATGCACAGTCCCCCACCTCTGGTCTTACCGGAGTCATCTGCCGATCTGTCTGCCCGGAGAATGTGGTGCTCGGCTAGAGCAATAGCAGTGTCCGGTATATCGCTGTTTAGCCATGTTTCAGTGAAAATCATGACATTGCAGTTCTGGAGTTTCTTACTGTGGTTGATACGGAGTCGAATCTCGTCCATTTTGTTCACTACTGATCGTACATTGGCGAGAAAAATGCTAGGCAAAGAGAGCCGGTGAGGTGTTAGCTTTAGCTTAGAAGCAATAAAAATACCGCAAAACTGCAGAAACTGGAGAGACGCTGAGCCTCGCGATGTGTACGCGCCGCCATCTTGGTCATAAACTGGTCTTTCATGTTACATAATGTTCCTCCAGCAAAACCAGGCTCAGGGTGGCTGGTCATCTGCCTTCGACCGGTTGGGGTTAGTGGACAGAGGCGAGAAAAAAGAACAGCAGGTAACAGAGATCATAACAACAAGAAGGAGCAGCAGACGAAGCTCTGAGCAGGTTGGGTGGACCAGCAACCACAGCTCTTCAGCTATTGAGGATACCTGGGGAGAGATACAGAGAGAGAGAGAGAGAGAGAGAGAGAGAGGGGAAAAAGCACAACTAGGGGAGTGAAAAAAAACAAAGTTGGTAACATGCAATGAATGTCAGAGAATGGACAGAGAAAGAAAAGGAGGAGAGGAGCTCAGTGTGATATAGAGTCCCCCAGCAGACTAAACCTATAGCAACAGAACTAAGAGATGGTTTACCTGGTCAGTCACCTGATCAAAGAGGAAAGTTTTTAGTCTAATCCTAAAGGTACCCTCTCTACCTTTAAGATTAGACTTAAAACTTTCCTCTTTTCCTCCTCTGCCTCCCAAACTTTAACTGGGAGCTGGTTCCACAGGAGAGGAGCTTGATAGCTGAAGGCTCTGCCTCCCATTCTACATTTAGAATCTCTAGGAACCACTAGTAGACCAGCACTCTGAGAGCTGGGATAATAAGGTTCTATGAGGTCTTTAATATGTTGGGGCCTGATCATTTAGTGCTTTATATGTGAGGAGAAGGATTTTAAACTCTATTCTAGATTTAGCAGGGAGCCAATGGGCATGCGAATGTACACTTTTCAGTGGTGCTTATTTAACCCGTTATTATATAATCATATAATTATTATCATCATTAATATTAAATTATAAGGTTAAATAACTCATGTGAAAGAAAATGTAACATCTAATGCAAAATTTAAGCAGAACTTTTAATTTACAATTAAGTTCACACTACTAACATACATCTTGTGTTTTTATTTTTATCTAATTCCTTAGCTGCCTATATGAAGAGATTTTAAAACTCAGAGATCCAGGTTTATTTCTTCATCTGCATAAATAAACAAAATATTAACAAGAAGGATAAAATGAGCTGCATCCCTCATCATGTGCCAGTTTTAACTACTTTCAATACATCTGAATTACATGAGGTGTGTCTGTCTGATTTATCTCCTGTCATGATCTGGTGTTCACATAGGTCTACCCATGGAGCCCCTGTAGCTGCTCGCATTCTCACACAGCTGACTGCTTTGAATGACTCAAGTTTTAATGAAGTTCTGTATACATTTTATTTTCAGCCATTATGTTTTCACTTTATTCTGTGTTTATTTGGGAAAGTCTTTTTTTATTATTGAAGATGATGCCATCTCTAGACAAATCTGGAACCCCCAACCTTCTCCTGCCCTGAGGCTCTCTTCCTCGTATCTCTGTTGCTCTGTCTTTATCTTTCCGTCAGCCTTTGATCAGCTCTGCATAATCTCTATAACATATATTGAAGAATAACTGCTCGACTAAAGAATCAAGAAGGTTCTATCAAAAAACAATCTGCCACAGGTTAAATATTACCTCTTTAAAGCTGCCAACTTTAATAAGAATCTGCCAGAAAACATCAGGGTTACTTTACCTCCAAAAACCAATCAAATACACATGAATGAAAAATATGGCCGTAGTAGCTGCATGATCATCATCATACACTGATATAATCCTGTTACTTTTAAATTGTGTTTCTACTGGTAATCTAAGTGCCCTTTTCCCCAACAGTAACCCAGACAACAATCAAAATCCCTGAAAATATTGAGTGCATAATGTCATTTCTTTTATTTTAAGTCTTTGCTAAGGATTGGATTGTAGATTTTAGAAAATGCTTTCCAAGATGCACCACCAGAACACATATAAGTAATGAATATAAATTCTAGCTGACCGCCTCTTCTATGTTGTAACAAATTTTATATATGTAGATACACTACATATCCTACAGTTCCCCATATACCCTATAGTCACACGAATAAACCTCACACAATAATAAACCTCCATGCAAAAAAGCTGTAACTTTCGGAAAGTCTTTTCAGTTGGGGACATTTTTAAACTATTGGTTGAATGGTGGAACTATTGTCTCTTTGCGTGAATGTTCTCTCTGCATGGTCACAGTACTGGTTTACTTCTCTGACCCAGTCATTTACAGTGAAGTTATAGGACCTTCTAGCTTACCTGGCTTAGGTCCTCTAATTGTTCAGAAAGTGTATGAAGCTGCACTTTTTTGTAGTGTTAGCTACAAGAAAACGTAGCTCCATTCTATTAGAAGTTATCTGACATAAACAGGGTTTATAGGCAAACTAAATAAACACCCTGTTTCCCTACACATTGGCTTTGTTTTGTTGTGTATTTTGCTCCTCTATACTCTATGAAGTGGCAAAGAAGTGGAAAATCAGCAGCTGAATGGAGTGGACATTGTCATATACTACTTATGATTATTATTATTTTTTTGATGTTATGTGAGGCATGGAAAATGAGAATTAGTATAATAACCTTTTTGAACAAATGGTTTCACATATAATTTGATTGTTAATTCAGTGACACAGCTTTTGATGAAACAAACTTCAAGCTTCATTGCAATATGAGTACAGTTAACTGCACCAATTACATTTGAGAAACTGGATATTGATGCAAATTACATTTTGATGATTTTCTCTCAGTGCAAAGAATGTCTAGTCATTTTAATAATGTTTTCCAAAATGGATGGAATAATCAAACATTTCACAAACATTTGTTTCTCAGGTGGTATGGGGGTGCATCAGTTACAGCAGCATTGGTAGCTTGCATGCTACGTTTGCAGGTACAATAATGCAGAAATGATTATTGTGATTTTAGACAGATATATGCTACCTGCAAGGAAGTTAGTGGATATGTCTTCTTTACAAATTACACATTTGTTATTTTTTTATGAAATATTATGAAAAGTCAAGCCAACTTTTCTGGATTTATAAATGTATGAATTCGCATTTATTGATGTTATAATTTCATATTCAATATTTCATGAGATTGTTGCAGAAAATATGTGCCCCAAATGTAAAAAGTAATAATAATAATTGATACTTTATTTTTTATTGTTTGTGGACAGGCTGCCCCTGTGAGGCACCAAGGGTAAGGGTATTGGTGTTTTGTCCAAGGACACCTAGACATGTCACTTTTTCATATCTCCAAAATGCATTAAATATTTTTATAATAGCTATCGCACATGCACTACCTTTGCAATTGACTGGTTAATCATTATCAGCGTATTGGACACCCCTGTTCTAAACCCTTGAATACAAGACCAGTGTGGTAAATGAGCTCAGTGCTTACCTATTTTAGGAGTGACATGAGCTTTCAACCAATAACGTGGGCTAGTTCAGCTAAACGTCTAAGCCATAAACACATTACTGACAATAAATGAACTGCGCAGTATTACATGTTACACTAATTAAACCAATAAGCAGTATACTGTCATGTAATGATAGTCCTGAATTAAGGAACAAAGGACCTTGAGAGTATCTGGTTGACTGAAAATATTTTTGGCAAGCCCATCCAGCTATTTTGGCACTATTTTAGCACTGTAAGTGCCAAGGTAGACAGATAACAAGTGTGTTTGTGCTCAAATGCTTGTTTTATGTGTGCAAACATGTGGGCCTGAGATGCAAACCCATTTAGAGCAGCAAATTTGTATCTAGTTCTTTTGGCAAACTTGCTCCGTTCAATCACTTCAAATGACATAAAAAAACTACATGACACAGTAAAGAGCGTCTGGATGAGTAATCAGATAAGAAGAGCCATGATTTTAAGGAGTACTACAGAACTTTTGTAGTGACCTGAGATAAAAAGAGATACAGAAGCATGGATTGACAGAGAGAGAGAGAGAGAGAGCAAGTATTTGGCAGACCTAGAGGAAGAGAGGTAGACTGTTTTTCAGCTGGCAGCGCTCAAAGAAAGACCCCAGTGATTTATCCGAGAGTCCTGCATTAGTCAGATGGATGTTGCTGTGTGCAGATTAAGATTAGGTTACATTCATCAATACAGCAGTGGACACAAATGCATTACAGCCAGGGAGTAAACAAGGCAGTGGCCGCCGGGGGGGATCAATGTGCATAATTAAAAGGATAATAAGGAACAGCCATCCATCACTTCACTATAGAGGTGTCCACTATAAGTTGCAAATCACTGCTGGATGGTCTTGAGGGTGAACTAAAAGAGAAACAGACCCTGCAGGGTGTGAAAGCACTATATTCATACTATACTGTACATGTGTATAGTATTTCATATGGAATTGTTACCCCTGAATGCCAAAAATGTGAGTTTGATCTAGCTAGTTATATTTTGTCAATTACTGCTTTCCACTTTTTGTCTGTTTTGCTTTTCATTTTTTCATGTTTTATGTTATTCCCAGTCCAACCAGCAGTAGCCCTCAGTGTGTTTCTGACAGCATGAGATCCCACACACTATTTATTCCCCAGCTTCTTCCATGTCTATGAAGCCTTCCCAGCCTAGATGGATTACATGTTTAGAGTCATGTACTGTGTTTGACATGTGGAGTAATTTTAAACTTTAGCTTTAAAAAAAACAACTAAAAATCCTAAAAATGTATTTAATTGATGATAGTCCTATTTATTATTTAGCAACTCAGATGAACAAGGCAAGGCGGCCTGGTAGTAGAGTGGTTAAGACAGAGGGCTGGGAAACAGGAATCCCAGGTTCGATTCCTGGCTAAGTCACCCAGGCCACCCAGGCCACATACCAGGTGTGTCCCTGAGCGAGACACCCAGCAGCTCCCCGAGCACCGCCTGTGGCTGCTCACTGCTCCATCCACGGGGGTTAAGTGCAGAAGAACACTTTTCACTGCAGGTTGTACACTGTATAATGATGTATGTGACTAATTAATAGTCAAAAATTTGAATACAGGTCATTTCTTTTTACTGTACTATACACTGAAGCTGTTTAGATAAAAATCTAAGTTTGACTATGAGACATAAGTTTTTAATTTCAGCTTTCAATTCCCAGTATGTACAACAAGCTATATTGTATATTTGAATTGATAATATAATATCATACATAATAAATAAATAATGTTTTACATACCGTATTTTTCATATGTGTGGACAGAGAAGTAAGAAGAGGAGAGGAGCTCAGTGTGATTCTGGCTGGGTTTTCTGACATAGAACTGATTTTATGTGGTACACGGCTCTCTAGAATGTTTTAGCATGGCCATGGTAGCTAAAAATCTGCACTGCTTGATGGATTAAGCATTGCGGCCAATGTCATCAAGAGCCTCGCAGAGTAATACGATCTGTGATTCAACAGCAAAGTATGCATTCATTCATTATTTTCTATAACTGCTGCCCCAAAAATGGCTCCTGTTAAGACAGATTTCAAACTCAACCCTATCAGTGAACAGAACAAAATTGACTTTTTAGATTTTTATTTTTCATTTAATGCACCCTATAACCCGGTGTGCTTTATGTATGAAAATACACACGTTAGCAGTCAATCATTGATATTGCACCTTATAGCCAGGTGTGCATTATAGCCCAAAAAATACAGTAATAATAGCAGAGCACATTTGTTTCCTGTTATCCAGGTGTGGTAGATCAATTATTTCAAACTAAGGAATTTTGATATTGAATTGTTTACAGAAATTGCATATACCAACATAATCTAACTCTTAATTTTCAATACTGATATAAACCTATACCAATTTCTGCAAGGTCCCTATTTAAAGGTAACTAACATCACATATCACGCATACTTAAACTTTTAACATTATTGCAAGGCAGGCCAAACATACAAAAATATTTCAAAAACTATACTTTGGATTGTTCAAAATGTGACAGAGAGAGGGGAAGTAGTTTGGTGGACAATACTGCATGATATGTAAAAGTTCTCTCATTAAATGAGTAAAAACTGATACCGATATTATCCAATAATACCTTTAATGCAGATTTTCTCTCTCCTCTGTTCAATAACTCCAACCGGTCGAGGCAGATGGCCGCCCACCCTGAGTCTGGTTCTGCTGGAAGTTTCTTCCTCCTAAAGGGAGTTTTTCCTCTCCACTGTTGCTCAAGTAGGACTGTTGGGTTTTCTCTGTATAGTGATATATTGTGTAAGGTCTTAAACCTTACACTGTAAAGTGCCTTGAGATAACTTTGTTGTAAAATGGCGCTATATAAATAACATTGAATTGAATTGAATTGAATTGATTATCAATTAGAAATAAAACCTCTGATTTTTTATTTATTATCATCTGATACAAAAGGTACAATGCAATCACAGATGTCAGATGTGTCTTATAGTTGGCCACAGGTTTTGCACACATTTCATGAAAATGTATATTACTTAGAACTTTTTTAAAATGCATTTTTCTGGTTCAACTAAACCTACCATTGGAATTATAGACAACTATATACCAATTATAGATCATTTCTTTGTCAGAGGGCAAACAAAACAAAATCAGTAGGGGTTAAAATAATTTTTTCCCTGACTGTATATTTACATACATTTTCATGTACACTCATGCACAAAGGGTTTATTTGTATACATTGAATTTAGTTGTATGTGTAAATACAGTGATATGTTATGTGTCTTTATAAACTACGTCGCGCTGTTAGCTGGAGGCAAAACAGAGAAAAACTGGAAGCAAACACATTCACTTTGACCTACATCATGTGCCAAAAATATAATCGTGCTGTATTGCTGACTGCCAGAATCAAAGGAATAATGGCTCATGTTTTATCTCACACCAGCTGCTACTGCCAGTCAAAAACATTATGTTAAGTGTGGTTAAATGATTAGACAAAAGACTGCATGGCTCGGCCAACGCCAATAATGTTGTGCTTTATGTTTAATATAATGTGTGTCAAAGAACTAACATTAGGAGGAATAACGTTGATGATAAAATGACGATATGTTCAAAGTCTCCACAATTCTACATTCTGAAATAGTTTTACTCTTTGTAAACACACCTTGGTGAACCTCTGGACATCTTTTTTTCTGATCGACTGACTCAAAATTCTCTTTTTGGACCCAATCATGTTACCAATATGTTGTCCTTAGCCTAAAAATGATCTTCCCATTTCAGTTCCTTACTTTTTCAGGTTCTTGTCCCTCTGTACCAAAATTTTTGGGACCTGCTGATATCAGTTCCAAAGTGACTTTTATTGTTACTCAAATGGCACATTATCTTTAAGTTTAAACAGTTGATATGTTCTGTAAAATATCGGTTTATGAGATTTGCAAATCATTGTAGTGCTGCAGCTTTCGAGTATTTTTGAAATTGAGTATTCTATCAATTTTTTCATTGATTATTCGAGTAATTGGATAACACATATTTTGCGTTATAAACAATATTGATTGTGCATTATGTAACATGAAAGACCTGTTTATATAAGTAACCCTCGATTCTAAAAATATTCCTCGATGATTTTTTATAGTCGAGTTATTCGAATAATTCGAGGAATCGTTGCAGCCCTAATCCTCACACATTACTTCAAATTCACTGCCATGTTGGACATATTCATGAGCTACACCACCCTTCAGCAGGCAGGGTGAATGACGTTACATGGGGCCATATGTAAAAAGTGAGCATGAGAGGCAAGGGAGAGGGGAAAAGGGACTGGAAGAGAGAAATCGAAAAAGATGGGGAGAGTCAGACGGAGAAAGTGGTTTTAAAATGGGCACATCAAGCTGCACTATGCCACAGAGAAAGAGAGGAAAGGTCACCACCATCCTTTTAAATTACACTTCGCCTAGTGGGTAGCGCTCACTTGATGTGACCGCAGAGTTTAGTTGAGTGGGCAGAAGGTTCACATTCGTGTTGGAGAGTTTTGAATCTCTCCTTCTCTGCCTGTCTCTTTCTCTCTCTCTCTCTTTGTTGTGAGGCCAGCACATTGTCTGATGATAATGCACTGCAAACCATCAGCATTGTCACAAATTCAAATAGTTATTTTAATAATGGATTTCAAATATACAACTGTAGTGGGTCTGGCTCTGTGTTGATGGACCATCTTTGAGCAATTTATTTTCAGCCATTACTTAAGGTAGCTGTAGTTATGCATACTGTAAACGCTTGCTGTACTTGTGAAAAATAGCTAATAGCTAACACATTTTAAAACACAAAAAGGGAGATTTTACATGTAAACCACCACCACTTCTATAAGACAATAATTCAAAAACATTTGCAAACCTGATCTAGAATGAGAAAAAAAAAATCTTGTCAAAAGTGCAACACTGCACAATCAACATAAGGCAGAATGCAATGATTTAGGGCTGCAACGATTCCTCGAATTATGAGGAATGTAAAATTTTAGAATTGACGCGCATTCATCAAAGATGGTTAAGGAGGACAACGTGGTTCAGTGTTTACATTGTAAAACTGAGCTGGCGTGCCAAAAAAACTTAGTAACATTACTTATGTTTATGTGTCCGCACGTTACCCAAGCGGAGCCTCTGCAAGGTAACGTAACGTTACACAAAAAGACACACACACACGCGCGCTTCATATTTACACTGTAGCGCTTATATTAAACAAATGAAACCATCTACTTCTATGTCTTTAGTGCATTCCTTTTATGTATCTCTACCCTGAGGAGAATTCTGTATGCAGAATTGTTTTGAGCGTTTCAAAACATCGTGTAAAAGGATTCATGTGAAGATTTTCACAGCGAGAGGTTTAGTGCATTTCTGTAGATGTTACGAGCGCTAACTTTATAAATTATTTATTAAATGTCCCCGACACAGATTCACATTAGCTCAGAGTGACAGTAAGTTATTGTGAAGCTTTCACATGCTTTGCTTCGCTAATTTCCCCCAGCAAACATAGGGATGCTTAATTAGAATTGCTAACTAATTTAAACACTGGCTATAGCTAGTTATAACGCACAGTATTTGTGATTAATGCTTTATCAAGGTTTATCAATAACAGCCAATTGCTTACTTATATAAACAGGTCTTTCATGTGACATAATGCACTATCAATATTGTTTATAACGCAAAATATGTGTTATCCGATTACTAGAATAATCGATTTAAAAAAATATTTGTTAGTGAGGATACTTTAGAAGATAAGAACACAAAGAGAAGGACGTCTTGCAGTCACTTAAAAATAACAAGCTTTTTAGTTTTTGTGGCTCACAAAATATTTTTTACGTTTCAAATGATCAACTCTGCGAAAACCCAGTGAACAGACTTTAGGTATGTTTCATTTCTACCTTCTCTAAATCTCTGAGAAAAGGTCAGAAGAAGCACACATATACTGTAAATACACTTATATTGTGTTGTTAAGTCACCCAAGGATGTGGCTGCGGGCATTGGAATAAAACTATCCACCACTGGCAGAAGTCAAGACCACAAGTCTTAGCTATAAAATCCCTGTTATTCCTGTGCACCATTACACAGTGCCAAATGCTGTTCATTGTTGTTGGATGAAACTGCCAGTAAACATTATTTCTTGCCAATATCAAAATTTTACCAGTCAGTTGTAATTTTGCAAATGGCAAGGTTATAAGATTGTGATGCTCATTCATTCCATGTGTGCAGAAACTGTGATCATTTTATCAACAAAAGATAAAAAATATTGATTAAATGTTTTTGAGCAAACTGTGACTACTTGAGACACTGAATGATTTAGAAACCAACTGATTTTAAAGCTAACATTATTGTTAGCTTTAAAAACATTATAAATAATTGGCTAAACAAGTAAAAGTGCACGTTAAATACTGTTAGTGGAAACATTTATTGTTATAAATAGAGATAACATAATGGGTTCATGTACATTTGTTAAATAAATGTTTAGGATCGAACATTGGGTTTAATTTGATTTTCTTTATCTAGTTTTAGGACTTGTAAGAAAAATCTGGTCATTTTTCACATCCTATTAATGCAGTTCAATACCTTGTTGCATATTAATGAACCATGCATGATGACTATGGCCTCAAACCAGAGTGCTCATACAGAACCTGCCTGTCTATCTCTCCCTGTGAACACAACACTGAAACCATCTGTTGCTTTTACTGTATGTTAGACCTGGTACACATATGTATATGTATAGAAGCGTGCTTGTTTTTTATGTCTCATTATCGGTCAGTGCACAGCGCATTTGTTTTATATCTGACTGAAGAAGAAACTATATCAATCATTTGTAGTCATTTTGAATATTCAATAACAGAAAGAACATGTAGTAAATGAAGGATATCTGAGTTCTAATAAAAGCCATAAAATATCACTACTGGCTTCATATATCAGCAGGCTAATGTTGCGGACCCACCATGTGTTTGCACTTGAGAAATATCCACTTCATCTCCATCATTGTGGAAAATTCATTTCTCTGTAGCATTTAACAAATTTCGATGAGGATTACACCGGGTGAAATGAAATGCATTATGGTGTATTTTGGCTCAGTGCATGGCTATAGAGAAGAGGATTGGATATTGAATAGAGGGGGCCATGTTGACACACTTAGTGGAACATAGATTTCCTACAGCAGCCATTCATTTGTTGTTACCCTGCAGAGAACTGTAATGAATAAGGGGAAGAGTGGGGAAAATGGTTCACCAATGTAATTTGTCTCTCAAAGTGGCTGGGGGTCAGCACAAATTTGTATGCTGCTCTCTCTTCTGCTCATAGCTTCCTACTATTCCTTATTCTGTTTTTTTCACTTTGTCCAACACTTTAACACAATATTCATATGACCTAATTTACATTTTTGATAGATAAATATGCTAATATATATTGTAACAGTTAAATAATTCAGATAATTATTAGTAGTAAGATGTATAGTTTTACTAGTAAATACATAAACTATGACTACAAGGTTTATTTTATTTTGGTCTATCTTGAATGTATTGTTTATACTGTGCTTCTACTTACTTTTCATGCTCCTCTGTCTATAGCTTTCTAAATGTGATTTGTTTCTAGATTTCATTACTTGAAACTTGCTAACTTAGAAAGACAAGCTGCTGGCAATCCAAAATTGTCAAAGAGAAGGTTATTATTTATATATATATATATAAAATTGTGTATATATATAATATACAGAGTAATATATATAATAATAGTAATATATGTAATATACACCGGCCACTTTATTAGGCATACCCTTGTAGTACCCTCTTTTGCCTTCAGAACTGCCTTAATCAACAGTATTGTGTGAGGAATTCTTAGAGTATTTCACAAATAAGATTTCCACTATCAGACTTTGTTCCACCATCATGTCAACAGATCACACTGTCACAACTTTAAGCTCTAGTGTTTTTAATCAGTTTCGCACTGTTTCTCTCGCTGAG
>JAUMTR010000013.1:331577-397389 GCA_032270685.1 Microctenopoma stevenorrisi
GTCAGTTCGTCCATCTTATTGTCCAGAGATCTCACGTTGCCCATGATCAGAGACGGGAGATGCGGCTTGTATCTTCTGAACTTCTCCCTGCGCATCTCACGTCTCCGTTCTTTATTCCCACCACGCTGTTTTCTTCCTCCTCTGCATCCCCTTGTTCTTCTTCTCCTTATTTCATCCGGGATGTTAAAAGAACTTGCCAGAGTTAAGTCCTTAACGCCGGTTGTCCTCAGAGCGATCAGCTGATCCCGCGAGTAGATGAATCCGGCTCCATGAAACTGTTGCGCTCCGGACTTTTGGAAGAGCGGGAGAATTAGTCCGAGAATGAAAACGAGGCTAAAAACTCTCTCAAACAACATGATTTGAGAGGGCAAATCAAAACTTAACGTAACTGATCAATTAGTTGCTAAAAAAATAATTAAAGCTAAAATATAACTAAGTAAATTAAAGAAAAAAAACGTAACAAGAGAGAGACAACGTGTATCAGGCTACAGCAAGGCTCGCGCCTGCGCACTATGATGATTATCTATAGCAGAGCAAACTTCTATACTGAACGTGATGGTTCTAAAAGTGGCATGTAGCATCATATCTGTATGTATATATATTATCTTTATTAAATATTTTTGATTTTAAGAATTAATAAATAAATAAACGACTAATAATAAAATATATCAATATAAACATGACTAACTTTGTTAATAAGTCATATAAAATCCTTAAATATTGCGTCATCAATCATCATACATGAATCAACAGCTCTAAACTTCCTTATGGTTGCAGGTCGACCCGGTCCTCCATCTGCACCCATTAAATTTGAGGGGATCGGAGCTGAGAGGATCACGCTGTCCTGGCTGCCACCAAAGGATGATGGTGGCTCCAAACTTACAAACTACGTCATCTGGAAGAGGGTGGCCAACAGGAAGACTTGGGTGCCTGTCACCAGTGAGCCCAAAGACCGGATCTGGACAGTTGAGAACCTGATGGAGGGGCATGAGTATGTCTTCCGAATCATGGCCCAAAACAAGTATGGAGTCGGAGAACCATTAGACAGTGAACCGGAGGTTGCCAGAAACATCTGCAGTGAGTTCAGCTGTTGCCTCATTTAATGAATTTACTTTACTTTACTTAGCAGACACTTTTATCCAAAGCAGCTCACAAGGAGCCCGTGCTTCACCGCAGACAGAATATCTATCCACAGCCTGAAATGATTATTGCTCTAATCAACACTTTATGTCCAAACTCCTGCAGCTATCCCTGGCCAGTGTGAGAAGCCAACAGTCACCAATATCACAATGGAGTCTATGACAGTAAACTGGGAGGACCCCGAGGACGATGGCGGCACTGCGATCACTGGCTATTGGCTGGAGCGCAAAGAAACCACGGGAAAACGCTGGACCCGTGTCACCCGCGATCCCATCCGTCCCATGGGCATAGGCGAGTTTTTTGTGGTTAGTGGACTCATAGAGGACTCCCAGTACCTTTTTAGAGTCACTGCTATCAATGCTGCAGGACCTGGACCTGCCAGCCCACCGACAGATCCCGTCTTTGCCAGAGATCCTATCTGTAAGAAATTCACTTTGAAATCTGACAAGTTTATATTTAAAATTCACAAATCAAAACATTAAGCAACTGTTGTCTCCTTCCATAGCTCCACCCTCTGCTCCAACCCCCAAGGTTTCTGATTGGACAAAATCCACAGTGGACCTGGTTTGGATTCCCCCTCTAAAGGACGGAGGGTCCAAGGTCATCGGCTACTGGGTGGAGTTCAAGGAGGAGGGTACAGAAGCTTGGGTTAAGGTAAGACACCTCATTTGAAATGATTTCACCATCCATCAAAATAAAAGCCAGACAATCAGAAGAACCAGCCTATTGAACCATCTTAGGATTCAAACATTAAAGGTAACATTTGGTTGTGCAAATACAGCACAGCGCCACTGGGTAAACTGATCTTTTACCACTCAAATGGACACCATAATAATGTTGAGTGTTTGATATGTTTTTATAGTAGAGAACAGACAGGATACTCAACATGCAGATCCACAGCTGGTATTGAGCTGTGGACGTTGCAGTATTGCCTGAGTTCTGGTATTCTCCACCTGCAGTTAACTGGACGTTTTTTTTTGTCTGAATTTATTGTGGACAAGCCATAGTTTGAGGTAGATCTGTGCTCAAGAATCATGTGAGAAAATAGACTTTTATCTTTTCAGGCCAAGGAGACTGAAATCCGTGGCACTCGACTTGTGATCACCGGCCTGAAAACCGGCGGTCAGTACAGGTTCAGGGTAATTGCCTTCAATGCTGCCGGTAATGGTGAGCCAGGAGACGTGCCAGAGGTACTTGAGGTCAATGACAGGACAAGTGAGTCAGTCTGAAAACTTCAGAGACTTAGAAAAAGTTTTTTAGGATAAGCAGACTGAATGTTGAGTTTGTTTCCCCAGTTGCTCCTGCCGTTGACCTGGATGCCACAATGAAGGAGAGAATGGTGGTCCATGCCGGTGGGGTGATTCGCATCATTGCGTATGTGTCAGGTCAGCCGTCCCCTGAGGTTACCTGGAGCAGAGATGGAGCCGTGCTGCCTCCTGAGGCTAAAGTGGAAACAACAGCTATCAGCTCATCTCTAGTCATCAAACCTTGCACCAGGAGACACCGGGGAGTCTACATGCTGACCGCCAAAAATGCCGGAGGGGAGAAGACAATAAATGTGACTGTAGAAGTCCTGGGTGGGTGTTTTCAGAAAAATTCAAAAATATCACAACTTTTTTTTTAATTGTACTTTTTATTAAACACGGTTATTTCCTGCTTCAGACGTCCCTGGGCCTGTTGGGATTCCTTTAACTGCTGAGAACCTGACAATTGACTCCTGTAAGCTCAATTGGTTTTTCCCTGAGAATGACGGCGGCTCTCCAATTAGCAACTATATCATTGAGAAGCGGGATGGTGATCGCAAGTCCTGGACCTCGCTCTCCTACACCGCTAGCAGACAGAATGCCGTGGCTCACAACCTCACCCCTGGAAAGACTTATTTCTTCAGAGTGGCTGCCGAGAATGCAATTGGCATCGGACCTTTTGTAGAGACTGCAGCCGACATTACAATCAAGGAGCCAATGAGTGAGTTTAACATGATGTCTATCTCTATTTGTTGGTAGAACGGTTTCTGGAAAAATAAAAAGTACAAAAAACTCAAATAAAGGTTTAAAAAAAAAGTCAGGATTTCTGAGATTAAGTCAGTTTTAATAAAGTGCAAGAAAATGTCAACAAAGTAAAAGTATTTTGCCATCACCATGAATAGACAATTTAACATTTAGTAAAACTGGCTAACTATAACTAACTTTAATTTAGATAGCAATCACTAAATTAGTTTCCATCTTCCAAAATAAAGAACTGTCCTTGTGCGTTGTCTTCAGGTGTGCCGGACCGCCCTGAAGATCTGGAGGTCAACAAGGTCACCAAGGATTTGATCAGTGTTGCCTGGAAGCCACCAAAATATGACGGAGGCTCAGAGATCAACATGTACATCCTGGAGGCACGTATGATAGGAAAAGACAAGTTCACCAGACTAACAAAGGAGCTGTTGTTGGACATGAAGTACACCCTCGACGGACTGAGGGAGGGTGACACTTTCGAGTTCAGAGTCATCGCCGTCAATGAGATCGGGCCCAGCAAACCATCTTTCTGCACAAAACCGATTACCTGCAAGGATGAACTGGGTGAGGACATGACAATAATCAGAATCAGAATCAACTGGTCGTTTCTAGCTTCTCTGGGACAGTACAGACAGAATCAAATACATGAAAAACAATAAATTAAAGACAAAGTACAGACAAATTGTAACAAGACAGAAAGACAAGACAGTGTGTGTGTGTGTGCTGAGTTGAGTGCAGTTTGTGTCCATGTAGCAGCAGCAATCATTTCTTTAGAAATATGTGGCTGAAATTTGATAGAAACCACCTATCATAAGCAGAGAGTAGGATGTAGGCTGCATAGCAAATGTCAATACACGCGTATGTCCAGATCACATTAATATTTATATAGTAGGCAGAGCAGCTTGGATTAAAGTTGAACCACCAAGATCGTCTTTCGCATTATCGTCTTATCTGACACCATTGTGTAAACTTGCAGAGCCACCAACCATCGAGCTGGACTTCCGTGATAAGATCATAATCCGTGTGGGTGAGAGCTGCCTGCTGCAGGGCCGCTTTACTGGCAAACCTTCTCCATCTATTGTGTGGTACAGAGACGATAAGGAGCTGAAGGCTGACAAATACGTCGTGTTCAGGAACACCCTGACCACCATGTCTCTGGCCCTAATGAAGGCACAGCGTGAGCACAGTGGCAGATACATGGTGGTGGTGGAGAACAGCACCGGATCCAGGAAGGGAGTCTGTAACATCACGGTTGTTGGTATGTAGGAAGAATTCCTGCAGAAAAGTGGAACTCACCATTGATAGAAATTTAGATGAGTGCTAGAAGGATTCTGACTTTGCATTTCTGTGTGAACAAAGGCATTGTTGATTCTTTGTTCCTTTCAGACCGTCCAACTCCTCCTGTGGGCCCAGTGATTTTTGAGGAGGTGCACAGGGAGAATATGGTCATCTCCTGGAAGCCTCCTCTAGACAGTGGTGGGGTGGATGTCTCCAACTACATTGTTGAGAAGAGAGACGTGAACAGAGACATCTGGACCACAGTTACAGCTGCCACAACCAAGACCATCTGCAAGGTAGGCACATGTTTTGTAGAGGTCTTCAGGAGGAGGACACCTCGACATGTTGCTTCATAGGAAGAGATTCAATCCGCTTACCCTTGGGTCAGAAGATGGCTGCTATACCCACTGAGCTGTCATGCCACACAGTTAGTGGAGATCTAAGATGTTGTATGTATTTCTTGCAGATCCCCAAGCTGACAGAGGGCAGGGAGTACATCATGAGAATCTCTGCTGAGAACATGTATGGCATCAGTGACCCCCTGGAGTCTGAGGAGATGAGAGCCAAAGATCTCTTCAGTACGTTCGGCTCACATCCTGCTTAAACACTGCTACTTATATTACATATTTCAGCTGCAATACATTTATTATTCTTAAGTCATCAATAATTCAAAAAATACAATTTTGATAGCCTAAATAAAAATCTGGTCTGACATTACTAGCTAGATTTGCTGATGCCTGTAATAAACCAACAACAACCTAAGTTTTTCCCATTTGCTGCCCTGCAGGAGTCCCTGAGGCCCCAGAGATGCCGACAGTCAGAGAGGTGTACGCTACCAATGCACTGGTGTTGTGGAACCGCCCTCGTGATGGCGGGAAGCCCATCACCAACTACATCTTGGAGAAGAAGGAGACCATAGCCAAGAGGTGGTCCAGAGTCACCAGAGACACACTGTACCCAGCTACTCAATACCGAGTCCAAGACCTTGTAGAGGGATGCGAGTATGAGTTCAGAGTGATGGCTGAAAACGAGCTGGGGACTGGAGACCCGAGTGTGCCCTCCAAACCCATTCTAGCAAAAGATCCTATTGGTCAGTGTAAAATAAACTCATGAAAAATATGTTTTCTTATATTCTACATTATTTTTGTTGTTTTAAATCACAATAAACCAAGTATCATACACATATTCAAACATTTAAATATCCTCCAACACTATCTGACCCTATACACTTAAGATCACAATGATCAGCCAACATAGATATATGCTTTCATAAAACTTTGAACTTTGATGTGCTACTGATGCATAGCAACAATCATGTTCATAGTCATCTGGGGGTTCTTTTCTAAAGTTATGCTGATTTCTTTGCATTTTGAAATTATGAAATTACTTCTTATTAATAATAGAAACATAGTCCCTTTAAATCAAGTGCCACTAGCCAAGGTAATTGGAGTCACTCAAGTAAAGTTCAATGCCGACTGATGGCTGAGGTGTAGTCTAAAACTAAACAATCACATGGGGCTAATCTTTTTTTTTGTTTTGCAGTGCATCAGTAAAATATTTTATCAAACTTGGTAGAGATTTTAACATTGTTTTTTAAAAGTTTAGATTTCATAAAGAAAGTTAATAAGCGTTAAAACCCTTAACTGTGGACATAATAATTGACATAATTAAATACTACTGGACAGCTTGGTAGCCAAAGGGTTCGAGAATTACTATTACTATAATATTACTATTACTATATTTTTTTACCACATGTGTAATTGTCTGTGTTCTCTGCTATTTTTCCCCATCACAGTGCGCCCAAGCCCACCTGTGACCCCTGAGGCCTATGACAAGACCAAGGACTCTGTTAGCCTGAAGTGGAAGATGCCGCGGCACGATGGAAAGGGCCGGATCTTCGGCTACCTTGTTGAGTACCAGAAGCCTGGAGCTGTAGAGTGGATCCCAGCCAATGAGACCCCTGAACAGTGTCCTGACCTCCATTATGTGGTGACAGGCCTCACTAACGGAGTGGAATATGCCTTCAGGATCTTCACTGTCAACGCTGCGGGCAAATCCGACCCTGCCTATGTCAAAGATTCAGTCAAAGTCCATGACAGACTGGGTAAGAGTTAATTTGTTTTTTGTAATGCGTACTATTCATAAATGTAACCTCAACAGCCAAAGTGCTTTTAAGTGGCTAGATAGTTATAAAGTAACTGCAAACATTTTAGAAAAACAAAAAATCTGTACATGGATGTTGTTTCTTAGTTTTGTACACAGTATATTTTATTATGGTTAAATAAATATATATTATTTTTTGATCACAGAGGAGCCAGAATTGTTGTTGGATGCCAACATGGCACGTGACCATCTTGCTATGCTGGGCACTGATATCACCCTGAGTGCCACCATTAAAGGTGTACCGACACCCACTGTCAGCTGGAAAAAGAACGATGGCGATATGCCTTCTCACATCACTGTTGCGGTCACTGCCACTGGCAGCAAAGTCGCCATCCCCAAGTGTGTCCGTGCAGATTCTGGAACCTACACAATCACTGTGGAGAATGCTGCTGGAAAGAAATCAGCAACAGTTGCAGTGCTTGTGCTGAGTAAGTGAAACATCTAGCAAAACAAATATGAGCCAGTTTTGTTTACTTTGTCTTTCTGCCTTGAAGAAAAACATTTCTTTATCTATGTTTTCCTCTAACCCACCTAGACAAGCCTACTCCTCCAAGAGAACTGGTGGTCTCTGAGGTGACAAGTGGGTCTGCCTACCTGACATGGAAAGCTCCTGAGGATGATGGTGGTGCTGTCATCTCCCACTATGTTGTGCAGAAGAAGGATGTTGCATCAGATCAGTGGGTGCCTGTTTCTGCAGCCAATAAGAAGCTGAGTCTGTTGGCCATGTACCTGATGGAAGGAATCCAGTACCTTTTCAGAGTGGCTGCTGAGAATCAGTTTGGCAGAAGCGACTATGTGGTGACAAAGTTTCCCATCAAGGCTCTTGATCCTCTGTGTACGTGAAAATGTGTCTATTCTCTTTATTTATAATGTGACTTTCTATAAAATATTATTTTTTCACTATTTTCACTTTCCATGAAACAATCTCAGAATGAGTGCATCAGTAATCCACAGTTGTTCAATGGGTCTGAAAAAATGTATTACTGTGTCTCTGAAAAATGATATTTAGCAATTGATTCTTCTTGGTTACCTCTCAGATCCCCCTGGCCCACCCAAGAACTTGCACCACACTGATGCAGAGAAGACAGAGGTCTGGTTGGAATGGGAGTGGCCTGACCGCACTGGTGGAAGTGAAATCACTGGCTTCATTGTGGAGTATCAGGAAGAGGGGCAGAGCGACTGGGTCACCTTCAAGACTGTGAGCAATAATCACACCCATGTCACCAACCTGGTGGAGGGAAAAACCTACCGCTTTAGGGTCAAATCACAGAACGCTATTGGCGTGAGCCGGCCTGACACCAGTGTCCCCATCACCTGTCAGGAGAAGACATGTAAGATATATTTTTATTGAGCTGTTTTGTATTGCAAATACAGCTCTTCTCATATACTTTACCCTAAAACATTGTATGCCATTTCTTTCTTTCAGTACCACCCTCTATTGAAGTTGATGTGAAGCTTATTGAGGGACTTGTTGTCAAAGCTGGCAGCACTATTGCCCTTCCAGCCAAGGTAATAGGCATCCCAATTCCAACTGCCAAATGGATGACTGATGGCAAGGAGATTTTATCAGAGGGCCGGTATCAAATAGAGGCTGTTGGATCCTCAACAACCCTCAGTATCCCTGAGTGCCAGAGAGGCGACACTGGAGAATATATCGTCACTGTGTCCAATCCTGCAGGCAGTAAGACTGCTGCCCTGCATGTCACTGTGCTGGATCTTCCAGGTCCACCCATTGGCCCTATCAATATACTGGAAGTCACCCCTGATCACATGACAATCCAGTGGAGGGCACCCAAGGATGATGGTGGAACACCCATCATCAACTATGTGGTGGAAAAGAAGGATGTAAAAAAGCCATGGGAGCCGTGGTCTGTTGTTAGTTCTAGTGGCATCAGCACAAATGCCAAGGTGTCCAGACTGGAGAAGGGTCGTGAATACATTGTCCGCGTTCGTGCAGAAAATAAAATTGGCCTTGGTGCTGGTCTCGAGAGTCCTCCCACTATTGCCAAGCACATGTTTAACCCTCCTGGACCACCAGGTCTGCCAGAGTGCTCTGATATCACAGAGAATGCTGTAACAGTCGAATGGCCCTTGCCTGACTATGATGGAGGAAGCCCCATCAGTGGCTATGTGGTGGAACGTAGAGAAATGACGGGAAAGTGGATACGTGTCAACAAAACCCCTGTGCTGGACCTCAGATATAGAGTGTCAGGCCTATTTGAAGGCAACAGCTATGAGTTCCGTGTATTTGCTGAGAACATTGCTGGGATCAGTGAACCTTCTCCCACCTCAGATGCTATCAAGGCCACTCGTGCTATCACCAAACCTGGGCCCCCCGCTAATCTTAAACTGAAGGACTGGAGCAAGAACTATGCTGACATCTGCTGGACAAAGCCTACAAGAGATGGTGGTAGTCCCATTCTTGGCTATGTGGTCGAGGCTCAGAAGGCAGGAACCGCCCAGTGGAATAGAATCAACAAGGACCTTATCAAAATGTGTGCCTATAGAGTGCCAGGTCTTATTGAAGGAATGGAGTATAGAATTCGTGTCAGAGCCACTAACAAGGTTGGAGACAGTGAGCCAAAGGAACTGGCTCAGGCCGTCTTGGCAAAAGACATCCTGGTGCCCCCTGAAATTGTTGTTGATGTATCTTGCCGTGACTCTGTGACCATCAGGGCAGGTCAAATCATCAGTTTAATCACTAGAGTGAAGGGCAGACCTGATCCAGATATAACATGGACCAAGGATGCCAAAGCCTTGTCTCGGGATAAGCGCACTGAAATTAAGAACAACTACCCTCTGTGTGAACTGGTCCTCAATGAAGCAGTCAGGTCAGACTATGGAAAATATGCCATTGTTGCCAAGAATAGTAGTGGACAGGCACAAGCCACAATTCTTGTCAATGTCCTTGACACACCAGGAGCTTGCCAGAATCTAAAAGTAGCTTACGTGACCAAGAACTCTTGTATGGTGTCCTGGGAGAATCCTGAGGATAATGGAGGCACTGAAATCACTCAGTACATTATTGAGTGTCGCCAGCCCAGTCAGAGAGGTTGGACAGTTGTCTCCAATGACTGTACCAAGCGTCTTATAAAGGCTCCTCTTACTGAGAGTTGTGAGTATTTCTTCCGTGTCAGCGTAGAAAACAAGATTGGTGTTGGTCCACCCACTGAGACTAAGACACCTGTGCTGGCAGTTGATCCTGTTGAAAAGCCTGGGGAACCCATTGATTTCCATGTTTCAGAGATTGGCAAGACCTTTTGCTTCCTCAAGTGGAAGAAGCCAGACTATGATGGTGGTAGCCGTAACCTGGGTTACCATGTTGAGAAGAAACCAAAGGAGGCTGAGGAATGGGAGAGGCTGCACAAGGGTGCCATTAAGGAGACTTACTTCATGGCTGACAGGTGCATTGAAAACCAGATTTACCAGTTCAGAGTTCAGACTAAGAATGAGGGAGGCGAGAGCAACTGGGTGACCACAGCTGAGGTTCTTGTTAAGGAACAACTAGTGGAACCTGAGATCAAGATTAAATTGGATGGAATCCTTGTGGTCAAGGCAGGAGAATCTATACCAATTGAGGCAACAGTGAAGGGCAAACCTCAGCCTGATGTTAAATGGACCAAGGATGAGAGCAAAGAGGAGATTAAGAAGGGTCCAAAACTTCAGATTGAAACAGGTGCTGACTTCTCAAAAATGCTGCTCACAGGTGCCAAGCGCACTGACAGTGGCAATTATGTTGTAACTGCCTCCAACACTGCAGGGACCTGCTCTGCACATGCCAAGGTCAATGTACTTGATAGACCTGGTCCCATTCGGGATCTAAAGGTGTCTGATATTTCAATGGACAGGTGCCATCTAGCCTGGGAAGTCCCAGAGGATGATGGTGGCTGTGATATCTACAACTACATTATTGAAAAATGTGAGACAAAACGGGGAGTATGGTCTGTCCACTCAAATGCTGTCATCACAAACAAAGCTAAAGTCACCCGTCTTATTGAGGGTAATGAGTATATCTTCAGAATTCGTGCTGAAAATAAGATGGGCTCTGGCCCTGCTGTACAGAGTGAGGCCATTGTTGCAGGTACTCAGTTCAGTGTACCTGATGCTCCAGAAGCTCCTGGAGTCACCAAGATCACCAAGGAGGAGATGACTGTGGAGTGGTCAGAGCCTGAGAAAAATGGAGGAAAGCCAATTGAAGGTTATCTGTTGGAGAAAAAGGAAGAACATGCCGTTAGGTGGTTACCTGTCAGCAAAGATCCAATGCCAGGAACTCGTTTCACAGTCACTGGACTCCGGCCCCTCCATGACTATCAGTACAGAGTCAAGGCCGTGAATGAAATTGGTATCAGCAGCCCAAGCAAGCCTTCGCGTGCAATAACTGCCAAGGATGCATTTGGTATGTAATTTAGAATAATACTAATGTTGACGATGTGGTTAATATTTTTTAACACATGCATGTCATGTGGTATTTCTGTACACAAAAGCCATGGCCTCATGTTCACATATCTTACAGAACCTCCTGCATCTCCTACCAACCTAAAGGTATTGGACAGCACCAAGTCCTCTGTGACACTGGGCTGGACCAAACCTGTGTCTGATGGTGGAGCTCCCATCATTGGCTATGTTGTAGAGGTGAGAGTGCAAGGAACTACCAAAAAAGGAGAAGATGGCTGGAGGAGGTGTAATGTAGCAGCCCAGCTGGTAGTCTGTGAGTTCACTGTCACAAGTCTGGATGAAAAACTTGTGTATGAATTCCGAGTGTCAGCTCAGAACCAGGTGGGCATGAGCCTGCCCTGCAACATGGAGGGTGCTGTGATCCCCAGGGAAATTCTAGGTGAGGACTCAAGTAGTAATAGATTTTATATGAACCAAATCTCATGATCCCTTGCAGGATTAAAATAAGATGTAATCTGTACGTAAACTTACACCAGCACTGTTTCTTCCAACAGAGGCGCCAGAGTTTGAAATGTCAGCCAGCTTGAAGGAGGGACTGACAGTAAGAGCTGGTTGTCCCATCAGGCTTTGTGCCACCATAAGAGGCAGACCTCCTCCCAAAGTAACTTGGAGGAGGATGGGTATTGACAATGTCGTCAGAAAGGGAAAAGTGGACCTTATTGACACCATGACCTTCCTAGTCATCCCTGACAGCACCCGCGATGATTCTGGCAAATATTGTCTGACCCTGCAGAACCCTGCTGGAGAGAAAGCTGTTTTTGTAAATGTTAAGGTCCTAGGTAAGACCTGAACCTCCCTTAATACGTGTACAAACGTATATGATGTTCCTTTTAAGTTATTTAGTTGTGCTTACTTCTATCCAAATGCCAGCTGTTATCTGAATAAGAAAATTGTTATCTGACTGTTATCTGACAGACACACCAGGACCAGTGATGAATCTGGAAGCTACCGACGTCACACAGACATCAGTCATGTTGTCCTGGAGTCCTCCAGAAAACAATGGTGGCAGTGAGGTGACTCACTACATTGTCGAGAATCGAGAGATTGACCGGAAGACATGGGCAACTGTCAAGGCCGAAGTTCAGAAGGATAAGATCCCCTTCAAAGTCGGTGGTCTAATTCCAGGCACTGAATACTACTTTAGAGTCACAGCTGTCAATGAGTATGGTTCTGGAGTTCCAAGAGTGACACCCACTTCCTACCTGGCCTCTGATCCTCTCAGTATGTACCATGTTTTAGTTACACTAGAACTAAGTCAGTCAGTTATTAGAAGCGCATATAAACACATGGTTTTGTTTTTCAGGTAAGCCAGATCCTTGTGGAAAGATTGAGGTCCTGGAGATTACTAAGAATAGTGTCATAGTCGGCTGGGTGAAGCCTGAAAGGGATGGTGGCGCCAAAATTGATGGCTATGTAATTGAATACATTGAGGTCAAACCTCCTCCAGAGCCTCCAGCCCCTGTGGAGGTTTGTTATATTCAATTCAACTTTATTTATATAGCGACAATTCACAACATAAGTTATCTCATATATCAGATTCATCGGTCTGTGGCTGCTTTAAAATTAGATTTTTAATAAAGCTTTGATTTTTTTTCCTGTTGTATGATTGTACAATTTTCAAATTGTCGCAGGTTCCAGAAGGAGAGAAAACTCCACCACCTCCTGCAGTAGAAGAAGAAGAGGAAGCAAAACCTGAAAAGGAAGTGTGGAATACCTACACAACAGTGAAAGGTTTGACAGTCAGCATCAGTGGCCTGAAGGAGGGCAAGAAGTACAAGTTCCGAGTGGCTGCCAAGAACATCATGGGTCTGAGCATTTTTATTGAAACTAGGCAACCAGTTGAGATCAAGGAACAAATGTGTAAGTTTTTCCATCACATTAAAAAGCATGCCATAATAACATAATGCTTTATCACCAGCTATCTCTTGAACAACCCTTAATGCATTGTTTTGAAATGACCCACGCTATGATAATGGTAAAATACTGTATACTTTATAACCTGCAGTGGAGCCAAAGATTGTCATGTCAGAAACAGTAAGTGCCAGAGCTGGAGCTAAACTCAGGGTGGAGGCACTGGTTTCAGGAAAACCTGCCCCAACCTGCAAATGGATGCGTGGTGAGAATGCAGTGGTCCCATCCAGCCGTCTCGCTGTGCACCAGTCTGGCAACCTGTGTGTCTTGATTGTCAAAGATGTGTCAAGGACTGACAGTGGAGAGTACAGTCTGGTAGCAGAGAACAGCTCTGCAAAAGTGGTCCAGGCCCTGAAAATTGTCATCAAAGGTCAGCATGATCCATGGTTATATAAAATGAAGTTACCCGTTTGGAGTAAGCAAGGAATAAAATTATTTTTCTCTGTTTTAGACATCCCTGGTCCTCCTGAGGGCCCTGTGGAGATTAGTGACATCGACTCTGATGCGTGCTCCTTGTCCTGGAATAAACCACTAGAGGATGGAGGCAGCAATATAACCAACTATGTGGTGGAAAAATGTGATATAGGCAGAGGTGACTGGGTGACGGCTCTTTCTTCCTGCTCAAAAACCAACTGCAGGCTTGGAAAGCTTATCCCTGGGAAGGAATATGTGTTCCGCATCCGTGCTGAGAACCGCTTTGGTGTGTCAGACTACATTCAGTCCGGCAGGATGGTCGCCAAGTTCCCATTTGGTAAGTTTAACTAAATAGGTCCCTGGCACAGGCTTTGATTAAATAACACCTAGATTTCTATGGTTGGTAGGTTTTATCATTGGAAACATTATTATTCTCTATTTGTCATCAGATGTACCCAGTGAGCCCCTCAACTGCCGCGTCAACAAAACCAACAAGGACTGTATGTTTGTAGCCTGGGATAAGCCAGAGAGTGATGGCGGCAGTCCAATCACAGGTTACTATATTGAGCGCAAGGAAAGGAACAGCCTGCTGTGGGTGAAGGCCAATGATACAGTTGTCCGCAACACTGAGTACCCATGTGCTGGCCTCATCGAAGGCTTGGAATACACCTTTAGAGTGTCAGGCATCAACCGTGCTGGCCAGGGCAAACCAAGCAAGAACACTGACTTTGTCACTGCAAGAACACCTGTTGGTATGTTTACTGTCAACTTCTACACAACAAGCTTATTTTTATTCATTCACATTGTTTCTTTAGTTTAACTTGTTTTTCTTTTTCTGTCCCAGATGCTCCAAGTAAACCTGAGATCATGGATGTAACCAAGAATTCTGTCACTTTGGTGTGGACCCGTCCAAAAAATGATGGGGGAAGCAAAATCATTGGGTACTATGTTGAGGCTATGCGGGTGCCGGGAGACACTTGGATACGCTGCAACACCAGCAGTCAGAATGTCCCAAGGGAGGAGTATACAGTGACTGGCCTGGAGAGAGACCTGCAGTACCAATTCAGAATCATCGCCAAAACTGCTGTCAACATGAGCAAACCATCTGAGCCCACAGACCCTATCCTGGTCTGTGCTGAGAATGGTGAGAGGTTTAGATTGACAATTTAATTCACACTATGATCAGGCTGATAAATCACTCACTGTAATAACGTTACCATGTTTTCAGTTTGAATCCTATAAGTTTTGACTTACAGCGATAGAGAGAGAGAGAGAGAGAGCCATAACACATCTTATCCTTTTTAAACAAAGTTCCTCCAAGGGTGGAGCTCAATGCCAGGATGGAGAAGGGCTTTAAGGTGAAAGCTGGAACCACACTGCTCCTTGAGGCTAATGTGTTTGGTAAACCTATGCCCAGAGTGACTTGGAAAAGAGGCGATGATAGCTTGAAGTCAGGGGAAGGCCAAGTCATCACTCATCACAGACATCACTTCCAGTTGGAGATGGCTGCAGTCACAAAGGAGAGCACAGGAACCTATATCATCCTGGCTGAGAACGCCAGTGGCTCCAAGACTGCTGAGATCCAGGTCAACGTCTTGGGTAAGTACTTAAGTTTTGAAACTCCTGTCTGAAGATTTACCAAGATATAACTGTTCTCACATTATATTGTACATAATGGACATTTAATTCAAACATGTGCTCAACTGGTCAATGTTCGATTACTCCTCAGATGTGCCTGGGCCTCCTGCCAGTTCAAAATATGTTGACGTGTTTGCAACCAGTATCAAGCTGTCCTGGGAACCTCCTGTAAAGGACGGTGGTGCAACTGTCACCAGCTATATTGTGGACAAGCGTGAGACCAGCAGAGCTGATTGGGCCCAAGTCTCTGCCAAGATCAAAGGCGACATATTGGAGTTCAATGTAGAGAAGCTAATTGAAGGTCGTGAGTACCAGTTCCGAATCCGTGCTGAGAACATGTGGGGAGTAGGAGACCCCCTTATCACCAACCCTGTCATTGCCAAGAACCCATTCAGTAAGTCATCACCAACATTTAATCTGGGTTCATGTATTACATCAAATCACCTTTATGTCAATTTTTAGCAGTGTCCACATTTGGTTGCTTTATTCAAAATATAAAAAAAAAATTTGACTTCAATTTTGTGTCTCTGCAGCTGTCCCTGGCCCTTGCGAAGCCCCAGTGATCACCAATGTAACCAAAGACCGCATGACTGTTAGCTGGAAGGAACCAACTGATGATGGAAAGTCCACTATCCTGGGCTACATTCTGGAAAAGAAAGAAACCAAGGAAATGAACTGGACCAAAATCAACAGGAAACCTATGACAGACAGAATTCTGGATGTTACAGGCCTCACAGAAGGAACCGAGTATGAGTTCAGAGTCACTGCTTTGAACTTAGCAGGACTTGGTAAACCTAGCGAACCCTCTGCTGCGACTATTGCTCAGAATCCTTTTGGTGAGTTCAATGATCTTTGAAAGCTCTGTGTTGTTCTTTTCTAATGAGATTTTGCATTTACAGTTACAACTGAGTTTCGATTTTTCATATATAATCTAAACTGGGTCATTGTGCTCTCCCTCAGCCCCTCCTGGCCCTGTTGTGAATCCCAGTGTTACAGATACTGCCAGTGGCAACATCAGTCTTACCTGGACTGTACCCGCCAACAATGGTGGAACCCCCATTATTGGTTACTTGGTGGAGTGCAAGAGGACTGACACAGCAGACTGGATTCGATGCAATGTCCCCAGGAATCTGCAGGAGACCAACTACGTCATCCAGAATCTCACTGACAAGGCTGAGTACCAGTGTCGTGTCACAGCAGTTAACAAGGTTGGCTTTGGCGAGCCAGTTATAGTACCTGGCAAACATGTTGCCAAGGACATAATTGGTACGTACATTTCAGATTTCTTGAACCATCATTTTAAATCTGTAGGAACGTTAGTGAAACAAGATAACTGCAGTTATTTAAAACCATTCACAACCTGCAAAATTACATCTTAGCCATATTGTGGTGGGTTGAAGCAAAAGCTGGCTCCCGGTATATTTTGATCATACTCGGCAGCAGGACTGGTTGAGAAACTGTATATGCACAGTCTTCAGTAAAACACTTCTCTAGGACAGTATAGACAGAAAACAAATACACAAAAAACAATAAATTAAAGACAAATTACAGACAAAACAAATAAAAAATATAATTTATTACAAAAGATCAGTAATTAAAACATTTTCTCCTCCAGTTGTAAGCCTTTTATATCTATCTTAGACCCTTTCAGTGACAGTAATAAAATATTCATTTCCTTCCATATGTGATACATAAGTGTCCATTGTTTATTGTTTATGTAGTTGCTCCTGAGGCAGAGCTGAGTGCAGAGTTAAAGGAAGGCCTTGAATTACGTGCTGGTGCCACCATGAGGCTGCAGGCCATCATCAAGGGTCGTCCTACTCCCAAGGTTACCTGGGCAAAGATGAACACCAACATCAAGGACCGCCAAGGCATCATTATTAAATCTACCAACACTAACACTATTGTGAAGGTGGAGAATGTCGACAGATATGATGCTGGCAAATACATTCTAAGCCTGGATAGTTTGGCTGGCATGAAGATGTACACCGTTGTTGTCAAGGTCCTTGGTAAGTAAAGGCTACATGGACTTCAGTTTGTTCAGTTTGAGAGATTGTAGACAAAGCAAGACCAACCAGTCAACAACCTATTACTGGACTCAAAAAAAGGAATATGATTTTAAAAAATAAAATACTTTTGTGGTTTAGGTTTGTATTTAATGAAACACTGTCATAAGGTGTTGTTATATCTTCCCAGACACGCCTGGACCACCAGTTAACCTGGTTGTGAAAGAGACCACCAAAGACGGTGCTTCCATCTACTGGGATGCTCCACTAATTGATGGGGGCTATGAAGTCACCCACTACATTGTCGAGAAGCGTGACACTGAGAGGAAAGCATGGTCCATTGTCTCCAACAACTGCACAAAGACGTTATTTGATGTTCCAGACTTGGATGCCGGACGGTTCTATTTCTTCAGAGTATCGGCAGTTAACAAGCTTGGTGTTGGAGAGACCTGTGAGACAGTCGACTCTGTCCGAGCATCAGGTGGGTTGGATAATCACAGATTATGTGCTTTGTATAGGAGAATCTGATACTCACTGAGTTTATTTCAACTTTTACAGAGGAGCCTGGGCCTGTAATAGACTTCAAGACCCTGTTGGTTACCAAGGATTCTTGTACTCTAAGCTGGAAGAAACCCTTTACTGATGGTGGCAGTCGGATCACTTGCTATGTCCTGGAGGTTCTCAATGGTGAAGACAAGTACAAGGAGCTGATGAGGTCAAAGAACATGCAATACAGTGCTAAAGATCTGCTGGAGGGCAGAGAGTATAACTACATGGTCAAAGCTGTGAATGACTCAGGAGAGAGCTCTGCTAAGGAACTGAAGGTGGTTGCCAAGGACCAGATTAGTAAGTGTCCACATTTATACAATGTTTACACCTGCAAACAAAGAAAATGTGTAGGCTGTTCACAGAACATTTCCATTTACCATTTTTCCCCACTTGCAGTTCATCCCAACTGTGACCTGAGGGATCTCCCCAACATGTGCTACATTGCCAAAGAGGGCAGCACTGTCCGTCTTAAGATTCCAATCAGTGGAAAACCTGCACCTAAAGTCTCCTGGAAGAAGGGAGAGGATGAAGACCTAACAGACACTGGCCGGGTGTGTGCCGAGTCGTCTGCCGTTAACACTACTCTCCTCATTAGAGACTGCCAAAGGACTGATGCATCGAAGTACACCATCTCCCTGAGGAACAGCGCTGGAAGTAAAGAGTCCACTATCTTCATCAGGTAAGAATGTATCTGTTGGATTTTCATATTATGCAATGTAACATAATGATTTTTTTAAGAAGATGAATGGGTAAATGTGAAATCATTAGCACAGGAAAAAACCATATATATAATTCTCTTACCGTTTAGGGTGGTGGGTAAACCTGGTATTCCTGTTGGGCCAATTAAGTTCAAAGACATTACTGCTGATGGTGCTACGCTGAAGTGGGGTGCTCCCAAAGACGATGGTGGCTCAGAGGTCACCAACTATATCCTAGAAAAGAGGGACTCCATCACCAACATGTGGGTGACCGTGTCTTCCACTGTTGAGACCAACACCATGAGGGTGACTGGCCTCTATGAGGGCACAGAATATATTTTTAGAGTCTGTGCTGAGAACAAATATGGCGTGGGTGAAGGACTCAAGTCTGACCCAGTTGTTGCTAAACACCCCTTTAGTAAGTATCTATCATTTTTCTGTAATTCTTTTATTAATGTTAGATGGAGAATTGTTGTAACAGTTTTGAACTTGAGCTTTTCCTGACTTCTTTAACGATGCTTTTCTACAGATGTGCCTGATGCTCCTCTTCCTCCTCAAATCATGAGCATGCGTCATGACTCCGCTTACCTGGCCTGGTCTGACCCTAGGAAGACGGGGGGATCTCCAATAACAGGTGCAGTCAACTCAAACACACTGCAAAAACAGCTTTTGTCATTAAAAATACATTTTGTCTTTACTGTATATTAATGTACATTAATGTATAAATGTATGTATTAATTTAATGCTGTGTATGTGTGTAATTGCAGGCTACCATGTTGAGTTCAAGGAGAGGAACAGTATTTTGTGGAAGAGGGCAAGCCCAGCTGCCCTGAAGATGAAGGAACATAAGGTCTCTGGGCTGACTGAAGGCCTCGAATATGAGTTCAGAGTCATGGCAATCAACCTGGCTGGTATTGGCAGACCAAGTGCTCCCACAGATCCACAGGTGGCTCTGGATCCTATTGGTAAATTTAAAAATGTATTAAAGCAATTATAAAATAAACTCTAATTGGATACATATACAACAGTGCATTCATATATTTGTGCCTGTATTATTAGATGCTCCTGGTAAACCTGATGTCATTAGCATATCCCGAAGCACTGTGACCCTGCAGTGGACCGAACCACAGTTTGATGGTGGCCATAGGCTGACTGGCTACATTGTTGAGAGGCGCGACCTGCCATCTAAGGTCTGGGTAAAGGCCAACAATGTGAATGTGGTGGAGCCTGCATATACTGTTACCGATCTGCAGGAAGGCTGCAAATACGAGTTCAGAATCAGGGCAAAGAATGCAGCAGGTGCGCTGAGCCGGCCGTCTGAACAGACAGATACCATTATCTGCAGAGATGAATATGGTGAGCATATAAACTTACTTTAGTGGAACACTATGAGCACAAGCTAGAGAATTGGGATACACCATGCTAAATTATTTTTCATGTTGTCTCCAACAGCTGCACCAACCATTATTATTGATGCACAAGTGATGGAGGGTCTGACTATTCGAGCTGGAGATACAATTGTCATTACTGCCACAAGCATTTTAGGCAAACCCGAACCAACCTCATGCTGGTCAAAGGGAGGGAAGTACTTTAAACCCTCTGACCTTGTTCATATTGAGACCACTGCAACTTCCTCTACTCTGTCGCTCAAATATGCCAGCAGGAAGGACTCTGGAGAATACATCATCACTGCCAGCAACCCCTTTGGTGTAAAGGAGGAAACTGTAAGAGTCAAAGTTCTGGATGTTCCTGGTTCTCCTGGGCTGATTAAATGTAGTGGCATTTCCTCTGAAAAAGTCACTCTTACATGGACAGCTCCAACCGAGGACGGAGGTTCTCCTATAAAGTATTACACCCTGGAGAAGAGAGAAACCAGCCGTCTGCTCTGGACTGTCCTGGAGGACAAGGTAATCGACTGTCACTATGTGGCCAACAAGCTTATCCAGGGTAACGAGTACTTCTTCAGGGTCTCTGCTATCAACCAGTATGGTGCCAGTGAGCCATCTCACTCTGAGGCTGTCAAGATGATTGATAGATTTGGTATGTACGGTTTGTTCTTCAACACCTTTATTGTACTTGATATTTAAAGTTGAAGTATACATAAAAGAATACAATATCAATAAAGTCTTACCCTGCTTTAACTCTAAATAATATAGTCTTCTGAATACAGATTTATTTATTTATGTGTTTCTTTTAATCCTTATGTGTAGTTCCTCCTGGTCCACCATCCAAACCAGAGGTTGAGAAAGTTGATGGACATTCAGCTACTGTGATCTGGAGGAGACCAACTGAGGATGGAGGAAGTGATATTATAGGTTACAGTGTTGAGAAGAAGGAGAAAAGGGGAATGAGATGGATCAGGGCATCCAAAAAGTCTGTTGCTGAGCTCAGCTATGAAGTCACTGGTCTCACCAAGGGTGTGGAGTATGAGTTCCGTGTTCTTGCTGAGAACCAAGCTGGATTTGGAGAACCAAGTGAACCATCTATGCCTGTCAGAACAGTTGTTGTTGCCTGTAAGTAAAACATGTTTCAGTTTTTACAAGCAAATTTCAATATTAAAGTATCAAGTTAAAATACTTATTACATAATTTATTGTATATACGTATATAACAGTTCATGGAACAGAATGTTATATTTACTTTACTATTTTTACTACATATACTATTCTATATTTACTCCACGTTTTTGTTTGACAGTTGTCCCTGGACCTCCAGTAAATCCAAGAGTCACGGATACAACTAAGACCACTGCCACTCTAAACTGGGGAAAACCTCTTGATAATGGTGGACTTGAAGTCACTGGGTACCTAATTGAGCACAAGAAGGAAGGAACAGAAGAATGGGTTAAAGATACTACATCTCCGCTTAGGATCACAGAGTTTGTTGTTCCAGAACTACAAACTGGTGCAAAATATCACTTCAGAATTAGTGCTGTGAATGCAAAAGGAGCAGGTGAACCTGCTGAAACACAGGAATTAGTTGAGATTGTAGAATGTGCTGCTGAGCCAGGATTGGAGCTGGATGTTGACCTGAGAAGAACTCTTGTTGTTAGAGCAGGCTGCTCCATTCGACTCTTTGTGCCAATCAAGGGACGTCCTACACCAACTGTTACCTGGACAAAGGAATGTGGTCCAGTTCCACGTGCAGTCCTTGACAGTACTGAGTCATTTACAATGCTGCTCATTCCCGAGAGTTTAAGGACTGATGCAGGTAAATATGAGCTTACCCTCGAAAACTCAGCTGGAAAGAAGAGCGCTGATATACATGTGAGAGTTCTGGATTCACCTGGACCTCCACTTAACTTAAAACCAGTCAAGATTGACAAGGAAAGCATTACTCTGCAGTGGGAGATGCCTCTCATTGATGGTGGAGCCAAAATCACAAACTACATAATTGAGAAGAGAGAATCAACACGCAAGGCTTTTGCTACTGCTGTTACAAATTGCCCAACCACCTCAGTCAGGATTGGTGACCTGAGTGAAGGCTGTGAGTACTATTTTAGAGTGTCTGCTGAGAATGAGTATGGCATTGGTGAAGCTGTTGAAACTATAGATCCCATCCGTGCATCCCAGGCACCAACTCCTCCAGGAAGTATTATTCCCACCGATATAACCAAGAACTCTGTGAGCCTGGCTTGGACCAAACCCAAACATGATGGTGGTAGCAGAATCACAGGATATGTACTTGAAGCCCAGAAGAAGGGAACTGATCAGTGGAGCCATGTAACAACTGTCAAGGCCATGGATTTCACAGTGAAGAGTCTAAATGAGAATGAGGAGTACATTTTCCGTGTAATGGCTGTCAACCAGTCAGGTAGAAGTGCTCCACGTGACAGCAAACCTATAGTTGTCAAGGATTCTACTTCACTGCCTGAGTTTGATTTGCGTGGTGTATGTCAGAGGACCATTATTGCTAAGGCAGGAGATAACATCAAGGTTGAAATTCCAGTAATGGGACGTCCTAGACCAAGTATCTCTTGGCAGAAGGATGGACAAGCTCTAAAGCTCACACAGAGAACCAATGTGGAAACTACTTCCGCTACTGTTACTCTCAGCATAAATGAATGCACCACAGCGGACAGTGGTACATACACCATGACAGGAAAGAATATTGTTGGTTCTGTGTCAGACAACATCTTCATCAAAGTACATGATGTACCTGGGCCACCTAAGGGACCAGTAAAGATTGTGGAGATATCTCGTACTTGTTGTATTTTTGCATGGGACACTCCTGAGAATGACGGCGGTGTTCCAATAAACAATTATGTTGTTGAAATTAGAGACACAACCTCCCAGACATGGACAGAGCTGTCTTCCAATGTGATCCGCACTGTGTTTAAAGCCACTCGGTTAACCACTGGATCAGAGTACCAGTTCAGAATAAAGGCTAAAAACAGATATGGTGTTGGACCACCCATCACATCAGAAGCAGTAGTAGCTGCCTACCCATTTAAAGTCCCTGGACCTCCTGGTACACCTAGTGTTGTTGCATTTACCAAGGACTCTATAACAATTGGCTGGAATGAGCCAGTGACTGATGGTGGAAATGAAGTTATTGGTTATCATGTTGAGAGGAAGGAAAGAAGCAGTATTGTGTGGCATAAGATGAGCAAGGGTATTGTGAAAGGAAACCTCTTTAAATCCACCGGGCTTGAAGATGGAATTGCTTATGAGTTCCGTGTAATGGCTGAAAACATGGCTGGAATTGGTAAGCCAAGCAAGGCCTCAGAACCAATGCTGGCCTTGGATCCTGTAGATCCCCCAGGTCAACCTGTACCAATATTTGCCAACAAGAATGCCATTACTATTCAGTGGTCAAAGCCTGAGTATGATGGTGGTTTCAAAATTACTGGCTACACAGTGGAAAAGAGAGAACTTCCTGCTGGTCGCTGGATCAGAGCAAACTTTACCAACATCATTGAGACATCATTCACTGTCAGTGGTCTGACTCAAGATGCTTCCTATGAGTTCCGTGTCATTGCTAGAAACTCAGCAGGTGCAGTAAGTATACCTTCTGAGCCTTCAGACCCAATTATCTGCAAAGATGACATTATTGAGCCACGTATTATGGTTGATGCCATTTTTAAGGATGTTGTTCTAGTGAAGGCAGGAGAATCATTCAAGCTTGATGCTGACATTGCTGGTCAACCCACACCATCTATGGTTTGGACCAAAAATGGAAAGGAGGTTGAGAACACATTGAAACTTGAGGTTAAATTCACTGAACTGACCACCACCCTAATCAGCAAGGATTCTATCAGATCAGATGGAGGTGAATTTATTTTGACTGCAACTAATGTTGGTGGATTTTCTAAGCACATCTTTAATATTAAGGTTCTTGACATACCTGGACCACCAGTTGGACCTCTTAAAGTGTCGAAGGTTACAGCTGACAACTGTGTGCTCACATGGGCTCCACCTGCTGATGACGGTGGTGCCAAGATTGAAGGCTATGCTGTTGAGAAGCGTGAGTCAAGCAGACTGGTTTGGACTAATGTGGTTTCAGATCTACAAGTAATAGAACATAAGGTGACTAAGCTGCTCAAAGGAGATGAATATATTTTTAGAGTTATGGCAGTAAACAAATACGGACTGGGTGAGCCTCTTGTTTCAGAACCAGTTATTGCAGACAACCCATATGTGGTTCCAGATTCTCCAGAAAATCCTGAGGTGACAGCTATCACTAAATATTCAATGGTTGTAATGTGGCAAGCACCTAAGAGTGATGGTGGAACTTCTATCATCAACTACAATGTTGAAAGGAAAGACAGAATAGGCCTACGTTGGGTCAAATGCAACAAGAGGAAGGTCAAAGATCTACAATTCAAGGCAACAGGCCTTGTTGCTGGACATGAATATGAGTTTAGAATAACTGCTGAGAATGCTGTTGGACTGAGTGCACCAAGTGTTTCCAGTCCATTTTACAAGGCAACTGATGCATTATACAAGCCAGGGGCTCCATGCAACCCCAGAATTTTGGACACAACTAAGTCCTCAATCACTGTTGCCTGGAACAAACCTGTATATGATGGTGGCTCTGACATCACTGGCTACATAGTGGAGACCTGCATCCCATCTGAAAAGGTGGAAGAGGAAGAATGGACCATTGTGACACCTAAAGGTGTTCTACTTGCCACATCATTCACTATTATTAACCTGAAAGAGAACCAGGAGTACAAGATTAATATCTCTGCTGTCAACAGTGAAGGAATTGGAGAGGCAGCTTCCTTACCTGGTAATGCCAAGGCAGAGGACAGGCTCCTACCACCTGAGATCGATTTGGATGCTGATCTCCGCAAGGTAGTCAGTCTTAGAGCCTGCTGCTCACTCAGACTGTTTGTGCCTATCAGAGGCAGACCGGCCCCTCAGGCTAAATGGACAAAAGGAGATGGCGAGCCTATTGAGAGGGCAACTATTGAGTGCACAACATCATATACATTACTCGTAATTGAAAATGTCAATAGATTTGACAGTGGAAAGTATAACCTCACAGTTGAAAACACCTCTGGCTCCAAGACTGTTACAGTCCAAGTCAGGGTGCTTGATACACCAAGTGCCCCACAGAAGCTGAAGATTACTGCTGTAACAAATGAAGCTGTCAGTCTAAGTTGGGAACCACCATTAAATGATGGAGGAGTAAAGATTAAGAACTATATTGTCGAAAAACGTGAGTCCACGAGGAAAGCGTATGCCACAGTCAGCGCTAACTGCCATCATACCACATTCACAGTTGACCAGCTTCTGGAAGGATGCAACTATTATTTCAGAGTTTTGGCTGAGAATGAATATGGTATTGGCTTGCCCATTGAGACTGGTGAATCAGTTAAAGTGTCTGAGAAACCACAGCCACCTGGAAAAATAACTCTTAAGGATGTTACCAAAAATAGTGTAACCCTCTCCTGGGAGAAGCCAGAACATGATGGTGGCAGCCGAGTGGGCTGCTATGTTGTTGAAATCCAGCCTAAGGGGGTTGATAAGTGGACCCAGGCTGTGACCGTAAAAGAAACAGAAGCTACTATTAGTGGTCTTAATGCAGGTGAAGAATACATGTTCCGTGTAGCAGCAAGAAATGAGAAGGGAACAAGTGACCCACGCCAAATTGGTGTGCCTGTAATAGTAAAAGATCTTGTGATTGCACCTGTTGCCAAAATGCTATTCAACACATTCAGTGTTTTGGCAGGAGAAGACTTAACAGTGGAAGTTCCATATGTTGCACGCCCCAAAGCAGCAGTCTCCTGGGTAAAGGATGGTCAGCCTCTGAAGAGAACTACCAGAGTAAACTTTGATGCAACAGACGCAACGCTAAACCTCAAAATAAAAGAGGCTACTAAAGATGACGTTGGCCACTACCTTATTGCGCTAGGCAACACAGCAGGACAAACAACTGCAGATATTGGCATTGTTGTTCTTGACAAACCTGGCCAGCCAGGGGGTCCGGTTAAAGTGGAGGAGGTCACCTCTGACAGTGTAACCATTTCCTGGAACCCACCAGACTATGATGGTGGTTGCACCATCAAAAACTATATTGTGGAAAAGAGAGACACATCTACAACTACCTGGAATGTTGTATCTTCTAACCTTGCAAGGACAAAGATAAAGGCAGGTAGACTGAAGGCTGATTCTGAATATCAGTTTAGAATTACAGCTGAGAACAGATATGGAAAAGGCCCAAGCCTTTTATCAGTGTCTATCGTGGCTCAATACCCATACAAGCTCCCAGGTCCTCCAGGAACACCATCCATTGCAGCCTGCACCAAAGACAGCATGGTGGTGGCCTGGAATGAACCTGTGAATGACGGCGGAAGTCCTATCTTAGGCTACCACCTTGAACGCAAAGAGAGAAACAGCATTCTGTGGGTCAAACTAAACAAATCTCTTATTACTGACCAAACTTTCAAGACCAGTGGTCTGGAACCAGGAATGGAATATGAATACAGAGTTTATGCTGAAAACATTGTTGGAATTGGAAAAGCAAGCAAAGTGTCTGAGGGCCGTGTTGCAAGAGATCCATGTGATCCTCCTGGCACCCCTGAGGCAACGAAGATTACTAAGGACTCTGTGACCATTGTTTGGACAAAGCCTGAGTATGATGGTGGTGCAAAGGTTACAGGTTACATTGTGGAAAAGAAAGAGCTTCCGGAAGGTCGTTGGTTAAAGGCTAACTTCACTAATATCATTGAAACAGAATATTTGGCAACTGGACTTGTGCAGGACAATCAGTATGAGTTCCGTGTCATTGCCAGAAATGCTGCTGGTGTTTTCAGCATCCCCTCCTACAGTACTGGTCCAATCACTGCCAGAGATGAGATTGAGCCACCACAAATCAGCATTGACCCCGAGTACACACAGACCATTGTGATTAATGCGGGTGACAACTTTAAGATTGATGCAGATGTTCGTGGCAAGCCGTTGCCCTCTATTCACTGGATGAAGGGGGAGCAAGAACTGGGTAACACCATTAGTAGAGAAATTAAGAACACTCAAACAAAAGCAAACTTATTTGTGAAGGAATCTAAACTTTCTGATGGAGGCCAATATACACTGCAGCTAAGGAATCCAGGAGGTGAAAAGACTGTAGTTGTCAGTGTGGTTGTTTTAGATAAACCTGGAGAACCACAAGGACCTCTTGTTGTGACAGGGATAATGAAAGACCAATGCTGCCTAGCTTGGAAACCACCACTACAAGATGGTGGCAGCAAGATCTCTCACTATACTGTGGAAAAGAGAGAGACAAGCAGATTAGTCTGGACTGTTGTTGACCCAAAAGTAGAGAATACTTGTCTAAAGGTTACCAAGCTCCTGGAAGGAAATGAATACATTTTCAGAGTCCATGCAGTCAACAAGTTTGGACTGGGAGTACCACTTGAGTCTGTTGCTGTAACAGTCAAAGATCCCTATGTGCCTCCTGGATCACCAAAGAACTTAGAAGTTTCAGATATTAAAAAAGATTCAATGCTAATCACCTGGGAGGCTCCTACTGCTGATGGAGGCAGCCCTATAACTGGATATGTAATTGAGAAACATGACAAAGAGGGTGTAAGATGGACCAGATGTAACAGGCAAAGTGTCACTGACTTGACATTCAATGTTAATGGACTCCTGGAAAGCCATATTTATGAATTCAGAGTAGCTGCTGAGAATGCCATTGGTGTTGGTGAGCCAAGCTCCCCAACTGTATTCTACAAAGCTCTTGATCCCATCTTCAGGCCTGGACCACCTCATAATCCAAGAGTTACTGACACAAGTAAGACATCAGTATTTCTGTCATGGGGCAAGCCTGTCTGTGATGGAGGCTGTGAGATCCAGGGTTACATTGTTGAATGCTCCACTACTACAGTGTCAGCTGAGGCTCCAGCTGCAGATGGAGAAGAATGGACAATGTGCACACCACCAACAGGTGTCAAGAAAACCAAGTTTGAAGTAGTAAACCTGAAGGAAAACCAGGCCTACAACTTAAGAGTATGCGCTATCAATAAAGTTGGAGTTGGCGAGCATGCTGATGTCTCTGGAGGTGTTGTTGCACAGGATAGAGCAGAAGAGCCCGACCTTGATATTGACCCAGAACTAAGAAAGATCGTCACCATTAAAGCTGGAGCTTCCCTTAGGCTATTTATACCCATTAAAGGAAGGCCCACTCCTACCATCAAGTGGAACAAAGATGAAGCTGCCCTTAAAGAGAGTGCTCAAGTTGAGGTGACCAGCAGTTATACATCTCTTGTAATTGACAAGATGAGCAGAAATGACAGTGGAAAATACACTGTCACAGCAGAGAACTCCAGTGGGACTAAATCTGCATTTGTTGTTGTCCGTGTTCTTGATACACCAGATGCTCCCGTAAACCTTAAAGTTAAAGAAATTACAAACCAATCTGTGACACTGGCATGGGAACCACCATTGTTGGATGGTGGGTCTAAGATCAAGAACTACATTGTTGAAAAGAGAGAAAGCACACGCAAAACATATGCAGCTGTTGTAACAAATTGCCATGCTCTTTCATTGAAGATTGAGCCACTCCAGGAAGGCTGCAGTTACTACTTCAGGGTCCTTGCTGAGAATGCACATGGTGTCGGTCTGCCTGTTGCAACTATCGACCCGATTAAGGTCTCAGAGGTACCTCAATCTCCAAAGAGCTTAATTGTTACAGACCAAACCAAAACAAGTATCTCTTTGGCATGGGAGAAACCTGAGTATGATGGTGGTAGCAGAGTTATGCAGTATGTACTTGAGGTGCAGCTTAAGGGCCAGACAAAATGGTCTGGTGTTAACACATTTAAGACAATGGAGGCTACTGTTTCCAATCTGAACCCCGGCGAGGAGTATCTGTTCAGAGTAACAGCGGTCAATGATAAAGGAAAGAGTGACCCAAAAGTCCTTGCTGGTCCAGTGATGACCAAAGACTTGGTCTTTGAGCCAGACGTTCGACCAGCATTCAGCAGCTACAGTGTCAATGTAGGCAAAGATCTGAAAATTGACATTCCCATCTTTGGACGCCCTAAACCAACCATCACATGGTCCAAAGATGGAGCTCCTTTGAAGTTCACTACCAGAGTCAACATTCTTGAAACACCAACACATGCTACACTGAGCATTAAGGAGGCAGCAGGTGATGATGGTGGCATGTACAGTATAAATGTTGCAAACTCTGTTGGAAAGAAGGATACAACTGTTGAAATCATTGTACTTGACAAGCCTGGCCCTCCATCTGGCCCTGTGAAGTTTGATGAAATCACAACACAGAGTGTCACTATTTCATGGGACCCACCAAAACACAATGGTGGCTGCCAGATTTCCACCTACATTGTCCAGAAGAGAGACACTACAACAACAACATGGGAAAATGTCAGCATCAACTATGCTAGAACTACCATCAAAGTGCCTAGACTAAAAACTGGAGCTGAATACCAGTTCAGAATCATTGCTCAGAATCGCTATGGCAAGAGTCATGGGCTGGATTCCTCTGCTGTGGTTGCTCAGTACCCATACAGAGAGCCAGGTCCTCCAGGCACTCCTTTCATCTCATCTCTCTCTAGGGACCACCAGATTGTTGAGTGGCATGAGCCAGTTACAGATGGAGGCAGCCCTGTTCTTGGCTACCACCTTGAAAGGAAAGAGAGGAATAGTATTCTCTGGGTCAAAATCAACAAGACGCTTATTCACGAGACCAGTTTGAAGTCTCATCCCTTGGAGGAAGGTGTTGAGTATGAGTACAGGGTTTATGCTGAAAATATTGTTGGTATTGGCAGGTGCAGTAAGGTATCAGAGGGCTGTGTTGCCCGTGACCCATGTGATCCTCCTGGCATACCAGAAGCCATCCATGTGAATAAAGATACTATTGTGATTCAATGGAGTAAACCAGAGTATGATGGTGGCAGCAATATCAGTGGCTATATTGTAGAGAAGCGTGATCTACCAGAGGGCAGGTGGGTACGGGCAAATTTCACTAACGTGACAGAGACCCAGTTCACTGTAAGTGGTCTGACTGAAAATGCCCAGTATGACTTCCGAGTCATTGCTAAAAATGCTGTTGGCACTATAAGTAAACCATCTTACAACAGTGGACCTATTACTGCAAGTGATACAGTTGAGGCACCAAAATTCTCTATTGACCCTGCCTTTACCAAGACAATTATTATTAATGCTGGAGAGACATTCAAGTTAGATGCTGATGTTCATGGAAAGCCACTTCCTACAATCCAGTGGTTCAAGGGAGATAAACCAATAGAGAATACACTCAGACTAGAAATAAAAAACAAAGAAAATAATGCAATGCTTGTCGTTAAAGACTCTGTCAGGATTGATGGCGGAATTTACACACTTCTGTTGACAAATGTGGCTGGAGGTGAAACTGTTCAATTTAAAGTTGTGGTCCTGGACAGACCTAGCCCATGTGAAGGACCCTTCCACATCACTGGAGTAGCAGAAGATAGATGTACACTGGTATGGCGTGCCCCTCTACACGATGGAGGTAGTCCTGTTACACATTATGTCATTGAGAGAAGAGAAACCAGCCGTCTAGCTTGGACTGTTGTTTCAAGTAAATGTGAGACCACATGCTACAAAGTCACCAAACTACTGGAAGGCAATGAGTACATGTTCCGTGTAATGGCAGTTAACAGTTATGGTATCAGTGAACCACTGGAGTCTGCTGGAGTGATTATGAAGACCCCATTTGTTCCTCCCAGTGCACCTCATATTCAAGATATATCCAACATTACCCATGATGGAATGACCATTACTTGGACTGCACCCGATAGTGAGGGTGGCAGTGAGATCACAAATTACATAATTGAAAAGAAGGACAGAAGTGGAATTAAATGGACCAGATGCAACAGACATAAGGTCACTGACCTCTCCTTTAGAGTTACAGGCCTAACCACTGGTCATGAGTATGAGTTTAGGGTTGCTGCTGAGAATTTAGTTGGAGTTGGAGAGCCAAGCCTTCCAAGTTCCTACTACAAGGCCTGTGATCCCAAGTACAAACCTGGTGCCCCAGCCTATGTTAATGTCACTGACTCTACAAAGACTTCTATTACAACAGCATGGGGAAAGCCTCTGTCTGATGGTGGAAGTGCAATTCAGGGATATATTGTAGAAGTGTGCAAAGCTGAAGAAGAGGAATGGACCATGGTTACCCCCCCAACTGGGTTGCGTGTCAACAAATATGAAATTACCAAGCTTACTGAAGGCCAGGAGTACAAGATCCGGGTGTGTGCTCTGAACAAAATTGGAGTCGGTGAGCCAGCAACTCTTTCTGGAACAGCTAAGACAGAAGAGAGGCTAGATCCACCACAGATCCAACTTGACTCTGAGCTGAGGAAGGGCATAATTGTTAAAGCTGGTGCATCTGTTAGAATTCATATTCCATTCAAGGGCAGGCCAACACCTGAGATCAAGTGGACCAAGGATGAAGGAAACTTGACCGAAAAGGCAGTGGTCGAGAAAGGTCTCAACTTCACACAGCTGTCCATTGACTCATGTGACAGGAGTGATTCAGGAAAATACACTCTGAGTGTGACCAACAGCAGTGGCTCTGTATCTGAGTTTGTAGCTGTTAAAGTCCTGGATACACCAGGGCCTTCACAGAACCTCTTAGTTAAAGATGTCAAAATGGACTCTGTCACACTTGTATGGGATGCCCCACTGATTGATGGAGGTTCCAAAATCAAGAATTACGTAATTGACAAACGTGAATCAACCAGAAAAGCATATGCAAATGTTACCACTAAATGCACAAAGATGACCTTCAAAGTTGAGAACCTAATTGCAGGAGCTCTGTACTACTTCAGAGTCATGGCTGAAAATGACTACGGAATTGGCCAAGCTGTTGAAACAAAGACAGCTTCAAAGGCCTCTGAGGTACCACTACCTGTTGGAAAAGTATTTCTCACTGATGTCACTAAGGCTAGTGCCTCACTGGCCTGGGAGAAACCTGAGCATGATGGTGGCAGTAGAATTGGTGGTTACCTAATTGAGATGCAGCCTAAAGGGACAGATAAGTGGGGAGTTACAACAAATACAAAGATCTGTGAGGGCACTGTCACCGGTCTCACAGCTGGAACAGAATACCTTTTCCGTATCGTTGCTTTCAATGAGAAGGGTAAGAGTGAGCCAAAGGCACTTGCTGCACCTGTTATTGCCAGCGACATGACCATGGAGCCGAGCATAAAAATGCAATTCAACACTTACAGTGTATTAGCAGGAAAAGATCTGAAGTTGGAGTTCCCTGTGCATGGCAGGCCCAAGCCTAAAGTGACCTGGAACAGGGATGGACAGCCGTTAAAGGTCACATCTAGAGTCAATGTAGTAAAGACTCCAACAACAACTGGAATTCAAATCACTGAGGCTTGTAAAGAGGACTTTGGCAGGTATTCAGTTATTGCTACTAATGCTGCGGGCAAAATCACAGAGGAAGTGACTGTCATTGTCCTTGACAAACCTGGTGCTCCAACAGGCCCATTAAAGGTTGTAGAAGTTAGCAACACCTTTGTTCATCTTTCATGGGAGCCCCCATCTTACACAGGTGGTTGCCAGGTAAAGAACTATATTGTGGAGAAGAGAGACACCACTACCACAACATGGCAGTCAGTCACCACACAGCTAGCTAGAACAGCTTTTAAGGTTACCAAGCTCAATACTGGTGCAGAATATCAGTTCAGAATCATAGCTGAAAACAGATATGGAAAGGGTGTGCCTCTGGAAACCAAGGCCATTGTTGTGCAATATCCATACAAACCACCAGGGCCTCCAGGAACACCGTATGTCAAATCTGCAACAAAGGAAATGATGATAATAGAATGGAACGAGCCAGTCAGTGATGGTGGAAGTGCAGTGATTGGTTATCATCTTGAAAGCAAGGAGAGAAGCAGCATCCTATGGAACAAACTGAACAAGACTCTCATCACTGATACTCAATTCAAGATCTGCAATCTTGACGAGGGTGTTGGATATGAATTCAGAGTTTATGCTGAAAATATTGTTGGCATTGGCAGATGCAGTAAAGTGTCTGAGTCCTTCATTGCTCGTGACCCATGTGATCCTCCTGGTGCTCCTGAAGCTGTGGCTATTTCTAAGAATCTAATCAAGATTCAGTGGACAAAGCCTCAGTATGACGGTGGGAGCAATGTGAATGGCTATATCGTGGAAAAGAAAGATCTTTCCTCCCCAGATGGACGGTGGGTAAGAGCTAACTTCACTAACATAATTGAGACTGAATATACTGTAACTGGTCTGGCAGAGAATCAGCAATTTGATTTCAGAGTTATTGCAAGAAATGCAGCTGGAGTTTTCAGTGAGCCATCTGACAGCTCTGGACCTATTACTGCTACTGATGAAATCGAACCGCCAAGGGCCTCAATGGATCCTAAGTATAAGGATGTAATTATTGTAAATGCTGGAGAACACTTGCTTCTTGATGCAGACATCTATGGAAAACCAAATCCCAATGCTATCTGGCTAAAAGAGGGCAAGGAAATGGACAAAGCCCTGCATATTGAAGAAAAAACCACACAGAAACGTGCAGCTATAACCATTAAAGATGTAACTAAGCTTGACAGTGGCCACTATGAACTTGTCCTTAAAAATCTAGGTGGTACAAAGACCTTTCCAATTACTGTCAAAGTTCTAGACAGACCGGGTCCACCCACAGGACCCATGAAGGTGACAGGAGTCATGGCAGACAAGTGCATCCTTGCCTGGTCTGAGCCAGTGCTGGATGGGGGAGCTAGTGTTACTCACTACGTCTTGGAGAAGAGAGAGACAAGCAGGTTGTCTTGGACAGTGGCTGCATCAAATATCAAGGGTCTGTACCATAAACTAACAAATCTGCTTCCTGGAGATGAATATATTTTCAGAGTCAGGGCAGTAAACAAATACGGAACTGGTAGTTATCTTGAGAGTGAACCTGTCATTGCATGCAATCCTTATAATCCACCTAGTGCTCCTGGAACTCCAGAAGCAAGTCATATCACTAAAGACTCCATGGTTCTGTCATGGACTGCTTCAGAACAGACTGGTGGAGCTAACATTACAGGCTATCACCTTGAAAAACGTGACAAAGATAGTGTAAGGTGGACAAAATGCAACAGACAGCAGTTGACTGACACCCATTTCAAGGTCACAGGTCTGATGACAGATCACTTCTATGAGTTCCGTGTTGCAGCTGAGAATGAAGCTGGAATAGGAGACATCAGTGAATTGTCCTTATTCTATAGAGCATGTGATGCCACAACACCACCTGGACCCCCACACCATCCAAAGGTGACGGACTACACAAAATCATCTGTGTCACTCTCCTGGGGCAAGCCTGCCTTTGATGGTGGTGCCTACATCAAGGGCTATATTGTTGAAATGAGGGAGTATACACCAGTGCCTGAATCGGCAGGGGAGGCAGAGGTAGCACCAGTAGTAGACACAGTAGTTGAAAAACAATGGACCATATGCACACCTCCCACTGGAATTCAAGCCACTAAACTTATGATCACAGACCTGAAGGAGGGCAGAGAGTACCAGTTCCGTGTCTGTGCTATCAACTCTGAGGGAGTGGGTGAGGCAGCTAATGTCCATGGATCTGTGGTTATCTCTGACAGGACAGAAGCACCAGAGATTGAGCTGGATGCTGAACTCAGAAAGGTTGTATCGGTCCGTGCTGGTGGAACTCTGCGTTTGTTTGTCACCATCAGAGGAAGGCCTGAACCTACTGTAAAGTGGGAGAAAGTTGAGGGTACTCTCACAGATCGTGCTGCAATCGACACCACTAGTTCATACACCATGTTTGTCATTGATAATGTCAACCGCTTTGACAGTGGCAAATATTCACTAACAGTGAACAACAGCAGTGGAACAAAATCTGCAGTTGTTGCTGTGAGAATTCTGGATACACCCAGTGCACCACAAAACTTTGCTGTGAAAGAGGTCAAGAAGGATTCAGTGACTCTTTTCTGGGATACTCCACTCACGGATGGAGGTTCTAAAATTACAAACTACATTGTAGAAAAAAGGGAGTCTGTCCGAAAAGCCTATACTACTATCACCAGCAACTGCACAGCTAACTCATTTAAGATTGAAGAGCTGCCTGAGGGTGGCATTTTCTACTTCAGAGTTTGTGCTGTTAATGAATATGGCCAAGGACAGATGGTTGAAACCAAAGAAATCAAAGTATCTGAAGTACCTCTGCCACCAAACAATGTTACACTTGTCGATTTGACAAAGACTAGTGTGTCACTGACATGGGAAAAACCTACTCATGATGGTGGAAGCAAAATAATGTGCTACAATGTAGAATTTAAGCCTAAGACTGGGGACAAATGGGGCACAGCATGCACAGTCAAGGCATCTGAAGCAACTATTCCCAATCTGACACCTAATGAAGCCTATTTATTTAGAGTTGTTGCAATCAATGAGAAAGGAAAGAGTGAGCCAAAGGATCTTGGCTTACCTGTGGTTGCAAAGGATGTTTCAATTGAGCCATCTGTCAATTTACTGTTTACTACATACAGTGTAAAGGCAGGAGATGACCTCACTCTTGAGATTCCGGTAAGAGGCAGGCCAAGGGCTGTTGTGTCCTGGAAGAAGGATGGGCTTCCTTTGAAGCAAACATCATCGGTGACCATCTTAAACACTGAAAACTCATCAAAAATACTTATTAAGGAAGCTAAAAGAGAACATGTTGGCAAGTATGAGATCACTCTAGCTAACACAGCTGGAACAGTCATTGCAGATATTGGAATTGTTGTTCTTGACAAACCAGGTCCACCTAAAAGTGTTAAGGTGGATTCAGTTACCTCAGACAGTATCACACTATCATGGTCACCGCCAGAATATGATGGTGGCTGTTCCATCAGTAACTATATTGTGGAGAAGCGAGATACAAACACACAAGAATGGCAAATAGCTGCAAGTAATGTTGCTAGGACATGCTTCAAGGCTGGCCGTCTGACACATGGAGCAGAGTACCAATTCCGTATCTATGCAGTCAACCGTTATGGAAAGAGTATATATCTGGATTCACCTGGAATTACAGCTCAGTATATTTTCAAACAACCTGGACCTCCTTCCACACCTATAGTGAAGTTGGCCACGAAGTCTTTCATGTTGGTGACCTGGAATGAGCCAGTCAGTGATGGTGGTAGTGCAGTTTTGGGCTATCATCTAGAGAGGAAGGAGCGTTCTAGCATTCTTTGGACAAAGATTAACAGAGTAATGATCAAAGACACAGAATTCAAAGTGACTGGAATTGAAGAAGGCATGATGTATGAATACCGTATCTATGCTGAAAATATTGCTGGTATTGGAAAATGCAGCAAAGCCTGTGAAGCAGTAGCAGCCAGAGATCCATGTGATCCTCCTGGCACACCTGTAGTCACTGCTGTTGCTAGAACATCTGTGTCTTTGTCTTGGGATAAACCAGAGTATGATGGTGGGGCCAAGGTTTCTGGCTACATCATTGAATGCAGAGACCTTCCTGAAGGACGCTGGACAAGGTGCAACTTTACCAATGTGCCTGACACCCACTATGATGTGACAGGCCTTACAGAAAGTAGCCAGTATGACTTCCGCGTCATTGCTAAGAATGCAGCTGGATTGTTCAGTGAACCGTCAGACAACACAGGTCCAGTCACTGTCAAGGATGATGTGGATCCACCACGCATCATGATGGATGTCAAATTTAGAGAGACAGTGTTTGTAAAAGCAGGTGAAACTCTGAAGATTAATGCTGACTTTGCCGGACGCCCTGCCCCTGTTATTTCCTGGACCAAGGATGGCAAAGAGATTGAACTGAGAGCCAGAATCCAGATTGTTTCAACCGATATCAGCACTACTGTTGTTATCAAGGACTGTATTAAAAAAGACACTGGACAATATGCCCTGACTCTACAGAATATAGCTGGAACAGTTACTATGCCAATAAACTGTGTGATACTAGATAAGCCAGGACCATCAGCAGGACCTCTGCAGGTAACAGGTCTCACAGCTGAGGATTGCACTCTTTCATGGGGTCCTCCTCAGGAGACCGGTGGGGCTGAAATCACACATTATGTTATTGAAAAGCGGGAGACCAGCTGCTTGGCATGGACACTGGTGAAGGGAGACCTGACAAAAACATTCTTCAAAGTAACAGGACTGCTAAAGGGCAATGAATATATTTTCAGGGTTTTAGCTGTCAACAAGCATGGGCTTGGTGAGGCTCTGGAGAGTGATACTGTAAAAGTTACAGATCCGTATACTTTTGCCACCGCTCCTACTAGTGTTGATGTCACTACCATTACTGGAAATTCAATGACCCTTACATGGTGTAAGCCAGCCAGTGATGGAGGCACCCCCATTATTGGATATATAATTGAGCGCCGTGAGAAGACAGGTATGCGCTGGATCCGTGTAAATAGAGATCCCGTTGTTGAATATACCACAGTAGTAACAAAACTGCGCAAGGGTTGTGAGTATGACTTCAGAGTCTATGCTGAAAATGCTGCTGGTCTAAGTCCTCAGAGTGACCCATCGGCAACATTCAGAGCATTGGATCCTCTAGTTGTTCCTTCTTGTCCAACCAAGCCAAAGATTGTCAGTTCAACTAAAGACAGTGTGTCCATTGTCTGGAAACCACCAACATTTGATGGTGGGGCTCCCATTCTTGGATACAGTGTAGAATACAGAGACTACATTGGCAAACCCCAGCTAGAGGGTGAGGAAGAAGAGGAGGAATATGAGGAGGAAGAGGTATCGGAATCACCTGAAGAACTGGCAAGATTTATTGAGGCTATCCCCCTTACCAAGAGCTTAGAGTTCACGATTACTGGACTAAAGACAGATAGAGAATATGAATTCTGTATTAAAGCAATAAATAAAGTTGGCAGCAGCATACGTAGCCAATATTCAGTTCCAGCTGCAGCGATGGATAGAACTACAGAGCCATCATTTGATATTGACACTGAGATGTGTAAAGTACTTTTAGTTAAGCATGGCACAGCATTTACTCTCAATGTACCATTCAAGGGCAATCCTATGCCATCAGCTGCTTGGGCCAAAGAAGGTGTAAACCTGAAAGTCAGAGGAACCACTGAGTCCAAAGAGTGCAGTACATCACTGACTATTGAGAAGTCAACTAGATATGACTCTGGAGAGTATTCTGTCATTATTGAATCACCATTGGGAAAAGCAACATTGCCCATGGTTGTCAAAGTGCTTGACTCTCCTGGACCCCCTATGAATGTCAAAGTTTCAGAAGTGACTAGAGATTCTGCCACTCTCACTTGGGAAGCTCCAGAGAATGATGGTGGTGATCCAGTTAAAGCCTATCATGTTGAAAAACGTGAGGCCAGTAAAAAGGCGTGGATCTCTGTAACCAGCAACTGCCATTCGCTTACTCACAAGGTAGAAGACTTGCAGGAGGGAGCCACCTATTACTTCAGAGTTATCGGAGAAAATGAGTACGGAGTGGGTGTCCCTCAAGAGGCAAAAGGTGGAACCAAGATTACAGGTAACATATGAAGTATCCAAGATTAATTTTATGAAACTTTTATCATTTCCAGAAGGTGTACTTGATAAAACATTTTACTGTTTCTTACAGAGGTTCCAAGTCCACCTTTGAAACTTGGTGTTGTAAATGTTACCAAGGACAGTATTACAATTGCCTGGACAAGACCAGAATATGATGGAGGTAGTAAAGTCACTGGTTATCTCATTGATGCTATGGAGAAGGGACAGACGAAGTGGGTGAAGTGTGCAACCGTGAGGACCATGACCCACATGATCAAGAATCTGAGGGAGGGTGCCGAGTACTTCTTTAGAGTCTGTGCTGAGAACCATGCTGGACTCAGTGAACCAAAGGAGATGATTGTACCTGTTATAGTAAAGGAAATAAAGGGTATTGACCTCTTTACAATTGAACTTTAATATTTATGTCATTAAATTACATTTATTACATCTAACAAATATTGATTTTTGACTACACTGCACACATAATGTTTTGTTGCTGTCCTGTCTTACTTTTTCAACAGAGGCTCCAGAATTTGACTTGAAGAACTACCCCAAGAATACAGTTTATGTAAGGGCAGGATCTGACTTGACCTTTGAGATTCCTCTGACAGGCAGGCCTATGCCTAAGGTCACCCTCTCAAAGAACAATGTTGTCATCAAAGGATCCCAGAGGCTGCTGACAGAAGTAACACCAGACAGCTTAATCATCACCCTAAAAGAAAGCAGTTCAAGTGATGCTGGCAAATATGAAGTTACTGCCTCAAATGCAGGAGGTACCACCAAGATCTTTATTATCTTTGTTGTACTGGACAGACCTGGTCCTCCTGTCGGTCCAGTTGAGATTGGGGAGGTTGGTGAAACAACAGTGTGCCTGAAATGGGCTCCTCCAGAGTATGACGGCGGCAGTCCAGTTACCAATTACATTGTTCTGAAACGTGAGACCAGCACTCCTACCTGGGCAGAAGTGTCAACTAACATTACCAGAAACTCAATCAAGGTAACCAAGCTGACCAAGGGAGAGGAGTTTCAATTCAGAATTAAGGCTGAAAATCGTAATGGTGTCAGTGACCACATTGACAGTAAACCTGTCACCATAAAGCTTCCATACAGTAAGTCAGTGCACTTGAATTCTTTGTGTAACTTTAAAAATCACTTTCCTTAACTGTAAACTATGGCCGTTATACTAATACAACTAATGCAATAAGTAGAACGTAATCTAACTTTTTTACTGATAAAATCTATGGATAAATACATACAAAAATGCTGTCTATTCCAGCCATTCCTGGACCTCCATCAACACCATGGATCAGCTATGTATCAAGAGAGAGTCTGACAGTCTGCTGGAATGAACCAGTCAATGATGGTGGAAACCCTGTAATTGGATACCATCTGCAGATGAAGGAGAGAAGCAGCATTATGTGGCAGAAGGTTAATAAGACAGCAATCCCAGGAAACCAGTGGCGAGTGACAAACATTTGCGCTGGTCTTATCTATGAATTCAAGGTGGCAGCCGAAAATGCAGCTGGTATTGGAAAGATGAGCAAAACCTCTGAAGAGGTCCTTGCTATTGATGCCTGTGGTAAGTGTTTTTTCAGCTATATGTAATTACTCCAATAAGATTGATGGTTAAAACGCATATTTTTTATATTGTTTCCTTATCCTTCCTGTTTGTAATATACCAGAGCCTCCAGCGAACGTCCATATCACTGAGGTCACCAAGAACTCAGTCTGCCTGGTCTGGCAGAGGCCTCCATTTGATGGTGGCAGCAAGATTACAGGTTACAATGTCGAAAGGAGGGAAGCTCCCAGTGGAAGATGGGTGAAGGCCAACTTTACAAACATCATTGATCTTGGTTTCACTGTATCTGGACTGAGTCAAGATGAGTCTTATGAGTTCCGAGTGTATGCAAGGAATGCAGTTGGGTCAGTTAGCAACCCATCTCTCATTGCTGGACCAGTCACTTGTGTGGACGCATCTGGTGAGCTTTCCTTTCTATGACTAGATATTATTTTTATTTTTACATCATTTAAAAAAATGTTGTATGTTACTTCTTGTGTCTAACAGGTGCCCCAGCTATTGACCTTCCTCCAGAGTATCTGGATGTGGTTCAGTACAAGGCTGGATCCTCAGTTAAGCTCAGAGTTGGAATCATTGCCAAACCTCTACCAAGCATTGAATGGCTCAAGGATGGAAAAGAGCTGGTAGCATCCTCTACTGTCTCTGTTGAAAGCACAACAGACTCTTCTGCTGTTCTAATCAAGGATGCAACTCGCCTTGATACAGGCTCATATGACGTCAAGATCAAGAATGCTCTGGGATCAGCATCTGCAACGATCAGGATTGAAATCTTAGGTATACTTTTGTATCTTATTTTAGTTTAATCTGTAATCATTTTATCTTATGCAAACTTCCATCTATTTGATGCTCATGTGTTTCTCCCTATCTTCACTTAGACAAACCTGGAGCCCCATCTGGCCTGATAAACTTCAACTCTGTCACAGCAGATAGGATCATCTTAAGCTGGGAACCTGTACCTGAGTCTGATCAGGGAGGTTCCAAGGTGACCCACTACATCGTTGAGAGGCGCGAAACCAGTCGCGTGGTCTGGTCAACAGTTTCGGATGAGCATGAGCAGACACACATCACTGTTGGAAAGCTGGTGTGTGGAAATGAATATGTGTTCCGCGTCATGGGTGTTAATAAATATGGAGTTGGAGAGCCACTGGAGTCAGAGCCTGTCATTGCAAAGAATGCCTTTGGTAGGTGTTACACTATAGAGTGCAATGAATATAATTTAAAATGTGAATAAGACATAGGAGTTATTCTAGTAGTGTTTCTGTGAGTGTCCGGGTTTAGTGAAAGTTATGACTTTGTAGTATTTGTCTTTTGCTTTGTTAAAATACATGTGTTTTCCATTTAACTAGTGACCCCCGGCCAGTCTCGCACTCCTGAGGTAAACACTATTACTAAGTCCACCATGGTGGTAGAATGGGACAAACCAGGTATAGATGGAGGTAGTGCTGTGACTGGCTACTACCTAGAGAGACGTGACAAGAAGAGCTTGCGCTGGATCAGAGTTTACAAAGTCCCTATTACTGATATAAAACAGACCGTCTACCACCTGACAGAAGGAAATGAGTACCAATATCGTGTATGTGCCATTAACAAAGCCGGAGAGGGACCATTTTCTGATGTATCAGATTACTATAAAGCTGCTGATCCAGTTGGTAAGTACTTCAATTCATAGATTTCCAATGAAACATAACAAATAAGTTTAAATCTCTAATGTAATACATTTTTCCATACAGATCCACCATATGAGCCACGCAAGCTGAAGACTGTGGACTCCACTAAGACATCTATTACTTTGGGGTGGTCCAAGCCAGAATGGGATGGAGGCAGTGAGGTCACCAGCTACATGGTGGAGAAGCTTGTTGAGGGAGAACAAGAATGGGCTATGGTTACCTCCAAGGGAGAGGTCAAGACAACAGAGTACACAGTCCATGACTTAAAACCAAACGTCAACTACTTCTTCAGAGTCTCAGCTGTCAACTGTGCTGGTCGTGGGGAGCCTTTAGAGATGAGTGAACCTGTGCAGGCTAAAGATATCCTGGGTAACTTAATCTATGATAGTAAAGGTGTTCCTGTGCTTTTAGTTCACAGTATAACCGTTCATGTGTGACCACGTTTATTTTTATAATATCATTTTTACAGAGGAGGCCCAGATTGACTCAGATGTGGCAATGAGAACTCACTACATTGTAAAGGCTGGAAAGGATGTGGAACTTTCTGTTCCTCTGAAGGGAAGACCTGCTCCAACTGCTTCATGGAGCAAGGGAGAAGAATGCATTGATCGCAACCCCAAGTATGAGTTCCACCACTCAGACACTACCACAGTCCTTGTAATGCGTGAGGTGACCAGGCTTGATACTGGAAAATACACAGTCAAGATTGAGAATAGTGTGGGAGAGCCCAAGACACTAACCCTGTCTGTAAAGGTCCAAGACACTCCAGCTCAGTGCAGGAGCTTGGTTCTGAAGGATGTGACCCGTGGAAAGGTTACTCTCTGCTGGGAACCTCCTCTGCTTGATGGTGGTGCTGAGATCACAAACTACATTGTTGAGAAGAGGGATTCTGCCAAGAGATCCTATTCAGCAGTGACAAGCAAATGCACAGACACAACATACACCGCTGAAGATCTCTCAGAAAAGACATCCTTCTTTTTCCGTGTGTTAGCAGAGAACGAAAATGGTATTGGTGATCCATGTGAAACACTTGAGCCTGTGAAGGCTACAGAAACTCCTGGTCCAGTCAAAGAGGTCTCTATGAAGGATTCATCCAAAACATCTGTCACTCTGCAATGGTTAAAGCCTGATTATGATGGTGGCAGCATTGTCTCTGACTACATTATTGAGAAGAAGCTCAAGAGTGAGGATTGGTCATTGGGAGGAACCAGCAGACAGTGTGAGTTTGAGGTCAAGAAACTCAAGGAGCACTCAGAAATGTTCTTCAGAGTTGCTGCCAGGAATGAGAAGGGACAGGGTGACTTTGTTGAGATTGGGCCTATAAAAGTGATTGATTATATTATCACACCTGAGGCAAGTCTTGCAGAATATCCTAATGGCCAAATCAGTATTCGCTTGGGTCACAATGTGCACATTGAGCTCCCATACAAAGGTAAACCAAGACCTTCCATTCAGTGGCTGAAGGACAACCTTCCTCTGAAGGAGAGTGACCAAATACGTTTCAAAAAGACAGAAAACAAGGCTACTTTAATGATTAAGAGGGCGAAGAAGGAGAATGAAGGTAAATATACCTTGACCCTAGACAATAAAGTCAACAGGAGATCCTTCCACATCCATGTCATCATGCTTGGACCTCCGTCAAAGCCTATTGGACCTATCCGACTGGATGAAGTGAGAGCTGAGAGTGTCATGATCTCCTGGGATGAACCAGATGACTATGGGGGTGGAGATATCACCTGCTACACTGTGGAAAAGCGTGACACCTCCAAGCCTGACTGGAAGATGGCCTGCTCCAGTGTAGAGGGTACTCAATACAAAGTCCCCAACCTCATCAAAGGTGTTCAGTACCAGTTCAAAGTGTGTGCTGAGAACAGATATGGTGTCAGCGAGCCTCTCATCTCACAGATGGTCATTGCCAAGCACCAGTTCAGGCCTCCAGGCCCACCAGGCAGGCCTGTGGTGTACAATGTCACTAATGATGGGATGACCATTCAGTGGGATAAACCCCTCTATGATGGCGGTACCCCTATTCAGGGCTACCACGTGGAGAAAAAGGAAAAGAACAGCATCATGTGGCAAAAAGTGAACACTCTGCTGATCAAAGAAACAGAATATAGGATTTTGGAACTTATTGAAGGCCTTGAGTACTCTTTCAGAGTCTATTCACAGAATGATGCCGGATTCAGCAGAATGAGTGATGAAAGCAAGCCAACCATGGCTGTCAGTCCTGTTGGTGAGTGCTTTACTTTACTTTGCTTGGCAAACACTTTTATCCTAAGCGACTTACACGGAGCTAGCACTGGATGTCTGGTTCAAGGACAAGGCATTGAGCTACCAGGCTTAATGAGTGCTGATTTGTATTTATACAATATTGTTTGCTTACATTTTAAAGTTAAGTTCAAAAATGTATGTTGTGTCTTTCAGATCCTCCTGGCCAGCCTGACTACATTGATGTGACTAGTGACTCAGTGACACTAAAATGGGAGGCACCCAAACGTGATGGCGGTAGCAAGATTATTGGCTACAACATTGATAAACGCCAAGGACATGGTCGCTGGTTCAAGGCCAACTTGACTGATGTACATGAATGCCAGTACACTGTAACTGGACTGGCAACAAATGAACGCTACGAGTTCAGAGTCATTGCCAGAAATGCTATTGGAGTTGTCAGTCCTCCCTCAAACTCCTCGGGCTTAATTGCAATCAGAAGTGAGAATGGTGAGTAATGGCCGGACAGAAAAACACTACAAGGTTGTAATCTAATGTAAAATCAGACGTGAATGTTGTTCTTGATGTTTGGTAACTGCTGAAGTAAACCACACCTCTCAGCCCATCATTCTGAAAATGATCTATGTAAAGCTCAGTTGGGGTAATGCATCTACTCCTTTTCCCAAACCAGCTGCTCCAAATATTGAGTTTGGACCAGAATATTTTGAAGGTCTGACAGTCAAGGCTGGAGATAACATCAGATTGAAGGTTACCATCACTGGGCGCCCAGTTCCTAAAGTTGTCTGGTTCAAAGATGGTGTGGAGATAACCAAAAAGATGATGGACATTATCAATGTAGCAAGATGCAGCACCCTGTTTGTCAGGGATGCTGATCGTACACACCGTGGCCTCTACACCGTGGAGGCTACCAATGGATCTGGAAGCAGGAAGGAGAACATCATTGTTAAAGTCCAAGGTATTAAGTTTTGATATTTATTTTTGTAAGTCACAGTAGAGTTGTTAAAACCATAATGTTTATATATTTATAAATTTTAATATTTATCTCCAATCTCACACTTATTTAATGCAGACACACCTGGGGAGCCAGTAGGACCCATCACTTTCACCAACATTTCAGAGGGCAAGTGCACTTTGTTCTGGAACCCACCAGAGAATGATGGCTGCTCTGAGATTTCACATTACATTATTGAAAAACGTGAGACTGCCAAAATTTCTTGGGCTTTGGTGTCTGATGATTGTAAAGTGTGCACTTTTAATGCAACCAAACTCATCAAGACCAATGAGTACCAATTCAGGGTCTCTGCTGTTAACAAGTTTGGAGTTGGCAGACCTCTGGAATCCAGCCCTGTAATTGCACAGATGCAATACAGTAAGTGATAAAGTACATTTTCATTCCTGCATTATACATTTACTCATAACACAAATCAATAAGATTCATCTTTTAACTGTTTTCCCCCAGCTACTCCTGATGGCCCAGGCACTCCAGAGGCCACTGATGTGACAGGAGAGAGTATTACCTTGTCCTGGACTCCACCAACATCTGATGGAGGAAACCCTATTCAGTACTACATTGTAGAGAAACGAGAAAAGAAGACTGTACGGTTCTACAAGGTGACTACCAAGAAGCCAATTGTGGAATGTGCTCACAAGGTGCTTCACCTGACAGAGAATATGGAATATGAGTTCCGTGTCATGGCTGTTAATGAAGCTGGCATTGGTACTCCAAGCAACATTTCTATACCTATCAAAGCCACAGAGCCAAAAGACATTCCTTGTGCTCCATCTGTGGTCTGTGTGTCTGACTCCACCAGCACGTCCATTAGCCTGGAATGGAGCAGGCCCGCAGATGATGGTGGTATGGAAATCTTGGGCTACATTATTGAGATGGTAAAGGGAGAAGAAAATGAATGGAAGAGAGTAAACCAAGACCTGGTTGCAGAAACAAATTATGTGGTGACTGGTCTGCAGACAGGAGCTGAGTACAAGTTCCGTGTGGCAGCTGTAAATCATGTGGGTAGAGGGGAGGAAAAGGAGACTGCAGAGCCTGCTCAGGCTGTAGACCGACTAACGCCACCACAGGTGGATATTGATGCCACTTTCAAGCAGACACACATTGTCAAAGCGGGAGGTTCTGTATGCCTGGGAATCCACTTCAGAGGAAAGCCTATTCCCACCCCCACCTGGGTGAAGGAGGAAGGACAGCTGGGCGTCATGTCAGAGATAACAACTACAGATGGCTACAGTTCCCTAAGTATTGAAAAGTGCTCTCGAAATGATACAGGCAAATACACTGTTAACCTAGAGAATTCCAGTGGCAGCAAAGCCATTACATTCACTGTCAAGGTTTCGGACACCCCTGGACCACCACAGGCTGTTACCTTGAGGGAGGTGTCCAGAGGCTCTGTCACACTTACCTGGGAGCCTCCTGCCAATGATGGTGGTGCCCGTATTCATCACTATATTGTTGAAAGGCGTGAGGCTAGCCGCCGTACTTGGCAGCAGTCTGGTGGCAAGTGCACACAGCACAGCCTGAAGATCCAGGACTTGCTGGAGGGAGTGCCATATTTCTTCAGAGTCACAGCTGAGAACCAGCATGGTGAGGGTGAGGCATTTGAGCTGACTGAGTCTGTCTCTGCCACTGCAGAGCCTGCATGTCCAAAGAGAATGGACATTCTGGACACTACAGACAATTCTGTGTCATTGGGCTGGCTGAAACCTGAGCATGATGGCGGTAGCCGTATCCAGTGTTATGTAATTGAGGCTAAGCCAAAGGGCACAGACAAATGGGTTGTAGTTGGTAACACCAAGAATCTCACCTTTGTAGTTGAAAAACTCAACAAGGGCGATGAGTATGATTTCCGTGTAAAGGCTAAGAATGAAGCTGGCTACAGCAAAGCCAGGGAAACACTGGCTCCTGTGTTGGTCAAAGAGCCGCACATTGAACCTGCTGCTGACCTCAGCGAGATCACTAACCAGCTGGTCACGTGCAGATCTGGTAGCACCTTCACCATTGATGTTCCAATCAGTGGTAGACCTGCTCCCAAGGTCACCTGGAAGCTAGAAGAGATGAGGCTGAAGAGCTCAGACAGAGTCTCCATCAAAGTAACTAAGGACAAAACCAGCATCTCAGTCAAGGAAGCCATGAGAGGAGATGGTGGTAAATACTACCTTACTCTGGAGAATGTGGCAGGAACCAAGACCTTCACTGTTGAAGTAAATGTCATAGGTAGACCCAGTCCTCCAGCTGGACCCATCGAAATCTCCTCCATCACCTCTGAGTCCTGTGTTGTTAACTGGCAACCACCAGAGGATGATGGTGGCACTGACATCACTAACTACATTGTGGAGAAGCGTGAGTCGGGCTCCACCGCATGGCAGCTCATCAACTCCAGCGTGAAGCATACATCTCTTCACATTGGTCACCTGACCAAGTACATGCAGTATACATTTAGGGTCTCCGCCGAGAACAGATTTGGTGTCAGCAAGCCCACTGAGTCTGAGACCATTGTTGCAGAGCATCCTTTCAGTAAGTAGTACTCCATAAAGTTTACATTTACACTTCTCACGTATTTAATGTGTGAACAAAACACACATAACAAATAATAAATAGAACAGTTATTGTAAGGCTGCTCTTTAGACAAACTCTTATTCTTTTTACTCAAAGCACCTCCTGGCCCTCCAACACGGCCTTCAGTCTTCAATGTCACTGCTAACACAATGACCCTGAAATGGGAGGAACCCTTCCATGATGGTGGAAGCAAGGTGACAGGCTACTGGATTGAGAAGAAGGAGAGGAACAATATCCTGTGGGTGAGAGAGAATAAGATCCCTTGCTTTGAGTGCTACTACAAGGTGGAGGGTCTGGTTGAAGGCCTGGAGTACCAGTTCCGGGTGTATGCCATGAACAGTGCTGGGCTGAGCAAAGCTAGTGAGGCCTCCAAGGGAGCAGTTGCTCAAAATCCAGTTGGTGAGTTTTCACTTTGTTTAGTATCACAATATCTCATGGCTTTTACGTAAATGTGCTAAGACTGTAATAAGTCTAACTGCTTTGTTTTTTAGATCCACCAAGTAAGCCAGAAGTCACAAACGTCACAAGAACAACGGTGTCCCTCAAATGGTCTGCTCCACTGAATGATGGGGGTAGTCCCATTGTGGGTTACATCATTGAACGCAAGCCATACACTTTGACTGGAGAGGGCCGCTGGCTCAAGTGTAATTACACCAATGTGACAGACACTTTCTATACTGTGACTGCCCTGGGAGAGGGTGAGCCCTATGAGTTTAGAGTCATTGCCAAGAATTCTAACCAAGTCTTCAGCACACCCTCAGAGTCCACTGGATCTGTGCAGTGCAAGACCGACTTTGGTAAGATCTACAGCAACTGTGATTGAGAGACAATAAAACCAATAGGCGACACTAACACATTTCTAAAATGGTATGGAGAAGATGTTTCATGACCAATATATCAATTTTATCAACACCTAAAAATTTGTAGGTTTAAATCGAGATTTAATTAGATGACACAGACAGAAAAACCTATATTAACAAATTCTTTCTTAACCACAGAGCCTCCTAAGGCACAGCTAGACAGCAAACTACTATCTGAAACAGTAATGGTCAGAGCTGGTTCAGACCTGGTTCTAGATGCTGCAGTGGGAGGCAGACCTGACCCGAAGGTTTCCTGGTCCAAGGGCAACAGGGAGCTGGAATTGTGTGAAAAGTACCACCTGCAATACACTTCCACAAAGGCCATGGCCATCATCAAATTCTGTGACAGAGATGACACTGGAAAGTATATCCTTACAGTCAGGAATGTAAGTGGAACTAAGACTGCTGAAGTCACAGTCAAAGTGCTAGGTATGTTAGTTTTATATATTCAACATTTTAACACAGTAAATCTACAGATTTATTTGAAATTTATTCACACTTATCAAAATGTAATAGTTTTTTTCTCATCTCCAGACACCCCCGGAGTGTGTGAAGGTAGTATTGAGATTAGCAAGATTACAGAGGAGTCATGCACCCTTAGCTGGAAGCCTCCTCTTGAGGATGGTGGCGATGAGATCTCCCACTATATTGTGGAGAGGCGGGACACCAACAGGCTCAACTGGGTCATAATGTATGCTGAGTGCAAGGAATTGACCTGCAACATCACCGCACTGTTTAAGAACACAGAATATCTGTTCAGAATCCGGGGAGTCAACAAATACGGATCTGGAGTCCCCTTACAGTCAGAGCCTATGGTTGCTAGAAACACTTTCAGTAAGTGAATCAGATTGCTGTGAAAGTAAAGTTTTTAAAGAAGTTATATACCAAACATTTAAAATAAAGTTACAAGCAAGAAAAAACCTTCCAAACTCTAGTGGCCTAGAGCAGTGGTCCCCAACTGGTCCCTTGGTTATTTTGTACCACAATTTCTAATCTTTACACACACTCTTTCTAAACGTGCCTGGAGTATATTTGTACTGCAAGAGAATTAATTGCTGGAGATTACACTGTATGGCCAACAAAAGAGTCTTTTTGGCTTTTCAACCGACCTCCAATGCTGTCCGTCTCTATTGCATGAGACAGGTCCACAGCTATGGCACAGAGAAGGTTGGGGACTGCTGGCTTAGAGAGCAACAAGAGTATTAGATTTATCTGCAAATGAAACTCCAAATCAAATCCCGTTAACCTCTAATACTCAACTACTTTATATTTTAAATTCTTCTAGCTGTACCAAGTCCCCCAGGTGCTCCTGAGATCCTAGTGTCAGGAAAGGACTTTGCCACCATCCAGTGGCTGAAACCAGAAAGCGATGGTGGAAGCCCATTAATCCATTACCTGGTGGAGAGACGAGAAAGAAAGAGTGCCCGGTGGGTAAAGGTCAATAGGGATGGAGCTTTCTTGGACACCACACTAAAGGTGTCTGGTTTGACAGAAGGCAACATTTACCAGTTCAGAGTGACAGCCATCAACAAGGCCGGAGAGAGCGAACCTAGTGAGGTTTCTCTGTATGTTGTCTGCAGAGTGCCAACATGTAAGTTCAGTTCTTTCAAATCTAATTACGTAACATTATATGTAGATGAAGTTGTGACTATTGAGCTTAGTGGCGATTTAATTATCATTTCTGTTGTCTTTATAGGCATCCCTGCTCCTCCTTCCATCCCCCGTATCATTGACACCCATGCAGACAGCATCAGCCTGGCCTGGTCCCGCCCTGTGGAGGATGGAGGAGCTGATGTGATTGGCTACATCTTGGAGACGCAAGAAGCTGGAGCAGAGGAATGGAAGAAGGCCCATGAAAAGACCCTGCGTACTACAGATTATGTGGTAACTGGGCTCTCTGCAGGCAAGAAGTACTGCTTCAGAGTGGCCGGCATTAATGTCAATGGTACAGGAGACTTCAGTGAACCCTGTGTTGAGACAGAGCCAGTGGAGAGACTTGGTAAGTAAACAACCGAAAAACCTTAAAACCAGTGTTTTCAAATTCTTCAGTTTTACTTAGCACCATCTCATTATACCGTAGAAAATAGAACATTTGTTAAATTTGCAAAATCTAAAAGATAAAACTGTCTTCTTGCACAGAAACCCCTGACTTTGAGCTACACGATGATCTGAAGAAGACTATCTGCCTCCGTGCTGGAGGCTGTCTCCGACTGTTTGTTAGTGTCACTGGTCGTCCAACTCCTGCCATCACTTGGAGCAAGACTGGTGTAGACCTCAACAACAGAGGCTTTATCGAGGTCACCAAAACCTCCACCACTCTTATTATTGATAAGGTTCATCGCTATGATGCTGGCAAGTACACGCTAGTGGCTGAGAACTCTGCCGGAAAACAGGAAGTCAACATTCTGGTGAAGGTCTATGGTAAGTGACTAATGTATCTGAAAAGTGAATGAATTAATAAATGAATAAAAATAATCAATAACATAAAAAATATTTGTTTTTTGTTTACTTCCATTAGACTTTATGTGATACAATAATAATATGGAAATATAATATTTTAACTGCAGAGTGTATTTTTATTGTTAGATACCCCTGGACCACCTGGACCAATCAAAATCAAGGAGCTGACAAAGGAATCTGTCACCATCTCTTGGGAAGCCCCAACCGTGGATGGTGGTGCTCCTGTAAACAACTACATCATAGAGAGGCGTGAGGCTTCCATGAGAGCTTACAAGACCATTACCTCCAAGTGCAGCAAAACATCATACAAGATTGACAACCTAATGGAGGGTATGCTATACTACTTCAGAGTCCTTCCTGAGAACATTTATGGTGTTGGAGAGTCCTGCGAGACTCCAGATGTCATCCTTGTTTGCGAGGTGCCTCTGCCACCACACAAGCTGGAGGTAATTGATGTTACAAAGAGCACTGTTACTCTGGGCTGGGAAAAGCCAGAGCATGATGGCGGTAGCAGACTGACAGCCTATGTCATTGAGGCCTGCAAGTTTGGCACTGACAAGTGGATGAAGGTTGCCACACTAAAGCTCACTGACTTTGAACACACCATTGAAAAGCTGAATGAAAATGAGCAGTACTTGTTCAGAATCAGAGCAATCAACAGCAGAGGAGCCAGTGAGGCCAAAGACCTTGTTGCAGCCATCACTGTACAGGAACAGAGAGGTAACACAAAACTCACAACCTGAGGTTAACCATAACATGTTTTTAAAATAGTTTTAGGCAAAAGCATGTAGATAAAAAACAACGTTGGATTTTTGGGCCATGAACATCAGCATAACATCACAGATTACCTCAATATTTACAGTATTTTCTGTGTTGATTTCAACTGCAGTTTTGTAAATTTTGTGTAATTGTTCCTTTCCAGTGATGCCCATGGTGGACCTCTCTAGTATTCCGCAGAAGGTTGTCAATGTTCTGGCTGGTAAGACTCTGGAGCTGAACCTGCCCATCATTGGTAGGCCTCCTCCTGTCTGCTTCTGGTATTTCGGAGACAACAGAGTTAAAATCACAGACCGTGTCAAGACCAAGAGCACTGGCAAGTTCTCCAAGCTGACTATTTCTGACACCACCATAGATGACACTGGTGACTACATGCTGGAAGTGAAGAATGTTGTTGGAGTCATTACTGAGGTCATCAAGGTCATCATCCTCTGTAAGAAACCATCTCTCATCTCATATGTTTCTTCAATACACGTTTAGTCAGTGACATTACCCATAACTCTAATATTTCTGTTAATGCTCTCTCTAATGCAGCTAAACCGGATGAACCAAAGGCACCCATCAGATTTGATGAGATTGATGCCACCACTGTTACATGCAGCTGGGATCCTCCAGTCAGAGATGGTGGAGCTCCCATCAGTGGCTATGTGGTAGAGCAGCGTGATGCTCACAGACCTGGCTGGATGCCTGTCTGTGACTCTGTTAGTCGTCCAACATTCAAGTTTGAGAATCTAATTGAGGGAGATGAATATGTCTTCCGTGCAGCAGCTGTGAATCGCTATGGCACTGGGGAGTTCCTGCAGTCTGACATCATCACTTGCAAGAGCTTGAAAAGTAAAACAGACTTTTTTTCCAAAATTAGACATACAGACTTTCTCGCCAACATTATTTTGATAGAATTGCTGTATATTAACTGTTGCAACTGTTGTATAATTGTAATAAGTTTCTCCTCCTCCACAGATGTGCCTGGACCTCCTGGTCGCCCAACCATATTTGATGTTTCTCGTGATGGAATGACTGTGGTGTGGCATCCGCCAGATGAAGATGGTGGGCTTGAGGTTTCTGGATACATCATTGAGCGCAAAGAAGTCAGGTCTGACAGATGGGTGCGTGCCAACAAAAACCCTATCACCATGACCAGATACAGGTCAACAGAGCTGATTGAGGGCCTGGAGTATGAACACAGAATCATCGCCATCAATACCAGAGGACTTAGTAAACCAAGTCTACCTTCACTCCCAGCAGTGGCGACAGATCCCATTGGTACAAGAACAGTTTGAAAGCTTATGTATATAGATTCCATTATATCTTTTGAACCAGTAACTGGAAATACTGACATGCTCATTTTCCTTACTCAGATCCCCCTGGCTGTCCTCAGAACCCAAGGATAACAGATACCACTAAATCCTCTGTATCACTTGCGTGGAGTCCTCCTGATGAAGAAGGAGATGCACGGGTGGATGGTTACCTGATTGAGATGCAGAAGGTGGGCACCATGGCCTGGATCAAGTGTAACACAACGCCGTCTCTGATCTGTGAGTACACGCTGACCAACTTGCCACAAGGAGAGGAATTCAAATTTCATGTGATGGCTTGCAATGCTGGTGGTTCTGGAGAGCCTGCTGAAGTTCCTGGAACTGTCACAGTGACTGAGATGCTCGGTAAGGGCAGCAATGTTACATGAATCACCCCTCTCCTAAGATAATTTGTACATGTTGAATAAACATAGAATAAAACTGACCTTTGTAATTATCATTTTGCCCCAGAATCTCCTGACTATGATCTGGAGGTAAAATACAAAGATGTGTACGTGGTCCGGCAAGGAGGAGTCATAAGACTCTCTGTGCCCATTAAGGGAAAACCTTACCCAATCTGCAAGTGGTCAAAAGACGGAGGTGCAGTATCCACAAAGGCCATGATCGCCTCCACCGAGGATGCCAGTGAGCTGGTGATCAAGGGAGCTGAAAGGAACGACTCTGGTGTGTATGACCTCCTGCTAGAGAACACGGTTGGCAAGAAAAAGGCACAAATCAAGGTGAAAGTCATCGGCCGCCCAAGTGCTCCAGAAGGACCAGTGGTCTTTGAGGAGATCCAGGCTACCTCTGTCAAGGTGTCCTGGAAGGCACCCACTGATGATGGTAGCTCAGAAATCCTGGGTTATATTGTTGAAAGGCGCGAGGCAACCAGAAATGCTTGGTACACTGTGGATTCTAGAGTGACTGATACTCAGTTGGTTGTCAAGGGTCTGAAGGAGGGAACAGAGTACCACTTTAAGGTCACAGCTGAAAACTCCTTTGGTATCAGTGGCTCTCTAAAATCTGAGCAGCCTCTGGTGCCCAAGACTCCTCTCTGTAAGTATATCTCTTAGTCTGTCTTCAATGTATTTGAACAGTAGGAGATTGTTAAATAATGAATAAAAAAATCATCTGTGTTTTTAAACCAGGTCCTCCTGAGCCTTCAAGCACCCCACCAGAGATAATGGACATCACTAAGAGTTCAGTGGCACTGGCCTGGTCCAGACCAAAAGATGATGGTGGTTCTGCCATTACTGGCTACTTTGTGGAGTACAAGGTGGTGACTGATGAGTCATGGTCCCGCTATCAGACTAAGATCACCTCTACCATGTTTACTCTGCCTCGACTCGTTCCTGACACAGACTACCAGTTCCGCATAATTGCTGTTAATGATATAGGAGAGAGCGAGGCTGGTCCTCTTTCTGACCCAGTCATGTGCAAGGATCCATTTGGTGAGCCACCCCTTCTAATAAAATATAATTACTAATAAATTTCAGTGGACAGTATCACTTCCCCGCACTCGTCAAAACATATAACAAAAAATAATGTTGAATAAGCAAACATTTTTATTCCTTTCAGACAAGCCAAGCCAACCAGGTGAGATTGACACTGTGAATGTGACAAACAACTTTGTCACCATCCGTTGGCAAGCTCCAGAGTGCGATGGTGGAAAGGAGGTCCTCGGCTACTGGGTGGAGTGCAGGAAATCCACTGAGAGCACCTGGAAGAAGTGCAACAAGGAGAGGCTTAAGGAAATGGAGTTCACCATGTATAGACTTGCTGAGGCCACAGAGTATGAGTTCAGAGTGCTTGCTGAAAATGAGACGGGAATGAGTAGACCCCGTAGGACTGCTGCATGCATTAAGACCAAACTGAGTGGTGAGTTCAATGAAATGTACCATGTGAAATCTATTTCTAGGCATTTACTTGTTTTTCCAGAGTAACTTTACTGTGTGGCATTTCTAAATGTTTTGTGTTTACAGCTGAAGCTAAACCAAGCTTGAGAAAAGAAATGGATGAAGTAACTGCTAAGCTTGGTCAGCCTGCTGTCATGAAGTGCCAAATTATTGGCAGACCTGTTCCTGAAATCAAGTGGTATCATGCTGGCAAAGAGATTGTTGAATCCCGCAAGTTTGAAATAAGCTCTGATGGCCGCAACCACTCGCTGTCCATCATGACTGACCAGCAGGAGGATGAAGGAGTGTACACTTGTAAGGCCATCAATGATGCCGGAGAAGTCGAGACAGCAGGCACACTGGTGTTAGAGGCTGCGCCCTCTTTCCACCCTGAGTACCCGCTGAAAGACACCTACTACACTGGACTGGGAACCACTCTGCGCATCCATGTGGTCTTCATCGGCCGCCCTGAGCCTAAGATCATGTGGCTGCATGGGGCAAAGACTCTGGACAACACAGAAGACATCAGCATTGAGACCACTGAGCAGTACACGCACCTGATCATTAAGAACGTGCAGCGCAGAGTACATGGAGGCAAATACAGGATCAGACTGCACAACCACTTTGGCAGAGCTGACACTTCATTCAATGTTGAAATCTATGGTATGTCCATGTAAATTCCAGTGCAACAACACACACATTGGTAAAAGTTATATTAGATGCATGCATAATTAAATGTTATACCTCTGTTTCCAGACAAACCCGACATACCTCAGGGTCCCATTGTCTTGGATGCTCTTCTGAAGAACTCTGTCATCATCAGCTGGAAACCTCCTAAGGATGACGGAGGCTGCGTGATCACTAACTATATTGTTGAGAAGCATGAGGACAAGGAGGGTGCCGAGTGGGAACTGGTGTCTTCATCTATTAATGGCACATCTTGCCGTGTGCCCAACCTTGTTGACAGTGCCGGATACTTCTTCCGTGTGTATGCCCAGAATCGCTATGGCAGCAGTGAGCCACTGGAGCTCACATCACCTATCATTATCAAGAGCCAGCTTGGTAAATTTAATCTAGTATTAGTTTATGTTTGTTAAGGAATTCCTAATTTGCCTTACATAGTAAACACATAACAGATCAAATTCATTCAAATGAGATACCTAAGTACACTGTGTGAAAGTGCTGACAAAAATGTCTGATTTATATATTACTGTCTACAGAGAAACCCTCACCGCCTCTGTCGCCAGTTGTTTCTGGAATCACCAAAGACTCCTGCGTGCTTTCCTGGAAACCTCCACTCAGCGATGGTGGATCCAAGATCAAAAGCTATTGCCTTGAGGTGAAGCACAAGAAGGACAGGAAGGACTGGACCGACTGGACTCCAATGACCACAGATGAGATCAAACAGACAGTATTCTCTGTAAAGCGCCTAACAGAGGGCATCGAGTACATCTTCCGCGTGAAGTGTGAGAATCTTGGAGGAGATAGTGACTACAGTGAGGAAACTGCTCCCATTGTCCCAGCTGCAGCTGTTGAGATTCGAGCACCAGCCTTTAAGGAGGAGCTCAGGAACATGAGCGTCAAATTCAAGAGCAATGCCACCCTTGTCTGCAAGATCATAGGACAACCCAAACCTGTGATTAAATGGTTCAGGCGAGGAAAAGAGATCTACTCTGATGGAAAGAAGATCAAGATCCAGGAGTTCAAGGGAGGGTATCATCAGCTGGTCATCACAGAGGCTGATGAGGAAGACTCTACTGTATACCAGATCAGAGCCACTAATCAGGGAGGCTCTGTCTGCGCTACAGTCTCTTTGGATGTTGAAAGTAAGTGTATAGATTGTTCCACTGTTGTATAAAACTGATATAAACTGTATTGAATTATAAATTGAAATATTTGTAACTCAAAAATAACTTTTTAATTTGTTTCCACTTCTAGTCCCTGCCATAATCCACCTGCCAAAGAACTTGAAGGACAAGGAGGCCATCCCTGCCCTGCGTGGAGAGATGGTTAACATCAAGGTTCCTTTCAGTGGCAAACCAGATCCTGTCATTACTTGGCAGAAAGGACAAGATCTCATTGACAGCAATGGTCACTACCAGGTCATTGTCACCAGATCGTTCACTTCCTTGGTATTCCCGAATGGAGTGGAGAAGAAGGATGCTGGTTTTTACATTGTCTGTGCTAAGAACAGATTTGGTATTGATCAGCAGACCGTGGAACTAGATGTTGCTGATGTGCCTGATCCTCCACGTGGTGTCAAGGCCAGCGATGTCTCACGAGACACTGTCACACTGAACTGGGTGGCACCAGCTAATGATGGTGGCAGCAGAGTCATCAACTACATCATTGAAAAGTGCCCCACTACTGCTGAGAGGTGGGAACGTGTTGCCCAGTCTCGTGACACCCGCTACACTGTAATCAATCTGTTCGGAGGAACCAGCTATCAATTCAGGGTCATAGCAGAAAACAAGTTTGGACAAGGTGCTCCATCTGAGACTAGTGGACCTGTAATGACAAAGGAGGACAAATCCAGAGTCCTTCTCTATGACAGGGAAGTCGATGATACTGGACATGTGCCCAAGGGCAAGGCTCAACACTCTGATGCCAAGAATCTGCACAACAGATATGCTATTGCAGAGGAATTGGGTAGAGGACAGTTTGGCATTGTTCACCGATGCATTGACATCAGCTCTGAAAAGACCTACATGGCTAAATTTGTCAAAGTGAGAGGCGCTGACCAAGCAATAATCAAGAAGGAAATTGCAACACTGAACTTGGCCAAACACACAAATTACCTCCTCCTCCATGAGTCTTATGACAGCCCAGAGGAGCTGGTGATGATTTACGACTTCATCTCTGGTGCTGACATCTTTGAGCGCCTAACCACAGCTGAGTTTGAGCTTAATGAGCGTGAAATTGTTAACTACATCAGACAGATTTGCTCTGCTCTTGAGTTCCTGCATGCTCAGAGCTATGGACACTTTGATATCAGACCAGAGAACATTGTGTACATGAGTAAAACAAGCTCTAATGTTAAGATTATTGAGTTAGGCCAGTCCAGACATCTGACTCCTGGAGATCAAATCAAGATTCAGTATACCACAGCAGAATATACTGCTCCTGAGATCCACCAGTGTGACATGGTTAGCACTGTCACTGACATGTGGTCAGTTGGTGTCCTTGCCTATGTACTCATCAGTGGACTTAATCCATTCACAGCAGAAACCAATCAACAGATGATTGACAACATCTCCACTGCAGCTTACAGCTATGATGACGAGTCCTTTAAACAAGTCAGTGTTGAGGCTCTAGACTTCACAGACCGCCTAATGACAAAGGAACGCAAGCATCGTATGTCTGCTGCTGAGGCCCTGACGCATCCTTGGCTGGTCAAGCCTGCAGAGGAGATCAGCCCCAGGGCAATCACAACTGGCCGACATAAGAGATACTACCAGACAATGGTTAGAAAAGAATGGAACACTGTTGTCTCTGCAGCCCGTGTGGCCAGTGGAGGCTCTATCAGATCCCAGCGTGGCGTCTTTGTTGCTAAGGTGAAGATTGCTCCATTTGAACATGGTCCTATTGCAGGCCAAATTGCCCATGCAGTGGTGAATGAGGGAGACAACGTGAAATTCATCTGCAACATTGACAACTATGATAGTACTACTGAAGTGACATGGTACTGTGGTGTCAGGCAACTTGAAGCTGGTGACAAATATAAAATTGAATATGAGGATGGCCTTGCTGTGATCACCATCAACAAGGTCACAAGGGCAGATGATGGCACTTACAGATGCAAGGTTGTGAATGAGTATGGTGAGGACAGTGCTTATGCAGAGTTGTTCATCAGCAGTCTTAGAGCTTACCGTGACTTCTTCACTACACGTGTGGTCAAGAAAACAAAGCGAAGAGTTGACACTGCCAGAATACTTCAGAAGCCACCAGAGTTCACCCTTCCTCTTGTCAACCGTACGGCCTACATTGGTGAGAATGTGCGCCTCAGTGTCACAATTACTGTTCACCCTGAGCCTCGTGTCATCTGGCACAAATGTGGACAGAAGCTCATCCCTGGACATGATGATAGGAAATACACCTTCATCAGTGACAAGGGTCTGTACCAGCTCATTATCCACAAACTTGAGGAATACGATGAGGCTGAATACAGCGTTGTTGCCCGCAACAGGTATGGTGATGACAGCTGCAAGGCACGACTTAGTGTTGTTCCTCGACCAAAACCAGCAGATCTCACATTAAGGCCCATGTTTAAACGCCTGCTTGCAAATATAGAGTGCAGAGAAGGTCAGAATGTGCGCTTTGAGTTTAGAGTATCTGGCCATCCCACACTGAAGTGGGAGAAGGATGGCACACCTTTAGCCTTTGGACCATCTATTGAGCTTGTCCGTGAGGGTCTGGATTACTTCATCCTTCATGTTAGAGACACACTGCCTGAGGACTCTGGAGTGTACAGAGTTACTGCTACCAACTCTGCTGGATCTGCCAGTTGCCAGGCCACACTAAAAGTAGAGCGTGTTACACATGTAAAGAGGGAATATGAGACCAGTGAAAAGGAGAAGGAAAAGATAGCTGGAAAAGAGGAATTGGACAAAAAGGTGAGACTATCTCAGATTTTGACTGGCACTGTGGTTACACCTCTACCACCTGCCGCAGTGCAAGCTGTCAGGGAGGCAGCAACCATGTTCAAACCTGCTGTGACAACTAAGAAAGGTGAAAAAACTGAAGCTGAGATACAGAAAGAACGTGTGGAAAGGAAGAAGCGTGCAGATGAGAAGAGACTACGTATGCCCTATGTCGTCCCAAGTCCGCGTGTCATTAACCCAGCTAATCTTGAGGAGGATGTGGAGATAAAACACTTCAAGCCACTCTCAGACATGAAATGGTACAAAAAGCTGCGCGATCAGTATGAGTTCCCAGAGCCTATGGAGAAAATCAAGCAGAAGAGAATGAAGCGTATTCGCCTCTCCAGGTGGGAGCAGTTCTATGAGGTGCCTATCAGGATCAAGGACCAGTATAAGCCCAAGTGGCGTATCTCATCCATGACTCAGGATGACCTGGAGACTGTTAGGCCTGCAAGGCATCTTACTCCATCACCTGAGATGGACGTCTACCGTAGAATCAGGAGGAGATCTCTGGGTGATTTGTCAGATGAAGAATTGCTGCTACCTGTAAATGAGTACCTGTCCATGAAGAGAACTGAAGAGGAGAGGCTTTGTCTGGAGCAGGAGCTGGAGCTTGGCTTCTCTGCTTCTCCACCTAGCCTCAGCCCAGTTCGCTTTGAGCTGTCTGCCCTTCGTCCCTCGTCTCCTAGAAAAGTCTACAGTGATGACGAAGAGGCAGAAGACATCCACAGATATGACTCCTACCGAATTCCGTCTAAATATGAGGCTGGCCCTAGTTTTGTTGAGCTCCGTCAGCGTCATGACAAAGCCACCTACAAACCCCCAAGAGAGAAGCAGAGGGTGTATGAGGAGAAAGAAGATCAGGAGCTGCTGCGGCCACACACAACCGTTCAGAGACTCTCCTCCTACAAGAGTGAACTCAAATGTATGGAGTTTGATGAGAAGATGCGAACCTCGAAAAAGGAAACAACTGTCACATTTGCTGAAGTCTCTGAGGGAATTGAATCTGAGCACCTGACAGCATTTACCTCAGAATTCATTCCTAAACCAATCAAGAAGGTCCCTCTGCCTGAGCCTAAGACATCTCCTTCACCTGAAAAGGCTGTGAAGACAGAAGTGACACTTTCTAGAATCGACTTTGCATCTAGATATGAGGAGAGGAAGCAGGCTCTGCAATCAGAGAGAAGATCTGTGGAGAGGAAGGTGGAGGTGGTGACACAGGCTCCCTTCAGCCTTGATCATGCCCCGCGTATTACCATCAGGATGCGATCCCACCGTGTACCGCATGGGTCCAACACTAAATTCACCCTGAATCTCCAGGCCAAACCTGAGCCTGAAATCAAATGGTATCACAATGGAAAAGAGATTCATAAGAGCGGCAAATACCACATGACCAACATCAGTGGAGTACTGACACTCCAGATTAACAACTGTGTGACAGAAGATGCTGGAACTTACCGTGTGGTCTGCAAGAACGACAAAGGAGAAACTTCTGACTATGCCACACTGGATGTTGCAGGCTCAGAATATGCTGCTTTCTCTTCACTCCGCAAGGATGAGGAGCCTCCATCCTCCCATCTGCCAGAAATGACCAGAACAGAGGTGTATCATGTCTCCTCTTCTAAAACAACAGTGCAGGAAACTGTGACCGAAACTGAAAAAGTGAAAAAGACCACTATTGCTGTTGACAAACCAAAGGAGAAACCTGGTATTCCTGCCAAGATTGTGACGAAACCACAGTCCCTGACAGTAGAGGAAGGAAACCTTGCCAGATTTGAATGTGATGTGGATGGTGAACCAGCACCTTCTATCACCTGGATGCGTGAAGGAGCAGTCATTGGCTCCTCTGTTCGTCACCACATTGTATCTACTCAGTACAGCTCCTCCTTTGAAATCTCTGCTGTTGAGGTGTCAGATGAAGGCAGCTACACTCTGCTGGTGGAAAATGCCAGAGGAAAACAAGAGGCCCATTTCACTTTGACAATCCGCAGGTCTGAGTCCAAGGAGAAAGTAGTTGCCCCTCCCAGAGTCACCTCTCCAGAGGCAAAGTCCCCCCTTGCCAAGTCCCCTGAACCAGTCAAATCTCCACAGAGAGTGAAGTCTCCTGAGCCAATCAAGTCACCTCAGAGAGTTAAGTCTCCAGTCTCACCAAAATCCCCAACACCAAAATCTCCCCAGTCCCCTACTCCCAAATCTTCAACCCTACCCAAGAAAGAACGAGTGACGTCACCAACTCCTGAAAAGAAGCCATCCTTCTCTGCTGGTCTGAGCGACATCACTGCAACATCTGACTCTACTGTCAAACTGTCAGTTAAAGTAACAGGAGACCCGAAACCTACAATCTTGTGGATTAAAGATGGAAAGGTAACATATCCAAATACTGAAACTATTTTATTGTTCTTTTTCATTTATAAAAAAAAAACATGTTACTAATTTTGCTATTTTCCTGACCAACAGGTGCTGTCTGCAGGTGGGCACTGTGAAATCTTTGAGGAGCATGGCTCGGCTTACCTGGAGATCTCTGAATCAGAGGTCTCTGACAGCGGTGAGTACAAGTGCACAGCTACCAACAGCACCGGAACTGCATCAACAACCTGCATAGTCACTGTGCTAGGTAAGATATATGACTGGTTAATGGAAGCAGCAATTAATTAATTCTGACACCTGCAGCTACAACAATTCTTCCAGTTTTCCTCTGTTAAAGACATTTATTTGTTTTAGGTTGCAAAATCTCAGAGGAAGTCATGAAAACGGAAGTCCTGTCCTCTGTGAAGGAGGTGAAGTCCTTGCACAGCAACATGTCCATTACAGAGGGCCAGTCTCTGACTCTACGGGCCAACATTCCCGGGGCCTCAGACATCAGATGGATCCTGAATGGGGTGGAACTGGCTAACTCAGAACAGTACAGATACGGGGTATCTGGAAATGACCAGACCCTGACCATCAGGTCCGTCAGCAACCTCGAACAGGGGATTATCATGTGTCAGGCTCAGACACTGCAAGGCCTGGTCAAGTGTCAGTTTGATACCATGGTCACGGACAAGGGAGCAGAAGCACCCCACTTCCTGGTGCAGCCCAAATCCCAGAATGTGAATGAGGGACAAAATGTCAAATTCACGTCTGAAATTGCAGGAGAGCCTTCCCCTGAAGTGGAGTGGTTGAAGAACAACATGAATGTGAGTATTTGTCAACAGAAGGTTACAGTGGTCTTTATCTTTAGATGTAACTCACTGTATCTCTCTCTATGCAGATTTCAGTCACATCAAACATTAGACTGGGCCACTCCAAGAATGTGTACACTCTGGAAATATGTGAAGCCACAGTTGCAGACAGCGGAAAATACACAATAAAAGCCAAAAACCAGTTTGGACAGTGTTCTGTGACGTCTTCCCTCAATGTCCTCAGTAAGTTTTACTGCATCTCCACTAAAGCGTAAACACACAGGGTCTCAAAGTATATTAAGTCTGGATACTAAAAATCCAACTGATGTGGAAAGTGAAGTGGAAATCCAAACCTCGTGATTACCTGCTTACACTTTTGTGCATGATGATGCTGCATACACAACTGCATACCGTACAATGATATGAGCCACGTGCTTGTCATTTGCATTCTCACAGCACTTGTTGAAGAACCAACAAAAATGATTATTGTGGAGCAAAGAGCTTCTACCGATGCTGCTGCCAGCATGCAAAAGAGATTCTCAGCCTCGTCAGTTCGTATGGAGGCAGCTTCCATGCAGACCAGCAGTTACAGTAGCAGCTCCCACTCTGCTGCTGCCGGGTTGTTGTTTGAGAGCATGTCTGAGACTAGCATGTCTGCCATGAAAGCTGAGTCAATGGTTTCCATGAGCTCCAGCAGTCAAATGATGGAAATGTCTACTTACTCACATGTCCAATCCTCCTTGAGGGGGCTCACCACAGGGACTAAAAGAGGTGAGATGCATTTTAAGGTTTGCCTGAATAACTTGCAATAAAAATAAGAATGACAGTAGACTGGTCGATAGCAAAGACTCATTTACATGCAAGTATACACACAAATGTGTATGTGCAGTTGGATCCCCACCAATAAGAACTAGGTAGTTGTTAGTTGTTATGCACTGCTGAGGTTGTAAGCTACGAAAGCTCAACAACTCCCAGCACCTGTGTCCTGCTGGCGAGTCAATCTGTTCAGATCATGACCATGGCTTGGCAAGCCATGGTCAATCTACCGCCGAGTCCATGAGGAGTCACAGCGTGTACCACTACCAAGCAGTCCTCACAGATGATTGACGGTAGAGTGATAATCCGATTCTCCAGTTCCCCTACCACACCACTGCCACACACTACGTCTACTACGCCCACATCAACAGCTTTTCTGCCAGCTTTCAAAATGTATTGCACGCCGTTGGTTCCGCCCTGAGCGTGGAAAATATAAGGTTACTGATTGGTGGCTGGTAGTAATGGTAGTCGCCTTGGTGAATTGCTTGCTGGCAATGTGAGCCTGCCGCTACAATCCTCAACATGGTTGTTACATCATCAAGTCCTCAGGTATTTTAGGACAGGCAGGTGAATTTGAATACAGCACGACTTGGAGATGGATCTGCTTAACAACAACTTTTACAGTTTCAGAGTTTCACTGACCCTGTTGTTTTTTTTTTTGTTAATAGGCACGCCACCAAAGGTCGAAGCTCTTCCGCAGGATGTCAGCGTTGAACCAGGCAAGTCCCTGAGTGTGGCTGGAGTGTTCTCCGGAGATCCTGCTCCCACTGTCCAGTGGGTACGCTCAGGTCGAACCCTCCCTAACGGGAATGAGGGGTATTGTGTGGAGACCAGCCCTGACCTCTCCACCCTCATGATCTTAGCAGTGAAGGAGGACGATGCAGGAGCATACACCCTTCAACTATCTAATGAGCTCGGCTCCGATTCTGCAACTGTCCGCATTCACATTCGGTCCATGTAAAAAAGAAAAAAAAGTTAATTTATATTTCCCTTTACCTCATCCAGAACCTTTTTATTTAGTGAATTAGCAATGATAATCTTGATAAAGATCTGGATTTCTGTTCTTGTAAATATGAACTATTTTTGTACCAAACTTGACATTGATTTATGCCAAACTAGATTAAAGTCTAAAGTTGTTATAAAATGTGCCATATTGGACAATTATGACTTAGGAACCACTTTTCTGTGACGTGTACATAATGTATATAGCCGAATTTAACGGTTATGGGAGATGTTATGCATTGTTATTTATGACAATAATATTAACTGAAACAAAATGAAACAAAATGTGGTTTAACAGGAGAAAGTTTAATTGAGAACGAATACCCTGTTAAACTGAGAAACAAAAATCTGTGCCTCAACGATAAGTTGAAGTCTTAAGATTGCCTCAACAGGTAGAGAGGCTCCCTGTTGACGTTATGAACCAGAAACCGAAGGACAAAGTTCTTGTGGACACGCGTCTGTGCGTGTGATATTACAGTTTCCTGTGAGTTATACCATGAGAATAAGACCCTGAATGCTGTTTGCATTACCCTCATGTAAGCAGCATGAACTGGCCTTGTGCTCAGACTGACTGTGTCACACCACCATGATTTGATGACCTGCTCAGAGTGCGAGCGGCCTGCACTCTCAGCATTTAGATCATTTTAATTCAGAGCGCTGCTTCTGGCACAGGACGGCTGAATTGGCTTTTTTAGAACATCTCTACTCTGCTGTGCAAAAGCAGCGCCATCTCTTGGAGAATAGTTAGGCAACATGTTTGTTTGTGTATTTGAGTATATTTTGAGTGTTTGTAGTTTTTAGTCGTTTCACCTTGTCAGTAGTCAGGGACATGATTCGTCACAGTGACTCCATCTCCTGTGAAAGAACAGTTCTGCTTTGCCCTGCATTTTGATTTAATTGACCAGTTGATGTAGAACTGTATTTCATCCTCCTTGAGTTTTATGCATTACTGATTTAATAAAGCATGATTTCAGCACTATACATTATCTTTCCCTGTATTTATTATGTCTCTGGTGTGTTTTACTGCAAATGTTCATGCTCCATGACAGTCTTCATCACAGGCTCAGTACTGTGTTTTTTCCACTAGGGGAGACGGAAAAGTTCTGTAGGATTTCTCTGTGATCTGTTAGCAGTGGCTGAGGGGTTTGAGACCTTATCCGAGTTGATATGGGTGTTCAGGGATTTTGGGGGTAATAGATGTTGGATTTTTAGGGAAACCCCTGATGATCACTATGACACTGACATTAGGCTACTTTAAAAATATAGTTAATATAAGCCTGTATAACGCAAGTTCTGGTTCGTCAGATAAAAGGCATTCTGTCTGCTGTGGGAACTCTGAACTGTCTTTATGAATAAACTGCAAGTGACAATGCTAAAACAAAAAACTGAAGCTAGATGATTTTCTACTTGAATTGTTCAAACGGGGAATGTGACGCTTGTAAAATCTCAACATAGAAGATGTAATATGACTTTTTTCAGGTTTTAGCTCTTTTACATTTTGTCCCATTAAAGGTTTCTGCAGTTTTTCTTTTAGCTGATCTGGCTGTAAAGATTCAAGATTCAAAACACACAGTTCTGCAGGCGGACGTACTGGGGGCGGTCAGTGAGGTAGTCCATGATCCAGGAGATCATGGGAGGATCC
>JAUMTR010000013.1:410251-424856 GCA_032270685.1 Microctenopoma stevenorrisi
CTCAAGTGGGACTGTTGGGTTTTCTCTGTATATATTGATATAATGTGTAAGGTCTTAAACCTTACACTGTAAAGTGCGTTGAGATAACTTGTGTTCAGAGATAACTATATAAATAAAGTTGAATTGAATTGAATATAAAAACGTTAATCCGCATTATCTGGTCTCCAGTGTCCTTTGGATCTCTGATGGACACAGGTCTCCAGCAGAGGGAGGCACAGTTGGGCAGTTCCCTACACTGGTGACTGAAAAGAGGCCGTAGGAAGCTCGTTGTTCAGGATGAAATCAGATCAGAATATTATTCCTGTGCAGACTTTAACTCCAGCTGTTACAGTCGTTATAGCACCCAACGAACTGCACAACAGCACGATCAGCATAGAGGAAACTGAGTCACAGAGAGTTCAGCTCCACAGTTTCACTGAATGTGGTAGAGATGATAAAGTTATAAGAAACTACAGAACTACAAGTGTATGAAGTCATTTCTCTTCTCCCTTCAACACAAAATGTGTGAGAGCAGGTTTTCACCTTGTAGTTCTTCAGTACCGTGGTGAAAAAACAGCATTTATCCATTTCAGTGTGTTTTTTAGTTAAGTTCAAAATAATCTTTTACTTTTAACTTTTACTTAAGTTGAAGTTTGAAGAATAATCAGCGAAGAACCAAAAAGCACACAAGTGAAACTGCAGCCTATGTGAAAACAGTAGAAACAGTGAAGAGTGAAAAAATAGAACCAGCAGAGAGAGAGAGAGAGAGCTGAACAAATATGAGCGCTGGAAACCATATAAAGACAAAACATGCTGCTGCACTGAGCGCGACACACACACACACAAACAGACTGGAGGACTCACTCTGTGTTTAATGCAGATGTTTTACAGCTGCTTTCAGATCAGCAGGAAGTTAGTTTTATCACATCTGTACAAATACGCAACTGAAAACAGTTTTCAGAGCTACGTGGATTTTTCTGTTGTTGCATCAGAACCAACGTTTTCTTTCAAACAGAGAATATTACAGAGAATTAAATGGTAGCAGAGTGTTGGTGTCCCTCAGGGCTCCACTCTGGGTTCACATGGTTTCTGATGGTTGCTGTGTCACAGTCCAATGATGATGATGGACTGATCTTCCTCCTCACCAGGACGTCCTGTTTTAGCCGGGCTCAGTCCTCATACTCAGGGCGTGGCCATGCTGACCATCCAGAATGCATCACAGCGTGATGACGGCGTGTACGTGTGTGTGGCCAAGAACCGTCACAGCAGAGACCAGGGCCCGAGTTCAGGTGAAAGATCAGAGCTGGGGATGGGTTCTGTGCTGGATGTGCTGGAATCTAATCTCTGACTAATCAGTTAGTTCATGTTCTGTTTAGCCAAAGAAAAAAACATGTAAACAAACAGCTGGAAGTGTGTTGGAGGTCAGAGCAGGTCAGTACTGGACCTACTGGTGCTGTTTGTCTGATGACTCATCCTCGATTAGAGCAAACCTCCTCTTCTTGTTCTCTGAGCTGGTTCACACACGACTCTCCACCAGTAATGATATGAAGGGTTCTCATGAAGACCTGGGGACTGTGTGAAGAGCAGTCTGTGGGAATCTCCTGATATTTTCTTGTGTTCTGTCGGGGATTTCCTGCTGCAGCAACATTTTCCTGCCTCTGCCCTTAAAAGCCCAAATGATGCTGCACACACACACACACATTGAGAAACAGTTGAGGAGCATTTAGCAGACACGCGTCAGTCGTTTGCTGCTGCCTCGCTCAGCTGCAGGTGAAGGATTCACCTGTTAAATACAGGCGACAGGACACACACACACACACACTGATGTAGTGACCCACCAACACAGTGTAAGAGTGAGTAACACATCCTGGACAAACAGATGTGATATAAAGACGTGTTTGTTTGTTCATCATATCTGATCTACACACAGATCATATGTGATGTGTGTGTGTGTGTGTGTTGGAGGAGACACCAGGCTGATCCTTTCGTCCTTTTCCTTGTATGGACTCTGGATTTCCTTTTCCCTCTGTCAGTGTCTCACAGACACGTGTGAGTATAAATACACAGAGCGAGTTCTCATCTGCAGGAGAAACAGGAGGGGGACATAAATCAGTGAGATCAGGACATGTCCACGCTGCGTGTCCACACAGGTTAAGCACACGTGCTGGTCCTCAGAGAGTCCACAGTCCTTTAACATCCTGCTCTGCTCTGATCAGTTTGTCAGTTGGTGTTTCAGACCTAATGAAACACACTGATGTGTTGTTGTGTTGTTGCAGGGTCACAGGTTAGAGGTCACAGCGCCTAAAGGACCTGAAGGTTCTGGACGCAGCGGAGCCATCATGACGGTGGAGCTGAGCGGTTCCTGTCAGGTTTCCAGGGACGTGGTGGAGATGAGTCCGTCATCCTCTGTGAGTGTTTTACATGAACACACAGACCTGGTTTTAGGTCCAGGTCTGAGTCCTGTAATGATTTTCCACAGAGACTTTTGTCAATATAAACAGCATCACCCCCCCCCCCCCACACACACACACACACACACACACCCCCGGTAGAAACTCAGTGAATCTACTAATGACGGGCAGGAGGTGACGGAGTCAGAGGACTTCCACCACTTCACGCTGCTGATCCAGGAGGTCTTCCCAGAGGACACTGGGATTTACAGCTGCCGGCCTGGGTCTGGTCCTCTCCATACTGGTTCCAGGACCGGCCCACTGTGGATCTAACCACAGATGTGTAATGTGTAACAGGCGTGTGACCACAGACGTTTTGTTGCACACGTGTTCCGACGGCAACACGTCCTCCTGCTGCAGAGACAGAACGTGGTCTCACAGCTCTTCGGGTCTAGATCTCTTCCTGTACTTAAAGTGGTTCAGACCCTGGAGGGTCCAGAATCATCATGAAGGAGAGAGCGTGATCAGCCTGAGGTGAGAGAACCACTCACTGTGTTTACAGAACCTGATATGGACCAAAGCTACATGCTAAAATGATCCATGAACGGAGGATTACCCCCCACCCATAATCCGTCCACACACACCCCCCCCCACGCTGCAGGGTGTAGGATTTTAACTGGTGTTTCTAATTGAGCTGAGGAGAAGAACAAACTAACACTGACCCAGGAAGATGTTCTGAGGGATTCTGTCAGATGTAAAAAGCGACAGCAGCAGAACCTGAGTGTGTGTGTGTGTGTTGGGGGGTGCAGCGCAACACACACACATCAGGTGTCTCTGATGGAGGCTGGTCCACAGGTGAGACCGGGTTCGTCTTACACGATGACGGCTGACACGGGGACAGGCTGGTCCCAGTCCTCACGTCCTCCTGCTCGTCCACGTGTGTGGGTCTCAGCGTGAGTTTTTAAACTACGTCACAGGTGTAGTGAGGACGTTGTAGTTGATGTAAATCCTGCTCAAGCAAACAACATCTATTCATACATCCATCGATTAAACCCCCCGCCCCCACCCACTCGTTCTCATCCGTCCGTCTGTTTGTCCTATATCCAAAACTCCTAAATCGTCTATAATCCCATGGAATCATCCAAAACCAATCAGGGCTGTGAAACCACCAGAACAAAGGAACTGGTCTGACAGTCCACAGTCCAGTACAGGGGGGAGGGGAGGGGGGATCCTCCGGGTTTCACTGTTTACATGTGTTCAGTTCTGGTTCTGTGTCCTTTTAAGGGCGGCCGAGTCACTTGTGATGTAACGTGGACATTTAGAGTCGAGGTCTTTTTCTGCCCCCTCCCTCCTCTCTCTCTCTCTCACTCCCATCCCTTCGCTCACCCCCTCCCCCAGCTGTGAGAGGTGGGGCTTCTCTTTTTCCAGGGGGACTTAACCTCGCTCTGTTTATTCCCTCTCTCATCTCGTCTGTGCTCGTTCGCCCAGCCCTGCTGCCCGACAGAGAGAAGGAGGAGCTGGGGGAGCTGTGGTGCTGGAAGGAGGTGCCAGAGGGGGACGAGGTGGAGGAGGCGTGGAGCGGAGGAGAAGCAGCAGCAGCAGCAGTGTTGGTGTCAGTCTACAGTGGCAGAAGTCCAAACAGGAGCAAGACCAGGCACCTGCACAAGGAGGAGGGTCCCCGGGACCGAGACCAGGACCAGGACCAGGCCTCTGAAGCTGCCCCGGGCCTCCTCGGACACTGTGTCGAGACCAGGGAGCACAGTAACCAGGAGCTGCGACACAGGGAGGCGCAGCAGCTGGATTGTGGACTGTGGAAAACCCAGCGAGGAGAGAAGCTGAGGGAGGCCGGGCCCCCACCACAGAGCAGCACCACCGCCTCCACATGGATTTTAAGGCCAATCTCAAGGGTGTTAAACCCAAGACGGAGGACGAGCGCAAGGTGAACTCCTCACAGCAGGTCGACTTCCGCTCTGTGCTGGGGAAGAAGGTTCCCCCCAGCAGCAACAGCAACAAAACGTCCGAGACGACTGGAAAGACCCCCGCCTCAGACCTCCGCTCCGTCCTCGCCAACAAGAAGAAACCCGAGAAGAACGGAGAGGGCGAGAAGACGGTGGTGAACAACTGTGTGGATGGAGCGATCAGCGAGAAGAAGGGCGGAGGAGGAGGAGGAAGAGGAGCCGGGGGGAAGACGCCAGAGTTCGCTGAGAAGCTGACTGACATGACGGTGCTGGACGGGCAGAGGCTCCGCCTGCAGTGTCGACTCGCAGACCCCGTGGACACCGCCGTCACCTGGACGCTGGACGGGAAGGTTGTCAAGTCGTCCAAGTTCATCGTCCTCGCCAAGGAAGGTCAGAGGTCACACACACACACACAGAAAGGTTTGATGCACGTCGGAAACCAAACAGTGATAAATAAATCGAGTAACAGTAAGTTATTACACATTTATTCACTGATTATAACAGGAACAGGGTTATGAATCAAAAGCAAGAATTAAAGTTTTATAAACAAAATAAAATAAACTGAAGTGTCCCTTTAATTCACAGGTTTCTTACCTGTTACAGGTTGAAAACCACAAACGTGCGTGTGTGTGTGTGTGTGCGTGTGTGTGTGTGTGTGTGTGTGTGTGTGTGCGTGTGTGTGTGTGCGTGTGCGTGTGTGTGTGTGTGTGTGTGTGTGTGCGTGTGCGTGTGTGTGTGTGTGTGTGCGTGTGTGTGTGTGTGTGTGTCTGTGAGTGTGTTGTTTGGTGGTCTGTTTGAGCGGTGTCAGTGTGAAACAGGCAGAAAGATGTGAACTCACACGTGATGTGGTCCATATTAAGTCCTGCTGCTATATCTGGACACGTGTGTCTGTGTTTATGGATAAACGAGGATTCCCTGTTTGTGTGTGTGTGTGTGTGTGTGGGGGGGGGTAATCCTCCTCCTCCTATTTCAACCCCTGATCCTGCACTGTCACACAGTTAAAGGTCAGAGGTCACTGAAAGATTCATTTGATCTTTATTGAACTGGACTCACAACAGAACCAGACATCAGAACTCCTGTGAGTCAGACTAGCTGGTGCTGTTTTTATGCTAAGCTAAATGCTAAGCTAACGGCTAGCTTTATCACACTGTGGTAACAATGCCCGGTTCCAGTAGCAGTGTCACCCTACTGTCAGACACAAACATGTGTACCGATCATCTCATTTTACAGGAGATGCACACACAGACACACACACACACACACACACACACTGCACTTGCTGCCACAGCCACTCGGCTTCAATACGGTTCAGTCGGCAGCGCAGAAGAACCACAGGCTCCAGCTGAGACAGAGCACACAGATAGTTTAAAATATGATAAATATCAACTGTCACTACAATCTCTGACCCCCCCCCCACACACACACACACACACACACCTCTACACCCCCCGAACTCAACCCACAACCTGGACGTGGTTGGTTGGTTCTGGTTCTGGGCATCAGACGAGCAGCAGAATACTGTGTTCTGGTTAGAAAGCAGTGTAATCCTCTTTCTGTTGTGTGATGACGGATTGTTTTGTCTTGTGTTGTGTCGTCTCGTGTTGTGTTGTGTCGTGTTGTCTTGTGTCTTGCGTTGTTTGTGTCGTGTTGTGTTGTGTCGTCTCGTGTTGTGTCGTCTCGTTTTGCAGGCGCCCTGTGCTCTCTGACCATAGACAAAGCGCTCCCTGAGGATGAAGGCCAGTATAAATGCAGAGCTGAGACGTCAGTGGGAAAAGCTGAGTGTTCCTGTATGGTTCTAGTGGATGGTGAGGAATACCCCCCCACACACACACACACACACACACGCATAAACTAACAAATTTTTATTCGTCCTGTAAAAATTTCATTTTAGTTGTTGTTGTTTGAACAATGTTCAAAACTTGATCATTGACCTTTCTTTTATCTCGGAGACGCTCACAGCTGAACATTTTAATTTCACAGGCTGCTGACAACTTCAACATTTTCTCTTAATGTGTCTGATGCTCTGTATAAATGTTAGATGGAAGCTGATTGGTTCAAACGAGCTGCAAGAGACAGACGACCCTTGTTAAATGGGGAGACTCCCACCCCACTTACTGTGCAGCTCTGTAACTGCACCCAGCAGGTTACACAGTCAGTAAGGTTCAGGTTCAGACTCAGACTCAGACTCAGGTTCAGGCTCAGGTTCAGACTCAGGTTCAGGTTCAGGTTCAGGTTCAGGTTCAGGTTCAGGTTCAGGCTCAGGCTCAGGCTCAGGCTCAGGTTCAAGCTCAGGTTGAGGCTCAGGTTCAGGTTCAAGCTCAGGTTGAGGCTCAGGTTCAGGTTCAACTCAGGTTGAGGCTCAGGTTCAGGCTCAGGCTCAGGCTCAGACTCAGGTTCAGATTTTTACAGTCAGACTTTCTCTGGGTTGAGGGAAAAACGTCGTAAAGGAACCAAACAAGCTGTTTGAGAGAACCGTGACCTGAATGAAGAGAACCTTACAACCTTCAGGTCCCTGACAGACAGTCAGTGTCTGTCAGGGACGTGAAAGCTGATTGGTTCAAACGAGCTGCAAGAGACTGACGACCCTTGTTAAATGGGGAGACTCCCACCCCACTTACTGTGCAGCTCTGTAACTGCACCCAGCAGGTTCGACAGTCAGTCAGGTTCAGGTTCAGACTCAGGTTCAGACTCAGGCTCAGGGTTAGGATCAGCTTCCATCTAACATTTATACAGAGCATCAGACACATTAAGAGAAAATTAAGAGAAAAACTCCCAGAGTCTCACACCTGGACTCTGGGTGTCTCGTTCAGACTGAGCAGGTTTTAGTCTGATCCAGACATTTCACACTGACTGTCTGTCCAGTGGAGACTAAACTCTATGTATGGTCTGTCGGGTTGGGCCATAGCCTCGATAAGAAGTGAGCGTCGGACCAGAACCAGGCACAGTCTATATGTCTATGGTGGGAGCTGTTCTCCCATAACACAACATCACGGTTCAGCAGCAGAACATCAGCTGTGACCAGGAGAGGAACGTTAACGCTGCTCATTCTGACCCCCCCTCTCTCTGTGTGTGTCGGTGTCTCTCGCCCTCCTGCAGACCCAGCAGAAAACTCTCCAGCTGACAAGAAGTCGAAGAAGACGACTCCGACCTCAGAGAGTGAGTTTCCAAAATATGCAGCAGCAGCAGCCTCTTTCCTTTTGTCCCAATAAGGAGCTGCAGGCTGGGAGCACTGGTTCCCACACACAGACACACACACAGACACACACAGACACACACACAGACACACACATAGACACACACAGAGACACACACACAGAGACACACATAGACACACACAGAGACACACACACAGACACACACATAGACACACACAGAGACACACACACAGACACACACACACAGAGACACACAGAGACACACACACAGACACACAGACACACACACACAGAGACACACACACAGACACACACACAGACACAGACACACACAGGCACACACATAGAGCGGCACACACACAGACACACACAGACACACACATAGACACACACAGAGACACACACACAGAGACACACACACAGACACACACACAGACACACACATAGAGACACACACAGGCACACACATAGACACACACAGAGACACACAGACACACACACACAGAGACACACACAGGCACACACACAGGCACACACAGAGACACACACAGGCACACACACAGGCACACACATAGACACACAGAGACACACACACAGACACACACAGACACACACAGAGACACACACAGACACACACATAGACACACATAGACACACAGACACACAGAGACACACACATAGACACACACAGACACACACATAGACACACACACAGAGACACACACATAGAGCGACACATACACAGACACACACAGAGACACACACAGAGAGACACACACATAGAGCGACACACACACAGACACACACACAGAGGCACACACACACACACAGACACACACAGACACACACACACACATAGACACACACAGACACACACATTGACACACAGAGACACACAGAGACACACACATAGACACACACATAGACACACACAGAGACACACACACACACACACACACACACACAGACACACACACACACAGACACATGTTTCTATTTCCAGCTTCTTTGTGTATCACTGGAAACATCACTGTCAGATTATTATTCCTACCTCCACCACTCTGCTTCCTGCCCTCCCCCCCAAATAGACCCCGTCAGCCCCACCGTGTGTGTGTGTTGGTGTCAGTGCTTATGTTAGAGCATGAGTGTTTCATGTGATTAGAAGTTCTAGAACCTTCAGGTCTCCTGTTCTGGTTCTTCTTTCTAAATCTCTGCTCCAGGCTGGTTTCAGTCTGACATCAATCACAGCGTGAAGTATTTATGAGACTTAGTTTTATTTACCCCCCCCCCCCCCGCCCCATCCCCGCTGCTGTCGTGTCTTTTCAGAACCTCGTGTGTAGAACACGGACGCTGTCGCTGCTACCAGTGGAAAATGTGCTCTTATCTTTACGATCCAATTCTAGATCCTTCCTGTTCTCTGTGCTGTAAATGGACCCTGCATACCTCAGTGTGGGATTTATTAGTGGGGATGCTCTCTGGGCTCACGCACCGTTACATGGTATGTGGTTCTGATCAGGAAACAGGAAGAATTAGTGGCTGCTGAACCGGATCATAGACACGTTTGCAGCTGTTGGTTAAGAAGGAAATTCGTTGTGAATAAGTTATTAACATATTGTGCGAGTGTTTGTCGCTCTGCAGAGTTTCTGAGTGTGAGGATGGAGGTGCAGGGGGAGAACATCAGCAGAACGTCAGCGCGTGAAGCTGGTTTGGTTTTCAGGGTTCTACTGAGCAGGATGTCTGTTAATGTGCAGCACTGAACCAGCAGGAAATTCCTGGAGATGATGGTCTATTTATTTATACTGACGGTATCTGAGTGGGTGGGGGTGGGGGTGGAGCTGATGTTGTGGAGCTGCGCTTTCTCTCTCTATAATGTATGGAAGCAGGTCAATAAGACGTATTTAGAGAAACATCTGTGCACATGTCTGTCCGGCTCACGCTGATCTGTCTGCAGAGTTTTACCATCAGATCTCAGCTGACAGCAGAGGAATGGGGGGTGGGGGTGGAGGAGAGGATTTACTGGTATAAAATGGTTCAGAGCTGTTCGTGGCTCCTCTCCCACACTTCCTTTTAAGGCCTGGTTTCCCCGAGTCTCCCTCCGCACTCAGACATTGTTTTACTTCACACCACAGATTAAAGGTCCAGTGGAGCAGCTCTCCTTTTAAGCAGCGCCTCGTCTTCACCGACTAGCCCTCATTTGGATTAAAGGACTGTGTGTCCTGGAAGTGGTTTGAAAACAAAAACGGACTTTACAGAGACAAAGTCGAGCTGGGATGAATGTTCTGGTTTAATTAGTCCCCGGGTTGGGATTCTGGCTGCAGGTGTTGGAGGAGTCAGATCTGCTGTTTACTGACCACGTGTCACAGTATATCTTAACACGCTGCATTCTGGTCGGTGTCGTGCAGAGAACAGGAATAAAGAAGAACCAGTAGTAAAGCTCTAATGTCCAGTTTCTTACTCTGAAGTAAATCTGCAGAATCAGATTCAGGAATGTGATGAAGAAATAGTATTTATTAAACCAGTTTGATCATAGTTCAGCTTCTGTCTAAGTAGGTGGGACATTACATACTGGACCAAACTCACATTTTATTTGTCACATACATAGTTACGCAGTGAAATGCTGGCCTGGTAGCTCAGTAAGTGTCAGACTGGGATGCAGAAGGTTCGAAACCCCAGGTGTGTCCCTGAGCCAAACACCCAGCGCTAGCTTCTTGTAAGTCGCTTTGGATAAAAGCATCTAGCACGCAAAGTAAATGTGTCCTTCTGCATTTAAATGCACGGCCTGTAGGCACGGCCTGTAGCAGTGGGCAGCTACAGGCCGTGCCCGGGGAGCTAGCGCTAAGTGTCTTACTCAAGGACACGGCTGGTAGTACTTTACTTTACTTTGCTTGGCAGACGCTTTTATCCAAAGCGACTTACAGGGAGCTAGCGCTGGGTGTCTGGCTCAGGGACACACCTGGTAGGAGATGGATTGGGAGTCAGACGGGGTTCAAACCTGCGACCTCCTACATCCCAGTCTGACCCTCAAACCATTGAGCTACCAGGCCGCTTCAGTGGTACCTAAACAGACTATGAAACTGGATCACAGACACAAATCTCCAGTACTTCATGTTCTTTGTCATGGTGTCAAGATTCAGTTTCCGTTCATGCCCGAGCTGGACACTGCAGTTTGGACCACTTCACCTTTATCAATGACTGGGAAAAACAAAGCAGTAGAAAGACAGGGAACTAAACGGAACAGATCTAAAAACCAGTATAGGATCCAAAAACTACCAGGTGTCCTTTTGGAAAGCTACAACAGGAAATGGGCCGACCTCTGTTCTGAACAGGATGGTGGGACAGTCTGTGGATCCTGTGGGACAGGTGGGACGGTCTTTGCTTCATGTGGACCATGTGCAATGGTTTGTGGATCCTGTGGGACAGGTGAGTTGTCAGAAAATGAATTGGAACCAGGTCTGAAACTGGAAACTTGTGATGGTCTCGGGTTCCTCAGCAGAATTTAATTAGATCTTCTGTTTGTTGTTCTGCGCTGCCTGTGTGTGGTTTCTGACCTTCAGCTGGAAAACTGTGACCTGATGTCAGCCGACTGGTGTCGACTGATTTTCTGTTTCCATTCAGTCCAGAGAGCTGAAGCTGAACCAGCTGCAGGGCCGAGTCAATCCAAAGGTCCAGACTCACGTGTTAGAACCAGGTCTAGATTCTGAAGCTGTCCCACCAGGAAACTTTGTCTTTGCTGCAGCTTTCTTGGTTTGTATTGTTTGATGTTTGAGGTGATGTGAGATGACTCCGAGACTTTGCTTATTAACATCAACAGCATCTTCTTCATCATGGTCTTCTTCGGCAGAGCTGGTTCCTCGGTCCCAATTGTTCCTGGTTGGTTCTTTAGAGACAAAACTGGTGTGTGAGTTGTGCTGAGCGTTTATTTTCTCTCAGGGCTCAAATCGGTTTGTGTTGGAAGAGCTTCATGTTTGTGTTTCTAGTGGGGTGGTGGGGGCAGACTCAGGGAGGGGGGGTTCCATACACTTTTCACCACATCTGTAACATCTGTACATATATCTACTATTTCACAATAACCGTGCTCATGTTGTCCATATATGGTCGTCAGAGACATTCTCCGTGTGCAGGAGTCCTCACTCTGTCTGACATTCTCCTCTTCCTCTCTCTGCGCTGTAATTCATTTCTATCTGACCACACGTTTTAGGACCTGCTCTGATTTGACGCGTGTTTGTTTCCTCTAGGTGAAGCCAGGATCAAGAAACCGACTCCTAAGACTCCTCCTAAACAAGGTTTGTTTACCTGTCTTGGAGACAAATGCACTTCCTGGTGTGACTCAGTGTGATGACTCCTAATAATCAAACCACGTGTGGTAAAGACTTAATTCAATTGATCACAAAGAGATCCGCACTGGCCCTTTAATCAGAGAGATGGTGTGATTTTTAAGGTTTAATAACACAATGTCCGTACGGAGCTGGTCAATAATCAATACAGGGGGCGCCACAGCTCAGACTGAACCCTGACGAACTCTTTAAGCACCTGATGCTCGGTTCGTCTCTCACTGTGGTTTATAATATTTAGAGAAAACTTCAGCTGCCAGGAGCACGTGTGGCTGAGAAACATAGTGACTTGTAACAGGGGGCAGTTCTTAAATCTTTTTTTTTAAATTACATGGAGTTTGGTGCTGAGTGAGTGACTGTACTGATTATTGATTATCGATGTTTGTGTGTGTGTGTGTGTGCGTGCGCAGCTCTGCCCCCTCAGATCCTGCAGTTCCCAGAGGACATGAAGATCTTGGCGGGGGAGAAGGTGGAGATCCTCTGCAAGTTCTCTGGAGCTCCACCCATCAACTGCACCTGGCTGAAGTTCAGGAAACCAGTGAGACACACACCGGGGGCTGAGGTTCTTTGGCAAATGTTTCTCTGCCGGCAGATGTGTGTCTCTGGTGTTTTTTGTGTGTTCAGATCCAGGAAGGTTCAGGGGACATCTCCATTGAGACCGCCAACACCAGCAGCAAACTGACCATCTCCAGCGGGCAGCAGGATCACTGCGGGTGTTACACCATCGAGCTGAGGAACAGCTACGGCCTCCGACAAGCCGCCCTCAACCTCACCATCGTCGGTGAGAAACTCCCACTCCCACTCTTTGGTTTACCTCCACCGACCCGGAGTTCCCTTTGCGGTTTCAGTGACGCTGCTTTAACGTTCTAATAACCATCACAGATGATTCGTCTCATCTGTCAGAGACAAACGGATCAGAGATTTTCATGTGTTTATAACAGATGTGTGTAATAATCCTGAGGCAGAGTTCAGCCTCTCTGCTGCAGCTTGATGCCTTTTATGGGCTTGATGTGTCAGTGAACCTGTAAACACACACACACACACACACACAGTCTGCTCAGCGTCTTCCTCTGTCGTAACAAAGCTTCGGTCAGTCTCCTGCTGCAGCTTTGTGTGTGTGAGGCGTTTAAAGACGTCAGTTATCTGCAGACATGTTTGTTTATTACTGAATCATCCACAGTTTGTTCATTTTGTCTTATTACTGTGAGACAAGTTCTGATCCGGGCCCAGGATTAACAGTCTCAGCTGTGGCGCCACCTTCAGGACAAACTAAATACTTTTCTCTTCTTTCCTCCTCAGATAAACCCGACCCCCCAGCAAAGGTGCCTGCAGCCTCAGATATCCGGCGGTCCAGTCTGACGCTGTCGTGGTACGGGCCGACCTACGACGGAGGCAGCGCAGTCCAGTCCTACAACCTGGAGATGTGGGACTCGGTGGATCAGCAGTGGAAACACCTGGTGTCCTGTAACAGCACCTCCTACAACGTCCAGGTGGGGGCAGGTTATTCTACCACGTTTCACACAGAGAAAGTTCAAATGTTTAATTAATGTTCTTGGTGTCAGCAGAACCTCCTTCCAGAACGTCAGTATAAGTTCCGTGTCCGGGCAGAGAACATCTACGGGGTTGGAGAACCCAGTGCAGAGTCCGAGCCCGTCACCATGGGACTGGTGGACGACGGTGAGTAAACTGAGTGAGACTCACAGCTGCAGTGATGTAAAAGAACCCAACTAACAGAATTGAACGATGTGGTTCCCCTGACAGAGAACCAAGACGAGGCTGAGGGAGAGGAGGAGGATGAAGGTACCACTTTCTGTTTCACGCAGCAGTCGCACAACGCCGCACACACACCACAAAACATTACCCGTTGTGTGTTGTGTTTCAGACTCGGAGAAAGAACCCGACTACAGAGACGTGAGCATCAGAACCGACGTGAAGGTGAAGGAGCTGTACGACGTGGAGGAGCGGCTGGGAACGTACGTATACTAAAACCGATCAACACATGTGACACACAAAGAAAAGCGGGAAGCTGAGGGTTTGTCTCTGTGTGAAGCTCGTGTCCTGTTTGTGTCTCAGGGGAAAGTTCGGTCAGGTCTTCAAACTGGTGGAGAAGGCCACCAAGAAGGTTTGGGCGGGAAAGTTCATCAAGGCGTACTCTGCCAAAGATAAGGAGAACGTCCGGCAGGAGATCGGCATCATGAACAGCCTCCATCACCCCAAACTGGTCCAGTGTATCGACGCCTTTGAGGGAAAGTCTGACATTGTCATGGTTCTGGAGATGTACGTAACGTTCAGTGTGTGTTACTGTTACCTTGAACCAGGTTACGCAGTCAAGAACGTTGTTACTATGGAAACAGAGACAAGAGGTTTTTGCACTGGACAGAGGCGTAAAATAATTTAGTGGCCAACAATGAGAAGAATGAGAGCAGCTATTTCCTCTGAGCTAATTTTAGACACACACACACCACAGAGACACACACACACACACACACAGAGACACACACAAACACACACACACCACAGAGACACACACACACACACAAACACACACATAGAGACACACACACACACACACACACCACAGAGACACACACACACACACACAAACACACACACACCACAGAGACACACACACACACACACCACAGAGACACACACACACACACACACAGAGACACACACAAACACACACACACACACACACACACACACATAGAGACACACACACACACACACACACACCACAGAGACACACACCCAGATGCAACATGTGTACGCAAATGTGACCTGAACCC
>JAUMTR010000013.1:431709-442691 GCA_032270685.1 Microctenopoma stevenorrisi
GCGCCTTATATGTAAGGAGAAGGATTTTAAACTCTATTCTAGATTTAACAGGAAGCCAATGGAGAGAAGCTAATGTAAGAGAAATATGATCTCTGGTTCAACTGTCATGTTAGTGTGACTGATGCAAACATTAAAATAATCTGACAAAAAAGAATCAATTTAATAATTTTATTAAATGTGAAGAAAGGGAAAATTTATTGAAAGTTAAAAAATAATGTCTTTCTAATAAACTTACTGTGTCATGGAAATGTAATTGATATAAAGAAGAACTTTTAATATTTATGCTATGTTACAATTGTTACATTGATTTTAGTGTTTCAGGTTTCCACTGTATAAAACTACAAAGCACAAAAACCTACCCGTCTGTAGGTCAAGGTTGCTTAGGAGGGACATGATTGGAGCCTCCACCAGGATCAACAATCAATATAAACTCCACTGGCTCTACTTGACCAGAGGCTTTTTTAATGCTTAATTATGTTTTATGCTTTATGTATGCGTGACCAGAGGCACCGAGGCAAGCTTTCCCTAATTACCGTCCAGTAAATGAAGAGATTAAGAAATATATAAAATAATTCTGTCAAATATTTATAGGATCTGCTTCCAGGAAGTTTTAACTTTTAAACCGATTCGGCTTCTGCTGCTTTCTCGTGCATGAATCGCCCTGTAGGATCTGGTTTACACTAATCACGTGACACCACGATGTCGCAACTTTTGCTTTGGTTCATCTGCGCATGCGCACAATCAGCAGCTGCGGCGACGGATTTGTTGTGGAGTGAAAGCGAAGCCGGATCCTTTTGTAATTTGTTGTTGGTTCCTGATATATCACGATGGCCGGTACCGCGCTGAAAAGACTAATGGCTGAGTATAAACGTGAGTGGACCGAAGTAGCTGAGTCCTACGTCCACTTTCAACAACTGGGGTACCTTGTAACTTCAGCAAACAGGCTAAGCTAACAGCCCCGTGAGCGTCCTGGATCATCCTGAACCAAACTCCGTTACAAAACAGTCAGTTTAGTGTATAGTTTCATGTTCACTAATTTATTCCAATATATATCAGTAGGAGCATTATTGGACTGAGGGTCCGCTCATTTCGGCTTGTTATATCGACACCAGGAGCTTTGACAATGATACAATTAGACATTATATAATACGTTTGTGATACTCGTCAGCACTCCAGAATATTCTACTCAACGTCAGTGAGAAACAAGCGACCAGGCTGTAAAACCTCAGTACGGAATTAACCTAAATCTAACCCGAATAATCAGATTAACTACTGGTTACAAACGGAGAGATTTAACGCCATTCTCAAAAACGCTGTGAAATTTAAAGGAGCTCTCTTTTTTTGTTAATGACCTCATAGTCATAAATTAGTCCGTTTTTAAATGGGATTTGGTTCAGGTGGAAGACTCTGTATTAGATTGATACTCAAGTTTTAACATTTGAAGTTGTTTCTTACATTACTTAGAGGTCCTGGTGCTACGTGTTAAGATTAATTTAAACGTTTAACTGTATTATTGACTTAAAGTTAGCTTATCAGTGTTAGCCGCTAGCGTTAGCATTTTAGCTCCGAGTGTTTACACTTCAGTCTGGTTTATTTCCAAGACCAGACTGAATATAGGGGGTTTTCACCCGGACCTGTCCTGTTCCTAGTCTCAGTAGAGGACTGAGCTCAGGGGTTTTATGCGGTTTAAACATTTTCCAACTCATAAACTTGGTTTTAACCAGTGTTTAGTTCTAGTGGGTTCATCTAGCTTCTGGTGTGTACCTGGATTCTGTCGTCAGTCCAGTATTAATGTGGTTTTTGGGTATGAAACAGAGCCTGAGTGTAGTAACATACGTCTCTCACTTCAGACTCAGAAACATGCTACTCTGTTTGTTTCTACCAGTGAATAAAAGGTCAGAGGTCACACAGGTGGTTGTTATTCTGTGTTTCAGAGCTGACTCTGAACCCACCGGAGGGGATCGTGGCAGGTGAGACGGACTCGTTATAACCAACATCCTGATTCGGTCCTCAGGTGACCTCTCTGTGACCTTTATAGGTGTTGTTTCCTCCTGCAGGTCCGGCTAACGAGGAGAACTTCTTTGAGTGGGAGGCTCTGATCATGTGAGTACATGTGATCATGTGATTAATGTGAAGGAACCGCACAGAACCGGAACCAGGACAGCATGCAGTGAAACATGCTGATGTAAATGTGTTGGCGTGTCACCCTTTGTTCTGATTAACAAGAAAACTGTGATCAGAGCTCGGTACGGGACTAACTGTGTGACTGTTGTAGTCCAAACAACTGTTTACAGCTGACGAGCTAATGTTGTCATCGAACGCCCCCGGGGCCGGGGCCGGAGGTGGGGTGGGGAGATAGACGGGCGCCAACACAAATGCTTACAGGAGTAATGGTGTTCATGTTTGTTTAAAGACAAACAGACGCTGATGATTTGATTGTTTGATATTGTGTAATCTGACTCTTCTCTCCATCAGTGGAAAATGTTTTTAACACCCACTCGTGCACGAGGGGAAAATACCAGTTTGTACATGATAAATCTGTGATATAGATGCTTCAGTTCATCAGCATTTTCCTCTCAGAGCAGAGGTTTGATCCTGTCTTTACGTCTCAGGCTAAACTTTGTTATGAACTAAATCGACCACAGTCAGCAGAACGTGGTCCAGTTCCTCCCCGCACAGCAGCTCGTTCTCCACATTCACTTTAAAGATGACGGTTTCCTGCTTTGACCCTGATGTCAGTGAAGGCAGCATCGTCTCTGTATGTACGAGCCTGTTGTTGTTCACTCTGCCCTTCAATTAAACCTGCAACTAATTCACAGTCGTACTGTTGTCATTCCTGCTCAGTCTGACCCCCACCCTCTGACATCATCCCATGATTACCTGGCACAGACCTCAGGCGTTATGGTTCTCCACCTCAGAGCTGCTGTTTTTACGTTTCAATCTTTACTTTACTTTACTTGTCAGACGCTTTTATCCAAAGCGACGTACAAGGAGAAGACTCCAGCAGTTACCATTCAGTTCCCATAAAACTGAGATACTTCAACAAAGCACCCTGATGAGATCTACTCAGAAACTGTTTAGTTCTAGAAAATGATATGAGTGTGTGTGTGTTGGACTCGAAGTACTTTTTTAGTTAAATGTTTTTTAAAGATGGTGATACTGTCAGCCAGTCGAATGTGGCAGGGCAAGTTGTTCCACCAGCAGGGACCACAAAGGAGAAAAGACTGGACTGTGATCTGAGGCCTCGTGAAGTCTTCACAAGTCAGTGGGTGGATTAGATTAGCTCGTCCTTGATGCTGTGAAGTCTCATCTCACAGGACCAGCAGACCACTGAGGTCCAGTTTAGAGGTTCCACAGGTAAATACGTTGGGAACAAAGACGCCACGAAACCTTGGAGGAGGACTGAGTTCTGTGATCCACTGACCTCACTCCTTTCAGCTCATAATAAAATGCTTCACACTAATAACTGTAATTTCCAGTGTTTGAAAAGTTCCACGTCACAGACATCATCACCCTGCAGGTCTCAGATAGTGATCCAGGTTCTGTCTAAGAGGTGCTCACACACTCGAGTGACGGCAGACAGCCAGCGAGAGAGTGCGTGGTGAGGCCGAGATAACGAGCAGATCACATCAGGGGAGGAAGAGATCGAGGCCAGGATCCAGATCACTGATATTCAAACCTCTCATCAAGAGGATAAAAATACTGATCTTTGATTCTGACCCTGTAACCACAAACCCGCTGCTGTGGTCCTGTAACAGCTCTAGCTGGTGGGTTTAGAGCTTTGTTTCCTTGCATGGCCACTGGAACCTCAACCTGGAACTACCCACCCAATGTCCTGAATGTTCCAAGGATCTAAACCCTCTAAAGGACTAAAACCTTCTATACAGTTCCTCTAACAAAGATCCTCTGTCCCTCCAGCGTCTGTAACACCTCTCCTGTTAAAGTTGGACATTGGACCTCTATGGTCTGTGATGTATAGAACCTTGGAACCTCCTTATTTAGCCTGTTTGTACATCTGCTTTGTGTTACTGGGGGTTCTCTTAGTTAAAGAACCTCGCTCTGCTCTCTGTGTTTCAGGGGTCCTCAGGACACGTGTTTTGAAGGTGGAGTGTTTCCTGCCGTCCTCAGTTTTCCTTCTGATTATCCTCTGAGTCCACCGAAGATGAGGTTCACCTGTGAAATGTTTCACCCCAACAGTAAGTCCACCTCCTGCACAGGTTCTGTCCTGTGATTGTAAAGACGCCGAGTACAGTCCTGTGTCCCTGTGACCACAGGCAGGTAACATGAGGTAGTTTCCTGACTTGAAACCATCATTTGACCCGTTTGAACACGCCGCTTCTGTTAGCATGTTGTTAGCACGCTATCATTAGCTCCCTGATTAGTGGACTGAAGGCTGAGCGATGGTCTGAGCACACTCTGTGCAGATTAGAGGATGAGAGTGCTGACCCCTCATCATCACACACACACACACACACACACACAGACCAGCATGGCCCTGAGCTGAACTCCACTTCCTGCTGTAACTGTATCGTCTGATCCTGCATCAACAACCTGCAGCAGCTGAAGATAAAACGTGTTGAAAAGAAAACAGATCCATTGACTTAAAAACTTTCAGTGATTCAGAAAAGCAACTTTTTACATTTTAACTTTCAGTTTTCAAGTTTTCAGACTCAAAAAATCTGTGAACTGTTAAACAAAGAATGAATAAAGTAGATTTTCAGATGAAGATAAAACTAATTGTTGTTATAGAGACTCGACTCATCTTGTTTAGATTGAGCAGCTCTGACTCCGAGCCTGCAGCAGGTTGATGGTTCGATTCCTGCAGCGCAAACAGCTGCAGGAATGAGGAAGCTCCATGACAGGAAACACTTATCACACCCTGATCCAACACAGGCTGAAGCACATTCACTGATGCTCTCTGATTTGGTTTTGTTGTTGGTATTGTTTTGGTGACGATGTCGTGACTCAGCGAGTCAAACACTCTCCACTTTCACACCAAGTGTTTCCACCTGTGACCAGAATCTGTTGATGGTCTAATACCAGAGCCTGATCAAACAGTGGTTCTGGTTCTGTGGTGGTGTCGGAATAAACGGATTTCCTCCTTCCATCCTTTTTTTCCTCTCCCAGTTTATCCTGATGGTCGGGTGTGTATCTCCATCCTCCACGCCCCGGGTGATGATCCGATGGGGTATGAGAGCAGTGCTGAGAGGTGGAGTCCGGTCCAGAGTGTGGAGAAGATCCTGCTGTCGGTGGTCAGCATGTTGGCAGGTACGTGATTCTCACCTGTGTGGATCAGTGAGTGGAAACTGTTCCGACTTGTCTCCTCTCTTCCCCTCCTCGTCTCCTCAGAACCTAACGATGAGAGCGGAGCAAACGTCGACGCGTCTAAAATGTGGCGGGAGGACCGAGAGCAGTTTTACAGACTCGCCCAGAAGATCGTACGCAAGTCTCTGGGACTTTAAAGGCGAGGTGTGGATGACGTCAGCAAACCCGCCGCGGCGCCGCCCGGCTCTGTTCGTGTGTGTGTTGTCTCTTCACGAACACTCCTGGTCTTCTTTCGGATAACGAACTCCTCAGCATCCTCCTCGTCACCATGGAGACAACACACACACGCACAGAGTCGACATTGATAAACTGATGGACAGATTTGCTTTAAGCTAACGGATGAAAAGCTGCATCTGGTTTCGTGTCCATTTCACCCTGAGTCAAAGTTTTAGTTTTAATTGAGTTTTTATTTGGACTTTTGAAGAGTACAAGGATCTAGAAGAGGTCGGCGTGTCCTGTTGTCTACAGGACATACGGGAGGAACTGAGTCTGAGCTCGCAGCAGAACCAGGTTTCTATCAGGAGAAGAAGAAGAAGATCTTCGTCCCTCAGAGACTTTACTGGAGAAAACTTTGTTCAGGAAACATGTTGAATCCAAGTCCAACGTTTCTTCTTCTTCTACTTCATGATAATCTGAGTTTTACTACTCAAGTCTTTGTGATGAAGATGAGGGTGTGACGAAGACGTGAGCTGAAACCTTTGACTTGTTGATTCTCAGAGTTGTTTGAATAAACCGGCTCAGTTCAGGGGTGCATGTGGTCACGGTGACCTCGGCTTCTCTATCCTGTCAAACCACCGAGACCATGAGGAACAAGGTCTGAGAGTTTATGACGCAGAGAATCTAGAATCTGCTCAGAGCGAACAGAACACTTTTAAAACGTTTCCTTCTCTTACAAAGAGCAGCGAGAGTTCAGCTGGACCATTAAGGTTGTGTTAGAGATTCTGAGGTTTTTGATGCTGTGAATGAAAGAATCAGCCAAACCTGAGGTTTTGTAGAATCACACTGTGTGAGTGTTGTCATTCTGAGGTGCTGTGTCCTGGTGTGAAGGTTCTGGTTCTGTGTCCGTCTGAAATGAGCTTCTCCTGGTTTTAGGTTGGTTCTGTTTTTAGTCCTGATGTTTCTTTTATGTAGCTGCTTTCGAAGATACATTAAAGTGTGGGAAGAGGAACCTGTTCTGTGTTCTGCTTATTTGTCTGCATGTGAGATGAACACGTTCTCATTAAAACGAGCCATTAATGTTCTGTTGCGTTTAACTTGGCGTCAGAGAAGAGATCCACGTGTTGATCATTCTGATCTGAACCTCATGACACTACACACTGATTTCTGTACTGTTCTACCCAGAGACCACGTCACTGAAACCAGACGGCGAGAACAAACGTTCTTAATTAGTAAGTGATTCACGCATGTTAAATATCTGAGAGCAGACTTTAGTTACTGGTTTCAGATCCCTGAGTGGTTCCTGACTCTCCTTCATGTCACAGAGTTTTGTTTTCTGTCTTTTCCTCAGACTTCACCTGCACTGACACTTTTCATTGTTTGAGACTTTAAGGAGACAAGTCCAGGTAAGGACCGTTCCAGCTTGGACTCCTTTATAAGTCAGAGATCAGCTCTGCTGCTGCCGCGTGGAACAGGTCGTAGAAACCAGAAGATGAGAGGAATAAGTTTCCTGTCTGAACCCGTCTCCACAATCACGCGGTGTCATCAAAGCAGCACGCTCACCCTCACGCTGTTATTAGCTGCTCTGTGCACGTGGCCGTCACGCGGCAGCAACGCAGTCGTTCAGGCCGCTCACCGTCCGGCAGGATTATAGATGATCAGTGTGTCTCACTGAGCAGGCCTCAGACCCTTTTACTGGTTTTCACTAAATAAAAGCTGGAACGGCTTCAGAGACCATCGTCTCCTCGAGACCAGGAGCCTGAGATGGTTACACAGACACAGAGGTTTGAACCCTGGCAGCAGGTTCAGAGACGTGTGGAGATCAGAGAACAAACGTTACTGTAGATTGTTCCACAGCTGCTTATCGTGTGGATCCGGTTTCTGTCAGCTGGGCTGGACGATAGAATCAGGTTCACACGTTCAGTGTGTGTGTGTGCTGTTTGTTGTGGTTTTCCTGTGGAAGTGTAGGTTTTATCAGCACAGTTCACACACACACACACACACACACACACACCTCCAGCAGCACTTAGATGTTATCAGCCGACCTCCACACGCTGATCGCTTGTGTTCACAGCTCGGCTTCACTCCCACCGAGTCGTTCTGAGCTTTAAATGTCTCAACCCCTTCGTTTCACAGCAGCTGGTTCACGTTCATTTCTCTGTCTGTGAAGATGAACTGCCATCCCCCCACCCCGGTGGTGCCAGATACCAGAGGACACCTCCACAGGTGTCGTTCTCACCTGGTTTATCTAAACAAGCTCCAGTGAAACACTGCTGAATCTGCATATTTAATCAAACCTTCTCCTCTGAATCAGGATCTACAGCTGTCAGGTGAATGTAGCACAGTCTCGGGTGTGTCAGCTGGTTGAGCACAGAGGAGGCGGAGCTTCACCTGGGGAATTCCTGAGGCACGGAGCAGAGATCAGTCAGAATCTTTTTCATCTTCTGTCTCGTCAGATCTCCTCTATGAGCGCTGTGCTCAGGACTTTGGTAGATTTATCTTTTAAAAGCTTCAAAGCACACCTGTAGAGCAGGTAACGTTTAACGTTAGTGAACCTGTGACCAGCGGGTGACCGAGGTCATAGACCTGGACGTGAACTCTGATGGTTTGTGTGTTGGTGGAGGAGGTTGGGTGGATTCTGGACGTGTCCAGAGCAGGACTGTGGGTCCAGTGCTCAGACATTCATCTTCCTCACAGCTCCTACAAACATGGAGTCATGTGATATGGTGTTACTCACTGATTTGATGTTGAATGTTAGATCTTTGTTCAGATATAACATTGAATTCAGAACTTTAAGGTTCCTGCTGCTGGAAAATGAATCAATATGTTCTGTGATTAGTTTTAAAGTCGTCATTCAGCATGTTGATGTGTGACAGGTGATAAAACCTGAAGCTTAAACCGGAGTCATCGCTCCCTCTCTCTTCAGCCCCTCCCACTCTTTTATATTTAAATGAGGGCGAGCGAGTGAGCCAGGTAAGCTCTCTCTCTCCCCTCAGTGAGTCTCACCTGGAGCTGAAATCTCATCCAGTCACTGTGCAGCCAACGCGTGAAGCTTTTTACCATCTGAATGTTCAGAGGCAGGATGGCGATTAAATCTACGTCAGTCTGAGGGAGAAACTTTGTCTTCTGGACTTTTAACAAAACCAGGTCCAGGTCTGTAAGAGGGTTCACCGGACCACATGTCTGAGGACTTTTATTCCTGATTAAAACTTGTTCTGAAAAGAAGATGAGTTTGTGAAGTCTGGGTTCTTTATCTGGACATCACATCAGCTGTCTCTGAGGGGCCTCGGTGCTGATGTTGGGGCGGCCTTCATGTTGTCATGAAGCTTAGACTGATCAAGGAGCTGGACTGGGATGACCTCTGACCTCTGACCTCTGATGCAGGTGGTTTTATCAGCAGCAGAGGCTCATACCATTTAGCTCATGTTACAGATGGTACATCTTTTTTTTTATTTTTTTTTTTTATTTTACTATTTTACTATTGTACATTGTTTTATTTAATCTATTTTTGTACAGTGTCGACCATTTAAGTTTCCCCCATGGGGGATTAACAATAAAGTTAAGTTAAAACTGGTCCAGGTCCTGGGGGTTTCTGCCACAAACCTACACATAGCACATGTGAAGGAAAACAAGCTCTGTTTAAAACAGTTGTAGGATCAGTAACTATGCATTTAATTAATGTAATTCAATTGAATACATTTTTCTCCTGTGATGCAGCTGGTCTCAAGCATCTGTGGGGTCGATGATCGCCTGAAAATGACAAGTAACTTGGCTCAAGAAGTCGACTGGTGAGGAGGAATCGAACCATTGCTGACGGTACGCAGGCATGATGTTGGCGTGTCGCTTCCTGTTGCTTACCTGGGTGCTGTTCATCACCAGAGTCCAGAGCCAGAGCTGGAGACCCTGCACAGGTACAAGGCTGAAGCTCAGTTATTAGAGGTCATTTCTCAAAGTAAAGTAAAGCCTAGCTCCATCAAAAGATAGAAAAACAAGTCTGATGTATATGTGTTTTGTTCACTAAACATTTGTGTAGTTATTGCTGCAGCTGTGTGTGTTGACCCAAAACAACAGTCTCTCAGAGTTCGTCGTCCTCCTGCTCACCGTGTCCCCCTGTTAGTCTCTCTGTCTGGGCCGGCCGCTGTGTTTCAGACGTCTCTCTGCTGCTTTGTGCTTCGCTGGTTTTTGAGTCTTTGAAATGTGAGATGTGTTTCTGTGCATGTCGTCCCCTCCCTCCATTCATCTCCTATTGATCTGCAGCACACAGACGGGGCCTCAGAGGAGCTTAAAGGGAAATTCCTTTTAAAATCTAACATCAGCCTGCTGCTGTCAGTTCAGAAACAAAGATTTAAATTCCCTCAGAATCTCTCTTTACATCTCATTTCTCTCTGAGTTTAGTCTGTAATCAGGTGTGTGTCTGCTCTTGATGCTGCAGCAACACATGGTGTTCACTCAGTAACACCCTCCTCATTACTCTGCTACGCCCCACATTACACTTTATTTACTTTATGCATTACTCTGTAATTCTGTTGATTATACCGTCCATTACTCACTACTCCACACTTTAACTCTGTCTCATCAGTCCATGATTCTGTAACCTGGATTAATCCATGTTTCTTCTTTCATACAGTATATGCATGTTAATCTGTAGGACATAGGAACAGAAATATGGAGCTCACCACAGCTCAGATCACAGTCTGCAGTCATTCCCTGACTCTTTCACACAGCTGCTGGTTTCACACTTTTAAACTCACTGTTATCCATTACTTACAGAAAAAATGTGCTGTTGTGTATTTGGTGTGTGATCAACATATTTCTGATGTTTAGACCTGCTGCCCCTTGACCTGCTGGCCAGAGCCCTGCCACGTCCAGGACAGACCCAGTCCACACAGGTAGGACAAAGATGTGGAGGGGCCACATGTGAAAAACTGAAGGGGTGAATGTGTCAACGGATTGTGACAGCAGACCATATAAACATCTAATCAATTATTTGACCAATCAGGTGCAGATGGTACAGTCCAGAGGGTCTAGAGGTCTCAGATTGGCTGGTGCCATGGCAACAGCGCTAAGTTTCCCCGCCTCCCAAATCTTCATGAACTGTGACTACTTTCCTGCCGAGTTCTCATTGGTCGCCACTGTGAAGATACCAAAGCTGAGACCAAAGGTAAACCGGTGGAACTGACCAGAACCTGGTCAGCTCTGGCCTGGTGTGGTGCAGAGTACTCAAGTATGCTCAGGCCAGGTCTGTTTCAGCCAATTCAATTCAATTCAATTCATCTTTATTTGTATAGCGCCAAATCACAACGAAAGTCATTTCGGGCACTTTACATAGCAGGTTTAGGACCTTGCAAAAACATTGATTATAAAAAGTGTATATGTAAACAAAATAAAGCAGAAAACCCATAAGTCCTATATGAGCAGCACTAGACAACAGTGGAGAGGAAAAACTCCCTTTAAGAGGAAGAAACCTCCAGCAGAACCAGACTCAGGGTGGGCGGCCATCT
>JAUMTR010000013.1:446672-457615 GCA_032270685.1 Microctenopoma stevenorrisi
GACAGAGGAGAGGGAAAAGGACAGCAGGTAACATAGATCACAACAACAACAAGGAGCAGCAGACGAAGCACCGGCAGATCAGTTGGTCTGCTTGGATCATTCTCGGGTCACGTCCTCCTCCACACGCGCTCCAGAACTTTTGGACTGTATTATCCCAGCCAGCAGTTTTCTACTGTTGACCGACCCCTCTTTGTTCAGAGGTAATGTTTAGTCCAAACTGTTCACACACTGAAACATCTCCAGGATCCGGACTGTGAGTGTGGGATTCAAGCTAGTCCAGAACCACAGTTTGAGTAAACTGGTTAAGAGGTTAGATTATTTGAAGGATGATGAACTGATGAACCATGTGGACTCTTTGTCATGTCTGTGAATCCAGAGCCTGTTTTTTCTATCCAACACCGTTCTGGGTAACACAGTTCTTCAGAACAAGAACCTCTGACGAGTTTGGACTTACAGCCTGACTCAGCAACAGTCAAAGGTTGAAGCGGAGTTGTTTGTCTTTGGGGTAAATCAGTGGTTGTTTTATTATGAGGCAGCTTGTTAGAATAATTCTGAATAGCTAAATAAATGCACTAGAGATCAGCATCTGAGTCCAAAGGTGTTTAGTTTATTCTTGCCGGCAAGGGAGCACACACAAGCTTACAGTCTCAAGGTCTGTCAGTGTCTGCTCGCAGGCAGTTTGGGCACACTCATATTTATAGTAGAAAGTGAGATAAGCAACTTGAAAACACAGTGTTTCATCTATCCCCACTATGACCTAGCATGATAGAAGAAGCTGGACAAGGAGAGGTTGTAACTCCTGGTCAAACCATATGGTTAAAGCACATGGTTAAAAGGTTTACACAAGATCCCTGGAATAGGTTAACTAAGGTTCCACTACATTCCTCCAGAGATCAACATAAGTTCTCTACAATTCTAGCAATTTCTCTCTCTCTATAGAAATTTCTCTAACACAGCTTCAGTCTCATTATTGTCTTCACCATCAGACTCACCTCTTTCTGTCTCCTCCTGATGACACCTTTTCCTACAATTTTCCTACACTTCATTAAGTCTGAGCTATCAGTCCCCCGTGAGAACTCCTTGTGGTTCAGACCCAGCTGCAGAAATGACAAGTAGTAACTGTTGGTGCAGGGAAGGGATTTTCCATGAGAGCATGCCTGTCAGTAAAACTCAATAAAGACGACTGTCGGTTTTTCTTGTTTAGAGGCTGAGACCAGAGTGACTCTGGGAAATCCTCCTCCATGTTCCAGACCAGAACTGGGCCAGCTGTGGTTCAACGCCCAGAGGAAAGACCTGTTCATCTGTGATGGACTCAGATGGAGAGCACTGCTGCAGAGTGAGTCTCAAACTGTGGTAATTTATAAAAAACAAACAGCTGCTGTAAGCAAATATAAGAAAGACCTGCAGCAGGGACAAGAACCTGCAGCAGGGACCAGAACCTGCAGCAGGGACCAGAACCTGCAGCACCTGCAGGACTTTATACGTAAAACGGTTACTCCAGTGGAACAGCTGATTCTTTTCAAAGATGTTCCAGCTTCCAGTAAAACGGAGTCTCTGAAGCTGGAACAAGTCCAAACCAGTCTGTGAGAGAAGGGGGGTCAGATAAATACTATTCAATGTAACAGGTGAGCTGTGATGTCACACCGACAGGTGAGTGGTGCTGTGGCTCTGTCATGACTATCAGGTCACTTGTGTGCAGATAAGGAGCGTTTGGACTATGTGGAGGACTATCAGGACCTGTACACCAGCTCAGAAACCTTCGACGTAGAGGTCTTCTCCATCCCGTCTGAAGGTCTGTTCATGGCTGCAGCCAACAGGTACTGAACCGGCTCCGGATCCAACAGAGGAACAGAAGTTATGTTGAGGACATGACGGACTGCTCTGTGTCCTCCCGTGTCTCTTTCCACAGGGATTCTCGGCCCGGCTCAGGAATCTACAAGTGGAGTGACGGGTCGTTCCGGCTCTTCCAGAACATCAGCACTCAGGAGGCTCGAGCCTGGAAACATTTCACCATCGATGAGAAGGTGAGCTGAACCCAGAGCCGACCATGAGTACATGTCCTGCACATCTGTGGTACGCATACATGTTTTTATACTACGTGTTCAGTAGCAGGAAAATAAATCCTCACTGAACTGATTTGATTGTTCATGAGACAGAAGAGTCAACAAACAAACACGGATGTTCTGCTGATACCTGCACAGGTTATATGACGTACAGTCCTGTGGAGGGGTGTGGCCTCTGATCCGATCCTGCGGGGTTCTGACCTGTGAGGACCGGACCTCTGGACTGTTGCTGAGCTTTCTGTTTATCAGATCACATTGTTCTGGTTTAGTTTGTACAGAACCTGCGGCTCATGTGGATCCACAGGATCATAAAGCTGTAGGCTGATTTGGATTTGTTGGTGCAGGTTTCTCTGGAGCCGGCGTCATGTGCTGTTAAATCACTGAAGTGCTGTGTTTGTCCTGTCTCAGATTTTCCTGGTGGTGGCTAATTCCAGGGAGGCGGAGCCTGAGCTGTCCATTATCTACCGCTGGAATCGACGTCAGCACCGTTTCCTCCGTTTCCAGACTCTGGAGACTCACGCTGCGGTGGACTGGGAGGCCTTTAGCATCCACAACCAGAGCTTCCTGGTCGTAGCCAATCATAGACGAGGTAAGGGACACAGACGATTGTTTGAGTGTGTCCACTGTCAGTAACAAACAGAGAGTTCACATCAAACGCACGGCATGCGTGTGAAGATAAAACAGCTGATGCAGGTGTCACGCAGGACGTGATGTCTGACATGTGGTAACACGTTTAAATGTGTCTGTATCCTCAGCCAGAGACTCCAACCACAACATCCACAGTGTGATCTACAGGTGGAACCCAGACACAAAGGTGACGTCACACACCTGCTTCCAGGTTTCCTCCTCTTCCTCTTCTTCTCTGCTGTTTCCTGTTCTTTCTCGTCCTCTTCTTCTCTGTGGTTCCCTGGTCTGTCTCTTCCTCGTCCTCTTCTTCTCTGTGGTTCCCTGGTCTGTCTCTTCCCCGTCCTCTTCTTCTCTGTGGTTCCCTGGTCTGTCTTTTCCCCGTCCTCTTCTTCTCTGTGGTTCCCTGGTCTGTCTCTTCCCCGTCCTCTTCTTCTCTGTGGTTCCCTGGTCTGTCTCTTCCTTGTCCTCTTCATCTCTGCTGTTTTCTGCCCTGTCTCTTCCTCTTCTTCTTCTCCTCCCTTGATGTTCTGACCTTATACTCATGTCTCTTTATCAGAATACAATCAGAACCTTAAACCCTTTTCCACCTTCTTACCGTCCCACAGTTTATCTTTTTGTCTTGTAGCCTGTCCTCGTTTCTGCTCTCATTTCCTTTTCTGTCTCGTCAGATGTTTGAGGTGAACCAGAGTCTGTCCACATCCGGAGCGTATGACTGGGAGTTCTTCACCGTTGGACCGTACCACTTCTTGGTTGTAGCCAACACTTTTAACGGTCAGACCACCACCATCAGCTCCACCGTCTACGTCTGGGTGGATGGCAGATTCCAGCCATTCCAGAACATCCCGGTCAGAACATCTCTGTCTGTGTTTCTGATCATTTAAACTTGTGTTTACTGGTTTACTCAACATTTGCTGGTCCTCATTCAGACTGAATGGACTTGATCTGGATTTGATCTTGCCTCTTGGACTCAGACGTGACTGAGTCTGTCTTGTCTCTCAGTCTTTCAAACTTCACACTTAACATCTAGACTCTGCCTTAACTTTGACTCAGGCTTGGTTACGGGCCCTGTTCTTTTCTGGATCCTGGATCTGTTGGTTCTTCCAAAGTAACAGCGCTTGTTGTCCTAGCAACACATCCACAAATTCAGAGCAGGTTTATTTTCAGTAAGCAGTGTAAACATCCGAACCTCTGTCGGTCCAGCTGTGGATGATTTCATGATACACTAAACTGTACGTCTCATCTCACCTATTCCTTTAGAAGGTCCCGGCAGGTCTGAACTTGTCAATAACTGAAATTAGGAGACTGATTTAAAAATGAAAAGATGAATGAATAAGCCTTGAGTTTCCTGCTGCTGTAATAAACCTGGAGGCGGGGCGACTAACTGCAATAAAACACTAATGTGGTGACAGATGTTCACATGAAAGCTGCTCTGTAAAGTCAGATTTTTGAAAACGAGTTTTTAATATTTTCTGCTCAGTTAGTATGTGATAAAAAAGGAAATGAAGCCCTCCAAATAAAACGCAGGAAACCTGAGGAGTGTAATTAATGAAGCACACCTGCCTGCAGGTGAGCGCCGTGTGTGTTGATGTGAGGGGGTTTCCAGCTGCAGACAGCTGTGTGGACTCGTCCATCGGGCGGATCATCAGTGTGAAGAAACACTTTCATTGCACAACAAACACGTTAAGGTTTAATGAAAAGTATATTTAAATCTACCTCAGACAGAGACACATTAAGGTCTCCAAACATCGTCAGGTAGAGTTTATCCACACAGATCTCACTGCGCTTTGTCGTCCTCTAGTGGTGACATGAGTCTTTGCACACAGGAGGGCATGTGCTCATCAACAGAACTAAATCAGTAAAAATCAGAGTCCAGCTGAGCGTGATGATGATTTCTGGATTCATCAGTTTAATAAAAGCTCCACACGTGGTGACATAATAATTATTTGATGAAATGTGATCGTCTCTGTGCAGACGGTGGGAGCGACGGACTGGGAGATGTTTCAGATTGACGGCAGGTTCTTCCTCGCTGTCGCCAACAGTCAAAAGGTTTCGGCTCGAGGTCCAAGTCTCTACAGCATCAACTCCACCGTGTATGAACTTAACACGCTCACTCAGACCTTCATCCCCTTCCAGGACATCCTCACACACAGGTAACTGACCTGCTCGTCCCAGGGTCTAGGTGCAGTTCTGGTCCTTTAACATGTTCTACTCTTTACTTTACTTTACTTGGCAGACGCTTTTATCCAAAGAGACTTACAGGGAGCTAGTGCTGGGTGTCTGGCTCAAGGACACACCTGGTAGGGGATGGATTAGGAGTCAGACAGGATTTGAACCTGCGACCTTCTACACTCCAGTCTGATGCTTAAACCATTGAGCTACCAGCCACTCACATCCTGTTTTATTCTGGGTTCAGTAAACATATCATTCTAAAAATAAGTGCCCTCAAATAATCTAGTAGCAGCAGTAAGAAGTCTGGTTTTGTTCCTGTAAATTGGACATTTCTCCTCTCTTTTATCCAAAAAAGGAAAGGCCTTGTTTTCCCTTAGCGTCAGTTAGAAATCACAGCTGCAGCGAATGTTTTGAACGATATATCAGATTCAAACTGCTGATCCACAGCATCCGCAGTCTACGTGTTTATTCTTGTTTTGAGATCGAGCGGCGTAACACAACATGTTGCTGTGTTTAGTGCCGTGGACTGGGAGTTCTTTACCATCGGAGACGAGAAGTTCTTGGTGGTGGCCAACTCTCACGACGGCAGCTCCTACTCTCTGAACAGCGTTGTCTACAGGTTGGTATACCTCCTGTTTGTGCAGAGGTTATGTAGCTGCAGGTCACTGTGTCTGTATGCTTTGTGTCTTCAGGTGGCAGGGTTATGAGGGCTTTGTACCCGTCCACACTCTGCCGACGTTCGGCTGCAGAGACTGGGAGCACTTCAGCACTGATGAAGGCTCCTTCCTCATTTATTCCAGTGCCACCTCCCGGCTCAGCAAGGTCTTTAAACTCAGGACCTACTGACTGAATCAATCCAGCTTCTCACATTTGTGGAGCTTTGACTTAAACCTGAAACCTTCACACCTTCAGTCTGTGGAAGCTAAAGCTACATCCTTATCTTCTGAAGCCTCTATAATGACCAATAACGCGGACCTAAGTCTAGAATATGTAGCACTTTTACAGAGTTGAGAAAAAACCAAAGTTCTGTTCATCTCTGCTGATGAGGACATGACAGCAATGAAAGACTTTTAAATAAGAAGGAAAACTGAAGGAACAGGTTTTACCTTAAATCATAATTTACAGCTTTCCTTTCCCATTCAGGTTTACGACCAACAAACCCAAATTTTAATTCATAGTTATGGGTCAAAGTGAAGTTTTGTATTTGAAATTAATGTATTTAATTCTCACTAAATGATGTTGATGGTGATAATATATGATCTCCCCAGGTGTCCTCATTTTAGCTTTTTATAGACATTACTTCATAAAGCAGTCACCTCGACGATATGAAAACGGAATGAGGAGATTATTCTGGATGTTCCTGAGATGGAGGTTTTTGAACATGATCATAAAATATCATCAAACATCATAAAACAAAATCACAGAGGTGCAGAACAAAATGCGGAACCATCTCCAACAAAAACACTGAAAGGTTCCTCAAGTTTAGGATCCAACAGCTTTTAGACTCAAAAATAGTGAGTTTGATACAGAGCAGTGACTAAGCTGGACGCTCTGACAGACAGACTCTAAACATTAAATGTTTAACCTGATGAGCAATAAGACATGTGAACCACTGGGTGGTGCTACAGCACAAACAGAGCATCTTATTCATCTATTTATTTATTTATTTATGCTGCTCAGCCTATGCTCATACTCACAGCCAAGGTGAAAGCTGCAGAAAGAAATGAAAGGCTTTTCTATAACAAGCAAACACATTAACAACCAAGCTAATGTAGTATGATAAGCTATGTATGAGAAAGTGATCTGATGTAAAACCAAAGAAGAAAAGATTTTAATCTCACTGTGGCCACGAAAGGTCAAATGATTTTGGTTTATCGTACTGTCTGTGAGATTTATTCAGTAAATCAACTTCATCAACATGTGTCCGTTCTGCAGTAATGTTCATTAATAACATTAAATCAACTAACAAAGAGAAAATACTCGTGTAGACTATTATTTACTTTAATCCTGTTTATCAATATGACATCAGTGTTAATATGTATATTATGTGTATGACAAGGATACACTATAGTTATTGGAACTGAGGAATTTAGTTCAGTCTGAGATTCTCAGCGATTTGTGAACAAAGAACCACAGCGGAACTCATGGTAGAGTCTGGAACGAAGCCAAAAAGGTGTCAACATGCAGGTTCACTCTGCCTCCCACCTGTTTTCCACCTGTCTTTTGGCCCATTTTTTCTTGTCACGGGATCAATAAAATCTTATTTTATCTTATCTGAAGGCTGGAGGAGGGAGAAATTTTTACTAAACAAGTTCAGTTTCACTGTAAAAAAATCTTATTACACTCATGAGGTCTGACCTGTGTGGTTTTCAGTTCACAGACTGTCGATAAGAGGTTAAGTGATGTTTCTAATCTTTTTACTGTTCTCTAGACATTTAGTCCTGTAGGTGCGTCTACAAAAAGGAAAACACAGAATTAACGTGAAAACACACAGTCTGTTTTTAGTCAATAACTATTTACTATAAATACATACACTCCTGTCTTTCCTTCAACGGGGACAATGCTTAGCAATACTATAAAACGCTAACAGGACAATCACAAATGTTAAATGTTGATAGACGCTAACTAATTAATTAGCAAGTCCACTAATATTCAACAACATTAAACATATTGTAACTACAACATAACGTAGCTAACTTGCATGGAGGGCAAGAAACTGTCTGAGTCTTTACTCTAAAAACTCTTCATTCATCAAAACACAGCAACGTAACTTTAACATAATCCTCTGTCAACACAACGCAGCTCTCTCTCTCTGCCGTGTCGCTGACAATGACAAACTGACTTAACGTAACAGAATAACTTTGCACTATCAAACTACACATCTATCCTAATTTACACAGAAGGGTTTATATATAAACACAGATTTGTCTGGTTGCTGACAGCAGTTACACTGATCATTGTACGACACGTAGCTGTTAGCATTTATCATTTAGCTGCTAGTCTCTTCATGTTTTCTCACTTTATCAGGAACATGTATTAAATCTGTTTTACCTGACTAAATCCAGACTCGTTCTTTTCCTCACAGCTGACAGAGGAGGCAGGAAACACAAACCAATCTTTTCCTGTTTGGTTCTTCTGTTAGAAGGTTCAGTATTTAGATTCTGAATTATCTTTCTCCATGACTAAAAACAGCCCTGACTGACTGTCGCTACTGAAATTAAGTAAAGACAGACTGAGTGAACAATGGTCAGTTAATATGAAAAAATCAAAAAAACTTTGATTGTGTCCTAAAAGCACAGTCCCCAAAACATTCACATAATAACAAACTAATGTGTCATTAAACTGTCATGAGAACTGTCCTTGTAAACCAAGACCAAGACCTAATTCTGCTGTTTATTACACTGTAATCAGCAACATTATCTACTTATTACTAGTTCTTTTCAAGTAATAGTTAATTGCAGGGTCAAACATTTACTTTAGCAGGTTATGTAAGAGCAAAATGTCCAAGAAGACGAGTTACAGACGGATCTGATCTGAATACAGTTAATAGTTTTGACCAGAGAGTGAAAAAAACACACCTTTGATCTGCCATTAAAGCCAAGGCATCTAAAATATAAAACATATTCTGTTTAATACATATTTCATACGTGTTCTTCCATAGTTTTTTCACTATTTTAATAAAAGTAAAGAAACACAGAGAGAAGTTTGTACTGGTGACGTGTAGATGTTATTTGTCATTGGGATGTCTCATGTGTCTCATGTCCTCTGGGCACTGAACAGCCCATTAGCTGTTATTGATGACTGTAAACGTTTCACACCTTCTTCTTTTAGTGTTGCATGAAGACAAAACTGCAATCAGAGGTGTTAATGGCTAACAAGCTTCAACACAAAGACATGATGCAATCACTACATCAGAGACAAATTACTCATTATTCTTAAAGTTACGAGCTCTTATGATGCAACTTCCAAACATCAACATGATGTTGAACATGAAGTGTTGATTAAAGACTCTAACAGCAAAAACTTAAACATTTCAGAGGTAGTGTCTGTGATCCAAACTAAAACAAATAAGAATTAAGAACAACCCCAGGTTTCTTTTTAGCACTGTAGCCAGGCTGACAAAGAGTCATAGCTCTGTTGAACTGTTCAATTTTCTCATCTCACAGCAGTGATGACGTTATGAATTCACAAATAAAATCATAAATATCAGAGATAAAATTGATCAGAACCCCCCTGCGACTGGCATGGATGGGTTAGGGTTAGTAGTGGAAGAAGGACAGGCTACTGAGGGACAGTCTCTATGAATACGATAATGCTGTCGAAGTAGCAAAACAGCAATATTTGTCAAATGACATTTCCTCTAACAGTAGCTGGCCTAAGGTGTTATTCATTACCATTCTATCTACCCCCATCTAGTAGTGTTCTAAAAAATGTATCAAAGGCCACCTGTGATGACTTTCTCCACCATTATGTCGACAAGGTAGACTCTGTTAGACGGAACATTAACACTACTTGTAATAATCCTGTAATATGCTCTTCCACTGAGCCCTCCTCTGTTTTTAACCAGAGAAAAGATCCAGAGGATGCCGCCAACTAAGTGCCAGCTGGACATTATCCCATCCAAGTTACTTAAACAGGTTTTTAACATTATGGGACTGTGCCTACTTGCATTTCTTAAGAGCTGTCTCAGCTCAGGCTCTGTTCCAGCTGTTTTTAAGCATGCTGTGATCAGGCAACTTCTGAAAAAACCCAATCTTGACCCAGCTGTTTTGTCCAATTTTAGACCTGTCTCCCATCTTCCCTTTTTATCCAAGATCATATTTTTGAGAAATTCCAATCTGGTTTTAGCTCACGTCACAGTACAGAGTCTGCTCTTTTAAAAGTACACAATGATATTCTACAATCACTCGATGCAAAAAAACCTATTCTGCTGGTGATGCTGGCCCTCACAGCAGCATTTGATACTGTCGACCACTCAGTCCTCCTGTCACGCCTTGCCCAAGAAGTTGGCCTTCAGGGACCCGTGCTACACTGGTTCAGATCCTATTTGACAGATCGTAGTTTTTCGGTTATGGTGGGGGATATTTCTTCCCCCCTCCACCTCTGACCTCTGGTGTACCGCAGGGATCTGTGCTGGGACCCACTTTGTTTTCCCACAATGTGTCCTTCCATCTGTACGCTGACGATATGCAAATCTACCTCCCAGTAGCACCTAATTCCTGAAGCACCCCAGAATCCCTCCACAGATGTTTAGATGACATTCATGCCTTTTCTAGCTCCCGCTTGGACTACTGCAACGCACTTTATGTTGGAGTCAACCACTCATGCCTCCATCGCCTACAGCTGGTGCAAAACGCTGCTGCTCGCATGCTGACAAACATTCGTAAGCGTGATCACATCACACCCGTCCTCTCCAGCCTCCACTGGCTCCCTGTGAAGTACAGAATTGATTTTAAACTCTTGCTGTTTGTTTTTAGTGCTGTCAACAGACTCGCACCTTCTTATCTTTGTGAGATTTTAAACATGCATCAATCTACCAGGGCTTTGTGCTCTTCTGGCTAATTACATGTCCCCCGGTCCAGGTGCAAAAGGTGGGGGATCGCTCTTTTGCAGTGGCAGGCCCTAAGCTGTGAAATAGTCTTCCCTTGGAACTACGTTTAATCACAGACCTGTCACTTTTTAAATCCAAACTTAAGACCCACTTATTCAGGATGACTTTTAGTAAGTTTTACTTTGATTTACTACTGTAAAGCACTTTGGGCAACTCTGGTTGTAGTTAGGTGCTATATAAATAAAGGTTGATTGATTGATTAATTGATGGACAGTTGCTTGTGTCAAGCAGCTCTAGATGTGTCTTCCACACCTCAGTCTTATTTAGAATCCTCCCTTCCTGCAAATCATGCAGAGTTAATCTCAATAATCAATTCATCTAAATCAACTACCTGTCTGTTAGACCCCCATAATCAGCTCGTCCATATTAGGTCAGATAAACATTTCCTTATTAACAGGCTATGTACCACAGGCCTTTAAGGTAGCTGTTGTCAAACCTATATTGAAAAAACCTGCACTTGATCCAGGGGTTTT
>JAUMTR010000013.1:492460-512817 GCA_032270685.1 Microctenopoma stevenorrisi
TGTATAGTGATATATTGTGTAAGGTCTTAAACCTCACACTGTAAAGTGCCTTGAGATAACTTTTGTTGTAAAATGGCACTATATAAATAAAATTGAATTGAATTGAATTGAAGCACTAAACAAACGTGAGTCAGTGTGGCTGGTTTGATGTCTGGATCCTGGACTCTTAACGTAACCTTAAAACTAAGCGGGAGATATTCAGGACGGGAACTCTGATCCATAAGGGACAAAGCTTTTCAGTCAGGGACGATGGTTGATCACGTCACTGGGGGTTAGTAGTTCTGTCCTCTTTGTTTCACTCTTTGGTTCTCAGGCGGAGGGAGTTAAACAGCAACAGAAAGAAATAAAGCAAGAGAGAAAGACACAAGAGAAAGAAGAGACGTTTAAGGAAATCATCAAGATGGGAAAGAAGGAGCAGACAGACAACCGCAGCACACAGGAGTCTGCTGACATGGTAAAAACTTACTTGCTTTCAGGTCCAAACATTTTAACTCTACAGGAACCAGGAAAATGTTAAAGGTCTGAGTCAAAAATCTAGACACTGAACAACAAAGTATGGATCTGTTGTGTACTTTCAGCCAGAGCTGAAAGAGAGTGGTCACACCCCCGAACTGATCACTGAGCATCATGGGAGAGAGGTTCTCTCGAAGAGCCAGAACCACAGTGAAGAGTCAGATGGACCAAACGTGTCAGAGAGCAGGTACGTTGAGTGGAAACTGTCACTAACAGCTCAGCAAGAAAAAGGCTGAAAAACCCGAATGTTTTCTGTTAGTTGAAATTTATTCCTGTTACATGTAGAAATGTGATATTTAACATTTTTAATCTCATTTATTTACAGCACAGAAACATGTGTGTTGTTTTCTGTGTATTAAAACCTGGACAGTTTCAGTAAAGGCTGTTTAACCACAGACAGACATTTTGCAGTGAGACATTGACTTCCTACTACTACTCTACCCACACCTTCAGTCTTCCTGGCACCCCGATGGAGGCTCACCGACAGGTCCATATCATCCAGGCAACCCAGAAATCACCTGTTCCCAGATTTTCATTCAGTGATTTTCAGAGGAAGGAGACACAAACAGGACTGCAGGTGAGCTCCTGTGGGCCGAAGACATCACCACCCCCAGCCTCGACATCTCACACTAAATATGCATTGTTCCTTCTTTAAATCCCCTTTTCTCTGGTTTAATCAACTTCTAATCTGGTGAAAATTTTGGTAAATCTGGTGAAAGTAACATATTTTCTCTTTAACAAGGATGTATCAGCAGGGGGTCTGACAGAGGCAGAGCTCCAACAACAAGAGTCGATGAGAGAGGATTCTCTGTCCAACGATGAATACGAGTGTGTGTCACCAGATGACATTTCCCTGCCTCCGCTAGCAGAGACACCAGAATCCATCATAGTCCAATCAGATCTCGAAGACAACTTCTGTTTCACTTGCCACTGTGTCCATGTAAGTCAGTACAGCCACCACTACCACACGTGGTCAGAACACGACAGGAGTAGTACTGCTACAAGTAAACAACAGCCAGGGTCCAGACAGATTGAACGTGGTCTAACTGCACCCACCAACAGCAGCAGCAGGTTTGTATATGTTTTATACACAATAATAATAATATAATATTATATGAGAAAAACAGGTCAAATAGTTTAGCTGACAGAGGTTTTTCATGCTATCTTCCATCCCAAACTACTATTTACAAGCCTCTATATGAGTCCCTGTTTAGGGACATAAAAGAAAAATATCTGTGAAGGTTCTCATTCATCCAGGTCATTGTTATCTCAAAAAAGGTTTATCAAACAGCAACTGGACTTGTTAGGTTTCTTGACTACCTAACAAGTCTAGTTGGTATTGGATAAACCTTTTTTGAGACATAAAAGAAAACTCACCTCCAAAGGTGGCAGCTTTTTGTTATGACCTTTAGTAAATCGATCTAGATGGGGGACTATCTGGATTTGAGATTTTGTTCCTGTTGTGTGCATTACAGGTTCAGATCAGAGTCTTGTTCACTTGTCCGAAGTCCTCTGACAGTTGCTCCAAGTGCATTCACAGGAACTCTGTGCAGCATCCGGAGGACTGAAGAGACCATCGCAGCTTTCCCTTGGAGTGACAATCCTTCTATTGGTCATGCTGAACCAAGCTTTACCCCTGCATCCAACTCAGTCCATAGGAACACCACTTCAGATATTTGTTACCATGATGACAAAGATGAGCCAAAGAAAAGGAGGTGCTTGGAAACTGCGCCCCTACCAACAGAGCCCAGCATACAGGCTGTCTTGCCAAAAACTGATCTCATTCTCCAAGCCACAGATTTAAGCTTTACTCTCCCAAAAGTCCTCAAATCAAACCCTGATTTTCTCAAAGATAAAACCTATTCACAAAACACAAGGTTCCTCAACGGCACCAGAACTGACACTCATCGAGACAACACTTTGACAGAATGTATTAGTGGCTCAGAAAGAGGCTTCAATCAAGACAAAAACTCCCAATCGATGAATGAAACATCCACAATCTTAAAATCTCAAAGGGACACTATGAGCAGAACTAATACAACTACTGAGCAAACCGTTTACATCAAGCCTTTCCGTTCAGACAGCCATAGTACTTCAGCACAGCCTAGAAGTAGTTCACCCCAGAGTAAGACCACACTACACATGGATAAAATCCTTGGGAGTAGTAAGTTAAATCAACCTGCTCCCACAGATTCTGCTCCCTGTGAAGTGAGGACCCTTCCAAACAATAATGGACCTATTACATTTTCTGTAGTTTGCTCAGAATCCAGCTCAACCAATTATCTGCCACAGCAACACCCATATCCCAGACATAGTCTTGACTCAGGGATTAATTTTTCCCAATCAGAAACAGTCTCCACCTCCAACAGCCTTACAGCAACCACCCCACGCAAGACACAGCACAGCCAGCCCTTCTCTAGTGGTAGTGCAGATCTACCCAATGTCCATGTGCCCATTAGTCCAGAACCAAACAACACTAGTGAAATCAAAATATCCAGTAGCACCAGCAACAGTAATAGCATCATCAGCAACCGGAGCCACCAGACAGTCTACTCTCTCCACAAGTCTCTGACCTCCACCTGTACTCAGCAGTATATGCATGACCCTGGTATAAGCCCCAGCAGTCCTGTCCCATCTGCTGCACCTCCCCAGCCTCAAGAGACCCAAGCTTTGGCTCAGCAAGCTAAACTGCATGTTTACCCCTACCATCACCCTATCTCGCCACCCCATCTACTAACTCCAGACAAAGACCCAGACATTTGTCAGCCCATGGCCATCCGTGAGGAGATCAGACTTACTCCCCAGATCCAAGGGCCTCCCATTCCTACTCCTCCTTCACCTTTTCCCAAGGCACAGACAGAGACTGTTCCCCAGGGAAAAGCCTCTAAATCTGTCCCTCCCTGCATCACCAGGCCACTGTCTAGAGCTACGGTCATGGAGGGCTCTCCAGTGACACTAGAGTTGGAGGTGACAGGACAATCCAAGCCCATGCTTACCTGGTGGGTAGCAAACAATCAGTTTGACAATAACACTCAAGCTTCATGAGATTATTAACATTTGCCCTTTAGCTGTTCTCCATCTTAACCCAGAAGATATATACGTAAATATTATACTAATACAGTGGATTGGAGAAATGCCGACGTGTTAATTTGTTCTGTTTGGTTTCAAATGAAATAAAGTACAGGAAGTAAAATAAATATAATAACTATTGTTTACAGGCAGTATTTATTTATAAACATGGTTCCTGTAAATTAAACCTTGTACACCTGTACCAGGTGTGTCTGCAAAGTAAAGTAAAACATTCTCTCTATTCAAACATATCGGCATGTAACAATAACATACAATCATTTAAATGTGCTGTGACACTTAAGTGACTTTTTGAAGTCCGTGCTAATTTATTATTGCACTTAGATAATAAGATTTTACCTTTCTGAGTTTTCTTTAATAATTAGTGATTGATTAAGACAACGTGCTGTGATTCTTGTACACAGTTAATACAAACTACCAATGCTGCATGTATAAATCAAGCTAAATGGTAAATATTTTTCATCATCAGCATCATCATTCATAGTCCCCATAGATCCTTTGCTTGGCTGTCTGCGGTCTGCGAGCTTTACTCGCTCAGGCTTAGGATGAGTGCTATCTGACTTCCTGTCGTCATGGTTACCTCAGGTTTAAAGATGGAGAGATGTCAGCCGCCGGCATGGGCCGAGTGCTGGCCTGTGAAGATGGGAAACACTTCCTGTTTATCCCAGAGGCCTCAGACTCAGATGGTGGGTTATACAAGGCCCAAACAGCCAACCGTTATAAGTGTCAGCGGGCAGCTCGTAGCAATGGCAGCGGTGATAAGTGGTCGATGGCTGAAGTGTTGGACACCAGCAGTATGGACTGGCAGACCTGGTTTGGTACTCTCTGTGTTCTGCTCTGGCTCCTTTATTTGATCGTACACTAATCACTATTTTCCACTACAGGAACTTTATAGCCCATAACCTGGAGCTCCACCACAAACTTGTTGAAGAACCGTTGAAGATTCATGTGAAGTTCAGAGTGTATGAGCATTGCTGAAGCCATTTTTACCCAGTGTATTCCATGTTTAATGTTTACTAATTGGACAGCTGTGTAAAAAACGAAGAGCAGTTTAGATTGATAAAACCACCAGGGTTGTTTCTCCTGGGAGACTTTTATTTTACCTTGACCACAGAGTTACTAAAACCTTGTTCGTCTCCTCCAACACCAGAGCTGCGTGTTGTCGTGCTGCATTGAGAACCTCCCCGTGTCTTATCACATGAACATTTTGCTCACATAAAACTGAATCTGTGACCATAATTATCTATTTGTTAAACATGAAAAGTGCAACAAAAATCTTCTCTCACAATTTCCCTTACATTGTACCTTTTAAGTAAACTTCACGTAGTAATTATTCTAATGGAAATATACATGTAGCGTAGCTAAAAGTTAATGAATAGTTGAAATAGTTAATGAAAGTACATGTATACTAAAAAGAAACATGTGTACTATTAATTTATTAAGGATGCGTAGATGTGTATTTCTCTGCTCAAAAGACAACACAACACGCCACACAACAAATTATGACAAATTCTGTAATCTTATCATCACACTTGGAGTACGTTTATATGTAATTTGATGCAGCATGACTCTGATACATATGAAGTCAACTGAAAGTATACTTACTTGGAAGGATGGAACGACCATAAATGTGTCCTCCGGGTTGGTTTCACTTGCCTGTTTTGAGTGAGATAAAGGGTGAAGAGGAGGGTCTGGTTGGATGCAACAGTCACACTGTCTTTAGATAACAAGATTAATGTGACGATCTCCAACGTTCAGCTTTTGCTTCCTGTTAGTGATAGCAGAATTGAAACAGTGTTCCAGTACCGAAGCCTATGTAGAACATCTGATTCTAAGCATTGTTCTATAAATAAATAATTAAAAATGCATTTTTATTAATATCTACATGTAATGTTTTACTTAATTTACAGAAGCACTTCCTTCATTGATTTGCCTATATGTTTAGAAACACCACGTTCACATACTGATACATTTAACTTCTATAAAAATACCATGAACCAACACAAAAAGTGAAAAGACACAAAAACACACAAGAAAACACTGCAGTTTATTGAGTCAGATATTTGGGAACCTCATTTATTTTGCCACCAGATGTCACTGTAGTAAGTTTTGAACGTTCCAAATGATTCGATCTCCCAAAGGTTCCGTTTCTGCCATCACTACTTCCTGTTATTAAACCAAACACATGCAAAAACGGATTGTATGATTATATGACCGGTGTTTCTTCCTGTGACATTGATTATTCTAACAATAAAAAGCTCTGAATGACTACTCTATTTTCTGAACTGACTCCAAAGTGGACCCGTCTTCTGCTTCAGAAACTGTTTCTCTCACTCTGTATGAACATTTGATTTTCTTCTTTAAAGAATGCATATTATTAACGTTGAATTATTTTAGCTCTCATCCGTCATGACGGCGGACCGGTCTAAGTACTACATTACCCATGAGCCTCTGCTGCCGTTGCTGTGTGCACACGTCACTCACAGGTGAGATTTGAACTGTGTTTAGATGGTTTTTTAAGATAACACTGAAAGTTCGGTCGGAAATGTTCGTGTTTACAGGCAGAACTGTAATTTTTCTAAAAAATAGAAACGTTGAGGAACATAAAAAGTTCGTTTTTTACGGAGGCTACAAGGCTACAAGTAAGGTTTTTTATTTTTTATATATCAGAGTTTTTCTCAGACTGAGATTTAAATACATGTTTAAACAGCAGCAGTTTATTCTCTTTCTTTTATTGAACGCACGTTTTCTCTCATTTCCTGCTCAGTGGTGGGAAACAAAGTTATTCTAACATAATGAAATGTTCTGGAGCTGGGGACTGTACAAGATTTAAAAGTTTCACTGATTCTACTTTTATAGAGATATTTGAACGACAAGGAGCCAACTTGTGTCTGTCCAAGTTTAATAGGTGTGCCGCTGCGGTCCAGTGAGACATCATCCTCTCTGCTGAGCATCCAGTGCAAACCTCACACACAGAGGCTGCAGAACCTTCTCTGAACATCTGCAGGTCCCTCACAGTCAGGACCCCATGTGCTTTATTCTTCAGCTCACTGGGACCAACAAATGAATCTTTACATGACGCTTTGTGACATCTCTGCATCTGTGTTTTAAGTAAGAACAGGTGGAACAAGTTGCATAAAGTGACACCCTGTCCTCCCATGATGCTCTGCAGTCGACCAATGGCAGAGCCTGTCTTGTGTGACGTCAGGACAGTATAAAGCCCCCCGGTGCCCGGCTGCCTCCTCTGAGCAGAGTCAGCGTTCCCAGCCTGGACGCCTCGGCTGGAGGGACTGCTGTGAGGAGGAAAAACAGAACTACACGGCGCTGACTGCCTGTAGTTTTGTTTGGTTCTGTGGGGTTCCTTCGAGGCTCAGCTGTCCTCCTTTTGGATTTTCTGACTAAATTTTCTGGATAAAGAGATTTTGTGAAGAAGCCCACCTCTGGGCATCCCAGGCATCCTTGTTCAGACAAGTAAGTGTCTTTAAAGTTTTGTGACATGTTGTGATTGACGAGCAGCAGCTGGCTGAGGCTTTGACACTCGCACATTTGTCTTCACGCCAGACTCTGCTTGTTCCCTGGTCACTGACACATTAAAGGATTTTTGCTGCTTTTCCCTGCTGAAGGTTATAATGGGACGTCCCAGAATAGACTCTGATAGCATCACAGTGACTCTCAGCTGCTCTGATGGCTTTTTAAGGGAATCAGCAGCAGGGCTATCAGTTGCTCCCCCAGCTATGTGCACATGGTGGCTGTCAGTCAACCAGAGGTGTGGTGGAGGGGGTGGGGGGCTGTTATTTTTAGTGTTTGGTGTCCTGTGTTAGTCGCCCCCCCCACACACCTTACGTTACACAAAGCCCTGCTGGTGGAAGTGTCTGACTGAGATGTGATGTTTCCTGCGTGAACCTACGCTGAATATGTGAGATGACGTTTGAATATTATTCTGTGGGGCAGCTTTGTCTCCAGCGTTGCTGACAGAAATGATCCGATGCTTTTTAAAAGTTTCTTGTGAGATTGCAGACAACATGGCGTTAATGCAAAGTTAATTAGTCCATAAAACCAGAACTAAGTAAATAGAAATAAAATAAAACATGCTGAGAGAAGGGTCAACATCTTTTTATTGGTTTCACTTAATTAATTTTAATTACAGCAAAGTCTAGAAGCATGAACATAAAACTAAAAGATTTAACCTAAATAAAAGTCAAATCATTAGCACAGTGTTGAAATAGAAAAGTGAGAGTACACCAGCAGTACAGTATCATTATACTCATTTCAAAATAAAATGCTGTTTCTGATTATATTTATTACAGAAGTAAACTTCAGTGATGTAGCAGCAGCTAAAGGTGGAGCCGCTTTTAACCACTTAAGCTCAGACAGCTGCTTCAACCACAAAGAACAGATTCAATGTAAACAAATATCTGAAATACTGCAGTAACTGTACTTCACACAGTAAAAATGGACTGTAAACCTATTTTAACCTAGATAAAGTTTACAACTCTATGAGGAGTGAACCAGCTCCAACAGCAGAGTTAGGTCAGTGTAATGATTGAACTCCACCCAGTGTTGATCAGGACCAGTCTGCAGGGGTGCGCGGTCTCAGAGCAAACATTTTGTTTCTAATTTTGAGTGGGACCAAATATTATCTGTACGGAGTTAAAATCAACTCTTACACTCAGGTTTTTACTGTGCACCTGCTGCTGAATGTAAACAGATCAGATAAAATCTATAAAACCAGAGTCCAGCAGTGTCTGAACTCTCTCGTTCTTTCTCTGCTGTTTCTGATCGGAGACAGAGCAGCTGGTGTTGAAGCTTCGTACATGTATGTACAGGGTATCAAAAGGCTGAAGCGTGTTTTTCTAACCTTTGATAAGCAGCAGGGTGCTGGCATTTCCTCACTGTGAGGCGATGTGGTGTCAAACCTCAGCAGCTGTTCTTCTGTTTCCAAGTGTTGAGTGGAAGGTGACAGGTGACGTGGACCAGGTCTGTGACCAACACCGGGGACAGTCAGGGCCAATCAGAGTCAAATAAACAATAATCAGAGACCACTGAGAACAACTGGAGACAGCCAAATGGGGACCACAGGACTAATTAGATCCAAACATGAAACAGGAACCTTCCAAGTCAACCAGGGCGTGAAGCAACCTGTGCCAGTGTGTTCAGTCAGTGCCAGGCTGGACTATTGGATCCACAACACCAAACAACAAGATTCAAGGCAAACGGCACAGATCAACACAAAACCGGTACATTAATGACTTCGACTAGTCTAATCCGGGACCAGATCCAGTTAAATCCCAGAACAGTCACAGAGAACAGCCAGTTAGAAGGAAACGGGGTCAAAGTGGGGCAGTAAAATCCCGACCAGGGCCAGCTGGAGCCAGACAGCAAGGATCTATGCCGACCTGGATGAATCACAGCCAACGTAGGCCGGTCAAAGCCGTTCAGGTCTACACAGTTCCAACACTGCTGGGACTCTCTCAGACTGGGCGTCTGAGCCAGGTGTCTGCTTCATTTTTTTGCTGTGAAATCTGGTCTCTGCTCGTTGCTGGACAGACTGTTTTCTGCTGTGGTTGATTTGAACATGTAAAATAGTCTTTAATTTGACACTGTTCTAAAAATTATAAGTTTCGTTTGCATCTTTGACTCACTTTGGCCTTATTATCGGGTTAATGTTAAGTCAGTGTTGCTCATAAATGAAAGTATTTCTCTATCCTCCACCGTTAATGATGTGTTGGTTTGTTTTTTTCAAATGGCTTCATTTTTTGTCTGATTTATTTAAATAATTATCACATATAACACAGCAAATATAAGAAAGTGGTACAGGAACCTTTCTGATTAAAATTTACACAATTTAAAAACTGATAATCATTATAACAATTATTTTTTGTTATTTGAGTTAAAATATCAAATCAAATAATCAACTAATTATTTTTCTATTTCACTTTAATTATCTCCCAAGGGTTTCTGGGAAAATAATGACACTGAGTCCCTCAGCCTCACATAATCCATTAGTTAATTTGATTTTTATAAGCTGAAACAAAACTTTTGTAAAAGTGTAAATTAAATGTAGACAGAACGAGAATATATATATGTGCTTAAAATAAATCTCACTGCTCCTTTGTGTTGTAGGTTTTTGTTTTTTTTCTCAGATATCACTGATTTTATACTTTTCAAAATGTTTTAAAAAGTCTCAACAAACAGAAGTGAATGCACCTTGAAGACCACCTAAAAGTGGATTGTAACTGAAACCTAAGACCAGTTACCACAGTTTCGACAGGTGTTTTAATCTGCTCTGAGCTCTGTGGTGCATCAGCTGGTGGTTTATCAGCCAGACCCCATGGAGCCTGGACCATCTCCAGGGACAGAAGCTGCTAAGAATAAATGTGAGGGGATCAAAGTGGTGATATGAGCTTTATCACCCCAGAGGCTCGCTGTCAGAGAAAAACGTGAAACATTGAGATTGGTTCAGATTCTTGTGATTACTCTAGGAGGTCTACAGGGCATGTTCTAGAGCAGGTTTATGTTAGCATTAGCCTTTATAGCACTGAAAACTTGAATACATTAGCATGCTGATAGCGTTGAGCTGCACTTAATCCACTTTATGTTTTATGGGAGGATTCTATCAAAGAAAATGCCAGTTTTTAATATTTAGTTAAATACCGAATCCGTTTTCTGCTTTGCAGATAGCTTGTTCCAGTTCTTCGTTGAGACATTTATGATTTGGTATGTTTTAGTTGGCAGTAGATTTTTCTTTTTGGGGCTTCTGTCTTTAGTGGTAGCCACAGAGGATCATCTGCCTGCATCTCACACTAGCATCGAAATCATCTTTATTTATTCTGTTAGTGTTAGTATATGTAAGTTTGATTAAAATGATTGGGTGGACAAGTTCTCCACATCTTCAAGTTGTTTTTTGTAACCTTCTGATAGTCGTATGTAAATACAGCCAAGAGGTGTCACTGCTGTGTTTTCTTCTGACCATTTGTTGTATTGTCTTTGCCGTCTCTGCAGGGTGCCGACCAACATGTCTACACATGCGCCGACGTTCACACAGCCGCTACAGAGCGTCGTGGCACTTGAGGGTAGTGCCGCGACGTTCGAGGCTCAAGTTAGTGGTAAGGACCACTCTCCTGCTGAACTGACTGCTCTCGCCTCAGATTTGATGAACTAACTGCATGTGTCTGAGAAACAAAGTCTGTGTGTTGTTGTGGTAGAGGTGGTAAGTAGTCTCAGCATCATCATCAGCTGTTTTGTTGTCAGAATAAAATACCATAACAACCTACAGCTTCAGTCCATCATATCTCACAATGGTTTCTGGATGGTGGGAGGTGGAATGGAAACTTTGTTTAGTTTGATCTTTAACATAGATGTAGAAATATAAAAAGAAGACAGACTCTCTACATGCCCTATATCTAAGATCTAATTAATCCAAGACATCACATGATGCAACAAATATGCTGTAATTTGTCAGCTGATCATTTCTAGCTCTCAAATGGTAGCAGATTAACAAGCAGTTTTAAATAGTGTTGAGATAGTGGGTCAAGCTTGCCTGAGTGTACCTGATACACAGAAATGGAACTGAACCATCTGACTAATAAGACATTTTACAGATAAATGTTGAATTTTTGTTTCATTGTTCATTGTTTCATTGTTCATTGATCAAGAATTGTTGGTCTGGATTTTGTCTCCTCTGCAGGTTCTCCAGTTCCTGAGGTGAGCTGGTTTCGTGATGGCCAGGTTCTTTCTTCCGCCGCTCTGCCCGGCGTTCAGATCTCGTTCAGCGACGGCCGCGCTGTTCTGAGGATTCCTGCTGTGACTGCCGCACACAGTGGAAGATTTTCTGTCAGAGCCACCAATGGTGCCGGACAAGCTACAAGCACCGCTGAGCTCCTAGTGACAGGTGAGAGAACAGGTGGAACTCACTGTTACAGGTGAGAGAACAGGTAGAACTATAAACAGGAAAATATAATAAATCCAAATTATTACTCTGTTATATTCATCCTAAATTAAACGTACATTTCAGGAACGTATTTACCAGAATAAAGCAGTCACCCTGTAATTGTCGGGCTGTGTTTGAAGCTGATGATACAAATATTAATACTCTCTTTAGAGTGTCAGAAAACAGTGGTTTTCTCAGTTTGAGTCTAAGTTTATCCTCCTCTCAGCTGAGGGGTGTGTCCTTGTCACTTAATCCAGTGATAAAACAGATATAGATGCAGCTGCTGCAGCATGTCTTTCCTTAACAGGGCTATCAAATTATCAAGTGATGATAACAGAGTGAACCTGTGAGGATCTAGTGTCTGGGTCCTCGGTTACAGGAATTCCTTTCACTCTTCGCAGTAGTTTATGATAAAAACAGTTGTGCTGAAAAGACTTTCGGGTAATGGAGGATGTTTTTGTTTTCCTGCAGCAGAGACGGCGCCGCCAAATTTCCTCCAGAGACTGCAGAGCTCCACAGTGAGACAGGGCAGCCAGGTGAGACTGGACGTCAGAGTCACTGGGATCCCCACACCTGTGGTCAAGTTCTACAGAGAAGGAGCTGAGATCCAGAGCTCAGCAGACTTCAGGATCCTCCAGGAGGAAGACCTGTACAGTCTGCTGATCGCAGAGGCCTTCCCAGAGGATTCTGGGACTTATTCTGTCACCGCCACCAACAGCAGCGGGCGAGCCACGTCCACCGCTGAGCTGCTGGTTCAGGGTGAGGACCTCTGTCTTTCAGCTGTTGTACATTTAAGATCCACTCGTAAAATGTAAACGTGTAATATTAAACCCTTAATGTTGCACAGCTCACTCATCCAACAATCAATTAATCATTCTTCAATTTTTTATGGAATTCTGTAGAACTGAAGTGTGTGTATCCATTAGTCAGTATTAGTCATATTCAAATAAACTGAAGTGAACTGTATTAGAATGGACACTGTCCCTCAGGTAACTAGATTAGTCAGTATGGGAAATGATGGTTAGATTTGAAATAAACCACGAGCTTTTGGTTTCTCTGAACCTGTGTGTTTGTGTTTGGTGCAGGTGAGGAAGCCGTACCTGCTAAGAAAAGCAAGATGATTGTGTCCACATCCCAGATGGCCTCTTCCCAGATCAGTGTGCAGAGGGTGAGACACTAAAGTAACAATCTGCTGTCAACAGGTTTTACTGAGTTCAGTGAAACCTGGAACGAAGACGGATCAGTTTGAAACATTTCTCTGTTTTTCCTTGTAGAAAGTGGAAACGAGTTTCCAGGCCACCACCAAGATGGAGATGTATGGAGAAGGAGGAATCATGATTCAGCATTTGGCTCACAAAACCCCTCCGCGGGTTCCCCCAAAGCCCACCTCCAAGTCCCCACCGTCCTTTGTTTCCAAGGTGACGGGAGGACGCCAGCAGTCGCCTTCACCTGTCAGACATGTGAAAGGGCCAACGCCCACACCAGTAAGGTACGACCTCTGCCAGCGAGGGAATCTACTGAGATTCATAAGGACGGAGCGAGGGACCTGGAAAGTCCCTAAGAAAGAATAAATGTGTTGTGTTTTACATCACTGTCGTGCGCAGGTCCGTCTCTCCCTCTGCCAGACTGTCCGTCTCTCCCATCAGACCGGTGAAGTCCCCTGTCGTGTCCAGGAAACAGGTGAGGACATTAGAGTCAAAGCTATTCTTCAGCTGATGCTGTAGCCACATCATCATCATTCTTTTCTTCTGCAGATATCTGCCTCTGCCGAGGTCCTGCCACCCTGGAAACAGGGAGACTTTGTGGCAGAAGCCAGCTACACCACAGTGACCAGCATGACCAGTGTGAGCAGTGCTGCCCAGCTGCACAGGGAGAAGCACTGGGAGCAGCAGGTTGCTGCCACCAGAGAGGTGAGGATGGTGGACTTCCCTCCCGTTGCACCAGCATGGCGGCTCTGTAAACCTGTATGAAGTAACTGTTCACTCTGATTTAGTGAATGTTTGACTGGTGTTGTTTGTCGCTCAAAGCGTTGCTGAATGTTTGTGTTTGTGACTGATGCCTCGGCTCAGCTCTGCCTGTCTGTTGGATGCGCTGAACGTGTGTTGATGTGTTGATGTGCTGTGAATGCATCAGGACGAGCATGTGTCCCAGGACAGTAAGAGCGTGGCAGTGGCTACCGTGGTGGCGGCCGTGGATCAGGCTCGCAGCCGGGGGCCGTCTGATGCCTCAGTTCCCGGAGAGAAGGTACCGTGTGCACGTCTGCTACCATCACATCACTGTCTGCTCAAACTTTTTAGAAGCCAGAAAAATATGCTTTGTTCGTAGGAAGGTGGGTTTTCTGACTGTTAGCAGAACAGCTGTTGAGCCTTCCATCACAGAATGTCACCTCTTCCTCACCTCTTCCTCCGCTTTTTTTATGAAATCACAAGGGACGAGAAGAGTAGAGTGCATGTTCGACTCTGCTGCTGCTTTATGCATGGTTTCATTGATAGACCTTCTCTGTCTCACTGTTGTTCCCCTCTTTTACACTCTGAATAATCTGGACGGCTTTTGGTGAACTACTTGCCTCCTGACTTCCTGCCATCGACGCCCTGAGATCTATGTGCTGCTTGTTGTGTCTCCAGGGTGAGGGAGGGAAAAAATCTGAGGCAGTGGCCACGGTGGTGGCCGCCGTCGACCTGGCTCGTGTCCGCAAGCCCGTGCAAGCCGAGGGTACTCAAGCCGAAGAACAAGAGGCTATAGAGGCGCAGATGGCAGCAGCGACTGCAGAGAAACAAATAGTTACAACTAAAAAATTCCCTGGACCACCAGCGGCTGTCGCTGCAACCTCAGAGCAGCGCAAAGTCCATCTCTCCCAGGTCGGAGGACTTAGCTGAATTCATATGAGACATCATAGAAAATCTGATAAATATTGAGTCTCAGTTTTCTTAATTGCTCAGTAAACTCTGTTGGTTACTCCAGATTGAGACAAGATCAGAAATCTCCTCCCACATGGAGACTGCCGACACCCCGCCCCCTGTTCCACATTTCACAGTTTCTAAAGTTTCAGTTCCTAAACCTGAATCTAGCCACGAGGTAAGGAGAGGAGCTGCAGGCTCGCCGTCGTCATCCAAAAACCTCCATTTCATCTTTAACACACACATCTTACCATTTAGAAGTCACTGTGGTGTGTTTCACTTTGAGTTCCTCCTCCCTGCTTCACCATCATGTCTCATCCAAAAAACGAATCTGCTGCTGCTGCTAATGACCCAAAGATTTACATGGAAATAGTTATTTAACACGTTACGATTTTCTATTAGATATTTAGGTGAGAATGCTTGTTAGAAGGACTGAGCTCATGTTCCTCCGCGCTCCCGCTCACTAATCGCCGGCTAAACTGTGGAGGCTTTGTAACGTTGTTCTCGTTGGCCCGGTCAGGTGTCCATCGCTGGCTCTGCCGTCGCCACTCTCCACAAAGAGCTGTCCTCCACCTGTGCTCACAAAAAAATCATCAAGCCCGTCAAGTCTCCCAGTCCGTCTCGCAGGGCGGCGATGCGAGTGACGCCGGAGCCTGTCCCTCCACCATTCAAAGATGTCAGATATCAGAGTCAGGTGGAGTTACAGCGGGGAGGGGCTTATGCAGTGAGTGAGGAGGAGTTTGAGGACTGGACTCCTCAGGTTGGTCCAACCCCCCATCACTGTCGTCCTTTCATCACTTCCCCTGATTTAACCTCTCAGTTCCCTCTTCATCGTCACATGCTGCCGTTTTCCTACCTTATGAAGAATCCTCTTCTTCTTCCTGTCCTCTCTTGTTGATCTGTCCCTGCAGGGGTTTCATCTGTCCTAACTGGTTTCCCTAACTCCATCCTCACAGAATGACACAGATGAGACAGTTGTTTTCTGTGCTTGATTGTTTGTTGTTTTCCCACAGGAGGCGGCTGCAGTGCCTACGAGAGCCCAGGAGCCTTTTGTCCCCCCGACTCTTATGGCTGTAAGTAAGAAGAATTAGCTCAATTTTATTCAATTGTTTTTATAAAAATCAATAAAAAACTACAAAGTTACACTCAAGTAATGATGCAAAACTGAGAACAAGAACGGAATGAAAAACAACAACTGTGTCTCTTTGAGCAACGGCTCATTTAAAGTGCTGCTAAGAGTTGCTGGAAGTAACAAAGTATAAACAGCTAAAGTATAACGTCCTCGTACGTGGACATCAGGAGCTTTTAGAACAATCGTCTTTATTTTGGCCTAAACAACCCAAAATGTGATGTCAACATATGTGGACGCCAGGTCCCAGGAAGTTAAACATGAGGTTTAGTCCTGATGATGCTGAAAGGCCTTGTTCTCTGTTTAGGGCTTGAAGAACGTGACTGTGACAGAGGGCGAATCTGTGATGCTGGAGTGCCAGATCAGTGGTCACCCCGCCCCCGTTATCATGTGGTTCAGAGAGGACTACAAGATCGAGAGCTCTATCGACTTTCAGATCAGCTACGAGAACCGCTCCGCCCGGCTGGTGATCCGCGAGGCGTTCGCTGAAGACAGCGGTCGCTTCACCTGCACTGCCACCAGCGAGGCAGGAACCGTCAGCACGTCCTGCTACCTGCTCGTCAAAGGTGATACACAAGGAATAGAAAACTCAGTCTGCAAGTTGGTTCTCAGACATTGTAGTCAAACCAGTATGAGAGGCTGAAACCACTGTTACTCTATGTTGTAGTTTCAGAAGAGATCGAGAGCAGAGAGGAGACGTCCATCAGTGAAACTGGACTTACACAAGAGAAAATGTGAGTTCTAAATATTTTACCAACAAATCAACCGCTGTGATGTATATGCTGCAGTTTCTGATCCGGCTTACGCCTCTCCTCAGTGTTTCTGTGGAGACAAAGGAACAAACAGAGATGACTACAGGAGACGCTGGTGCTCCCTCCTTCATCAGGAAACCGACAGTTCAGAAGCTGGTGGAGGGAGGAAGCATCGTGTTCCAGTGCCAGGTTGGCGGAAACCCAAAACCTCACATCATCTGGAAGAAGAATGGCGTGCCGCTCACTACTGGATACAGGTACATGTTCCTGTAGCAGCACTGCAGTGATGCTTAGTCACACAAAAGGAAAATAGTGTCTGGATATGTATAGATTAGAAAATAAATAATTATTAGTGGCCAAAAACATTGTTACAGCTACGTTTCCTACCTGGCTTTTCTCGTAATGGTTGTTTGTATTTGCCCTCAGATACAAAGTCACCTATAAGAAAGAGACCGGAGAGTGCAGACTGGAGATCTCCATGACTTTTGCTGATGATGCAGGAGAATACGCCATCTTTGCCAAGAATCCACACGGAGAAGCCTCAGCCTCTGCCAACCTGCTTGAAGAAGGTATCCATGTTATTATAATATCTATCCGTACTTCTGTAGGGCTCTCAGTCGTCCTGGTCCTGGCAATCTGAAATCTAAAAATGCTGTTAAGACATTCTCCAGAAGGCAACATAAGTTCTTTCAGTAGAAACAAGATTGAAAAGCATTTTTTCTAAGTGACTGTATGTGTTTTTGTGTGTTTACAGAGGAATATGAGGCTTTTATGAAGCAGCATGACGTGACGTATAAAACCGAAGTCACAACGACTGTGGTTCAGGAGCCATCTGTGGTTGTGAGTCAATACGAGATGGAACAAACGAAAGAGACGACCCCCATGAGCTTCGTCTCGGAAACTGTATTTTCTTTCTAAAGATCTTAATCTAGTTATTCAGAACTCACAACTAGACTGTACTATATCAAGTCTCAGCAATTCATTTTAATATTACAAATTGTTTTGCAGGAATTTCTCATTTCAGCCTTTGAGGAGAGGATCATTCAGGAGATTGAGCTCCGTATCATGAAGATTACCTACAGAGAGCTGGTCACAGAGGACGGAGAGCTGATGGTGACTGCAGCTGATGACGAGGCTGTGCAGCCGGCCTTCGACACACCTGTCAAAAACTACAGGATCATGGAGGGAATGGGCGTCACGTTCCACTGCAAGATGGCTGGAAATCCATTGCCAAAAGTAGATTTTAAAATATATGGTTTTTTGTGTAAAATAAATGTAAAAACTATTTTCCAGTTTATTGAAGATGGATAAATACAAGATCTAATTAATCCTAGGGAGTTGTCTAATGTCAAGTCAGTAGTTAATGACTAATGTGCACACATTACAGCATTTACGTGATAGTTTTGCAGCCATGTGGTAAAATAAACCTATAGTTCTTATATTTGTAGGTCAGATTTATACATCTCCAGCCTTCGTCGCTGTGAGCAGTTTTTGTGTAACTTGTTTACTAAAAAAACTTGTTTGTAAAATTAGATCACTTGGTACAAAGACGGCCGGCGCATCAGGCCTGTGGGCCGTTACCAGATGGAAATCCTTCAGGATGGACGAGCCAGCCTTCGTTTGCCTGTGGTACTACCAGAGGATGAGGGCGTGTACACGGCCTTTGCCACCAACATGAAGGGAAATGCAGTCAGCTCTGGGAAGCTCTATGTGGAGCCATCTGGAGCTGTGACACCTCAGAGATTCACACCACAGCCAGCAGTGCAGAGGATCAGGTAATTAAATTCTGCATCAAACGCTGTGAGGCGTTATCCAATGTTGGCTTAGTGGTTCAAGAACTATTGAATTCATAGATAGCTGCTGTTTTGGTTCATTCTTAACACGTTTTCTTAACACGGAAATGAAATTGAGGTGTTAAATGCATACAAATATCTGGGCATCTTGCCTGATGATTCCCTGACTTTTAAACCCCAGGTAGAGAATCTTGAAGAAATTAAGGTTAAAATTGGGATTCTACTGTCGTCACAAGCTGTGTTTTTCTTTTAACGCAAAAAAGCGACAACATTTTTGCCTGTCTTAGACCTCGGGCATCTTTTGTACATGAATACATCTGCTCAATGTCTTTGAATGATTGATATGGCCTACCTCTCTTCTCTGAGGTTTGTTACTAATTGTAAAGTATGGACTCACTACTGTGAGTCATATAATCGGGTGGGATGGCCTGCCCTGGCCACCCGAAGGACTTGTCACTGGTATTCCTTTATATATAAGGCAATTCTGGGAATACTACCTAAATATATTATTTCCCTAATTGCATACAGAAGTGTTGATCCTTACTTCTTACGTTCACAAGATCATTTATTGCACCTGTTCCATCTGCCCGTTTTGAAATGGGTAAAACAGCTTTTTCCCCACTCTGCACCTTATACATGGATTATGTTGCAGAATGAAACTAAATAAGTCGATCCTTGGAGCACATTTAAATCCAGATTGGGACATCTTGAGGCTGATTCCACTGTTTGTACATGTTTCTATAGTTTGTTCTATTTCTTCTTCTATTTATTGCTGTCTCTCTTGGCCAGGGCTCCCTTGAAAAAGAGGTTTTGAATTCAATGGGACTTGGTTAAATAAAAGTTAAATAAAAAAAATAAAATATCATGTTAATACTGATCACTCTGCTGATTTGTCAGATCCACATCTCCTCATTCTCTGAGCCGTTCTCCTGGCCGTTCTTCCAGTCGTTCGCCTGGACGTTCTCCTGCTCGCAGGCTTGATGACACTGATGAGGCTCAACTGGAAAGACTCTACAAACCTGTGTTTGTCATGAAGCCTTCCTCAATAAAATGCTCTGAAGGTCAAACTGCCAGATTTGACCTGAAGGTTGTTGGCAGACCCATGCCTGACACATACTGGTTCCACAATGGTGAGCCAAACATTTAGCAAATTCTACAAATGCCCCTTTGTCTGTCACTTCTGTCACTCATAAAACCATTTACACTTTTCCCAGGACAACAAGTGGTCAACGACTACACCCACAAGATAGTGATTAAAGAGGATGGTACTCAGTCCCTGATCATTGTCCCAGCTATGCCACAAGACTCTGGAGAGTGGACAGTTGTCGCTCAGAACAGAGCCGGTCGGACGTCTATCTCAGTAACTCTAACTGTTGATGGCAAGTCAGATTTAATATTCTAAATCATGTTACTTTCTCTTGACTTTGATACAGGTATCTATTATTAAATCTTGTCTTAACCTTTCATCCCATTTCCCTTCAGCTCGTGAAAGCCTGGCACGCCCTCAGTTTGTTGAAAAACTGAAGAACATCACCGTGAAGGAGGGCACTCTGGTTGAGTTGGCTGTCAAAGCCATTGGAAACCCCCTACCTGACATCGTCTGGCTGAAAAACAGTGACATCATCACTTCACATAAGCATCCACACATCAAGTATGTATCTTTTAAAATGATAGATTACTAGGTAGACAGACCTTTATTTTGTTATTTATGTCACACCATACTGTGCACAATAGGGACAAGAAGTTTCAGATGTCGTGTATACAGAGCGTAACAGTTTAATCTGAGAGACAGCAATATGAAACCTGGAATGTCCTGATCAGTATGTTGGAATGGTTTTGTTTTTCAGAGTTGATGGTACTAAAGGAGAGGCCAAATTCAAGATCCCATCTGCCTCTGGCTCAGACAGTGCCTGGTACACAGCTACAGCCATTAACAAGGCTGGTAGAGACACCACTCGATGCAGAGTCAATGTTGAGGTGGACTTCACTGCCCCTCAAGCTGAGAGGAGGCTCATTATTCCTAAAGGAACATACAAAGCCAAAGAGATTGCAGCTCCTGAATTGGAGCCCCTGCATCTGCGCTATGGTCAGGAGCAGTGGGAGGAGGGCGACCTCTATGACAAAGAGAAGCAGCAGAAACCACTGTTCAAGAAGAAGCTGACCTCTATCAGAATGAAATGCTTTGGTCCAGCTCATTTTGAGTGCAGGCTGACCCCTATTGGTGACCCCAACATGGTCGTGGACTGGCTGCATGAT
>JAUMTR010000013.1:512990-576980 GCA_032270685.1 Microctenopoma stevenorrisi
CCTTGTTGAGGAAACACAGCTGCCTGAAGGCAGGAAGGGCGCACACAGAATTGATGAGATTGAGCGCCAAGCTCATGTGGGAGGACCATCTGGAGTCAGCGTTGATGAGGAATCTGATAAGACCAAACCTGAAATTGTTCTTCTTCCTGAACCCGCCAGAGTGCTGGAAGGCGACATTGCCCGTTTTCGCTGCAGAGTCACTGGTTATCCAGCACCCAAAGTTAACTGGTACCTCAACGGTCAACTCATCCGCAAAAGCAAGAGATACAGACTTCGTTATGATGGTATTTACTATTTAGAGATTGTTGACATCAAGTCCTATGACTCAGGAGAGGTCAGGGTGGTTGCAGACAATCCTTTGGGTACAGCTGAGCACACAGTGAAGCTGGAGATTCAACAGAAAGAGGACTTCAGATCTGTATTGCGTCGTGCTCCAGATAAGGCTGTAGAAGGTTCACATGAGTCTGGCAAAGCTGGATTTGATGTTGTGAAAGTTGATCAATCTGCTGAGGTCACGCAGGACAGGGAAGTTGTTAAGCTGCGTAAGACACAGAGAGTTGTTCGTGAGAAAACCTCAGAGGAGTCTGATGAGCTTAAGAGCAAGTTCAAGCGTAGAACAGAAGAAGGTTTCTATGAGTCCATCTCTGCTGTGGAGTTCAAGTCACGTAAGAGGGATGATTCTTATGAGGATCTTCTGAAGAAGACTAAGGAGGACCTCCTTCATCACCTGAAAGAGAAAGAAGAGGCTGAGAGGAGGAAGCTGGAAGAACAAGGTAAAGTCACCATCCCCACAATTAAACCAGAGAGGGTCCAGCTCTCCCCAAGCATGGAAGCTCCTAGGATCCTGGAACGCATCACTAGCAGAACAGTTGCTCCAATGGATGAGGTTCGTTTCCGAGTCCGAGTTGTTGGCAGGCCAGAACCTGAGTGCCAGTGGTTCAAGAACGGCATCCAGCTTGAAAAGTCTGATCGTATTTACTGGTACTGGCCTGAGGACCATGTCTGTGAGCTGGTAGTTAGAGATGTCACAGTCGAGGACTCTGCTAGCATCATGGTTAAAGCCATTAACATGGCTGGGGAGTCGTCAAGCCATGCTTTCTTACTTGTACAAGGTATAGTCACTTGATACCCAGACTTACCAGTAAAATTCTTGTTGACCAAGTCGTGATTTATTGAAATTGTCTTATTTTCTCGTTGCAGCCAAGGCAGCGGTTAGCTTTACCCAGGCCCTGGAGGATGCCAGTGCCAATGAGAAGGACACCATGGTAACCTTCGAGTGTGAAACCAGTGAACCTTTTGTCAAAGTCAGATGGCTGAAGAACAATGTGGACATCTTCTCCGGAGACAAATACAGAATGCATTCAGACAGAAAGGTCCATTTTCTGTCTGTGCTGATTATTGAAATGAGGGATGATGCTGAATACTCCTGTGTGCTTGTTGATGATGAGAATGTCAGGACCAATGCACGGCTTCATGTAGAAGGTAATCTTTACACAGAATGCTGTATTTCTTTCTGCTGTTTCATTTGTCTTTAAGCGGGTGAACTGGTCTATAGTGGTTCTTAATGTATATACATATTCAGGTGCTCCCCTGGAACTCGTCAAACACTTGGAGAACATCGAGGTACCCGAGACCTTCGCTGGAGAGTTTGAGGTTGAGCTGTCTCGTGAGGATGCTGAGGGCAGCTGGTTCTTTGGCGACCTGGAGCTCTCTCCCAGCAGTAAATACATCATGTCTTCCCGACGTGGAAGACACACCCTGTCTGTTAAGGATGTCAGGAAAGAGGACCAGGGGAAATATACCTTCGTATGTGGAGATCTAAGGACCAGTGCCTCACTCAAAATGAAATGTAAGCATAAATGGCATTTCCTTCCTCCAAAACATAAAAATTACCAAGGCTCAGCCACTACCTTATCCTTCCTACCCTTCAGTTCCCTAAACCTTAAGACTTCCTGGGAACACTGATTAAGTTTGCATAAGATAGAACACCTGGCCTGGTAGAAGCTGTTATCCACTGCATGTTATGAATTATAATGGGGTTTATGTTTTATCACAGTTCGCCCAGTGACCCTGATGCAGCCACTAACTGACCTCACGGTCTGTGAGGGTGACATCGCTCAATTAGAAGTCAGGTTTTCCCAGGAGAACGTTGAGGGAACCTGGATGAAGAATGGCCAGGCCATTTCTGCCTCAGACTGTGTTCACATAGTCATTGACAAACAGGTTCACAAGCTGCTGGTGGAGAATGTCACCAGAGAAGATGCTGCTTCCTACTCTTTTGTGGTTCCAGCGCAAGACATCTCCACCTCAGGCAAACTGAGTGTCCAAAGTAAGAGTTAGAATAAATATCTAAAAGACACAAAAACATTTTCGGCCTCTGTACAATTCTGATGATCATTTTCCTGTTTCTTCTTACAGCTATTGACATTGTGATACCATTGAAGGACGTGTCCTCCATTGAAGGCACCAAGGCTGTTCTGGAGGCCAAAATATCAGCTCAAGACATTAGCTCGGTCAAATGGTACCACAATGATAAACTCGTGACTTCCAGTGAGAGAATACAGATGGTGGCAAAGGGATCGAAGCAACGCTTGGTCTTCACTCGGACCTATGCTTCAGATGAAGGACAGTACAATTTGGTGGTGGGCAAGGTGGACACTAGTTGCAGCCTGACTGTCGAACGTAAGACTAGTTTTATTTTCAGACTATCCTGGTTCAGGTTCTGATTCCTGGTTCACGTTCTTATGTTATGTACCATGTTTGCTATTACAGAGGTTCACATTGTGAAGCACATGGAGGATAGAGTGTGCTCCGAGTCCCAGAATGTCACCTTTACTGTTGAAGTTTCTCATCCCGGCATCGACCCGCTCTGGATGTTCAGGAAGCAGCAGCTTAAACCTGGACCCAAATACAAGATAGAATCCAAGGGCAAGGTTCATTCTCTGACTGTTATTGACGCCATGAAGGACGAAGAGGGCGACTACGTGTTTCACGCTGGTGAAAAGACATCCAGTGCCAAGCTCACTGTCTCTGGTAGGTTCTGCACTGAAGCAACATCATTGTAAACTACTTCAACCAAAACTGCAAACATGGACAATTAAAGTGAAAGAAAGTCATAATCATCACAAAACTGCAGGATGCCAAAGAATATCAGTTCTCGTCCACTGTGATATTCTGTTCAGGTTCAAATCTTATTGGATTACGTTAAAGATGTTAAAGAGTGCTGCTGTAGACAGGCAGCACTTAGAACAGTTTTAGTCACTGACCTCAAGCATTTTCGGAGATTCAGTTTAGTTTTATTTATAGATCAGATCAGATTCAGATTTTATTTGTCACGTGCACAATCATACACAGTACAATATGCAGTGAAATATATAGCGCCAAATCACAACAAAAGTCATCTTGAGGCACTTTTCATAACATAGGTAAATGCAGAATAAGAGATGAATTTCCTATGTTGGGGTGTAGTCATGTAATACCTGCTTTGATGTGGGCCAGTACCATTAAAAAAACTGTGTCCTTGTGCTGCCTCCAGGTGGAGCGATCACACGACCCCTGCAGGACGTGATGGTGGCTGAGTCCCAGACAGCTGAGTTGGAGTGTGAAGTAGCCAACGCTAACACTGAGGGCAAGTGGCTGAAGGAGGGACAACCTGTAGACTTCAGCGAGAATGTGGTGAGCGAGGTGAACGGAGCCGTCAGGCGCCTCATCATCGTCATCACAAGACCACAGGATGTCGGAGAGTACACCTACCAGGTGGCGAACTCCAAGACCACCGCAAACCTCAGGGTGGAGGGTAAGGGCAGCTTTTCACTGCACTCTCATGAATATATTTAAACACGAAATAAAGGAAACAGGGACTTTGGTTTTATTAAACCATATATGATTCATTCTTTACTGCAGCTGTATCTTTGTAGTGTAGAATTTTAAACTGTGTAAATTCTGAGTTGCTTGTTTCCAACGTGCAGCGGTGAAGATCAAGAAAACTCTGAGGAACCAGACTGTGACTGAGACACAGGAGGCAGTGTTCACACTAGAGCTCACCCACCCTGAGGTTAAAGGATCCCAGTGGATCAAGAACGGCGTGGAACTGCAGAACAGCGACAAGTATGAGATCACCTCCGAAGGGATGGTCCACACACTCCGGGTCAAACACTGCAACACACAAGACGAATCTGTTTATTCCTTTAAACTGGGAAAACTGTTGGCCAATGCCAGGCTTAACGTAGAGAGTGAGTATAAGCAATGTGCTGTAAAGAATTAAAAGCGTATTTCATACAGTCATCTAGAAGTAGTTTCGAACATGTTTTCATGTTTTGGGTTTTATCACTTTTATCTCCTTTAGCCATCAAGATTGTGAAGAAGATAAAGGACGTGACCTCACTGCTGGATGGCACTGCGTCCTTTGAGATGAGCTTGTCACACGACAGCATCCCCGTCAGGTGGATGTTTAATGGTGTGGAGTTAAAGTCGAGCGAGAAGTGCAAGATTCTGTCGGAGAGGAAAGCTCACAAGCTGATTCTGCAGAACGTCGACAGCAACAGCGCGGGAGAGTACACGGCTGTGGTCGGACACCTGCAGTGCAGCGCCGCGCTCACTGTGGAAGGTAACATTTGAAATGCTGCAGCGCAGGAATACATTTATGACAATAAAAGTGAAGAAAAATTGGAACTGTGAAGTTTCCAATTAGTTGAGCATGAAACAATAGTATTTTAGTATATTAGTATATTCAGGTATTTAGTCAACTTAATATAATTAAAAGTAACTGTTTTTTTTCTACCTTCTAGACATTCATATTCGTATTTGTAATTTAAAATGTTCTACATAAAAGGTTGTCATTGAATAAATCTATTTAGAATTTTAAGAGATTTCAGAGATTTTAAAACACAAACTGTACAACTGTAATTACTAACCTGTGTTGTGTATTCAAAATATTTTCCTAACTTTTATTAGTTATCAAAATAATATCTGACTGACTGTTGCAGCTCTGCGAGTCACCAAACCTATAAAGAGCGTTGAGGTCCCAGAGACTCAGGTAGCCACGTTCGAGTGTGAAGTGTCTCACTTCAACGTTCCCTCCACCTGGCTGAAAGACGGCGTGGAGATTGAAATGAGCGAGAAGTTCAGGATTGTGGTTCAAGGAAAACTCCACCAGCTGAAAATCATGAACACCAGCAGGGACGACGCTGCAGAGTACACCTTCATCTGCGGAAACGACAGAGTCTCTGCAACGTTAACCGTCAGCCGTAAGACTCCCGCTGCACCTGGAAAACATTTTTCATATAGAATGATGTTACAACATAAACAGTAGATTCTGTTTTCTGACAAAGTAACAGAGTTACATCAGAGTAACACATGTTACAGATATTCTCATTTTGATGAAATATAAGATTAGAATAATACATTTTCACACAGAATAAAAAAACTGTACTTTGCAGCCATCCTGATCACTTCCATGCTGAAAGACCTGAACGCTCAGGAGAGAGACACCATCACCTTTGAAGTCACCGTGAACCACGAGGGCATCACCTACAAATGGCTGAAGAATGGTGTGGAGATCAAGTCATCAGACAGGTGTCAGGTCCGCAGCCGGCAGCTCACGCATTCGCTCACCATCCGTAACGTTCACTTCGGAGATGGAGGAGAGTACCAGTTTGTGGCCGGCTCTGCCGCCACCGCCGCTAACCTGTTTGTGGAAGGTAAGGTCCCAAAACCGTGTGGACGGACAAGAAAGCAGACTTCAGTTAAAAAGACAGAATGTTTATGTTAGATTTCTGTAATTTAATCTTCAGGCCTTCAAAACCGATTCCGTGACTGTATTCATACTTTCCAATTTAAACAGTTTTGGTTGTTTCTGTTTTCAGCTCGTGTCATTGAATTCACAAAGAAAATCAAGGACATAAAGATCACAGAGAAGAAGAAGGCGATTTTTGAATGTGAGGTTTCTGAGCCAAACATTCAGGTGATGTGGATGAAGGACGGTCAGGAGCTGGACCTGTCTGAGGAAAGGTGAGTCATGACCTCTCCCGCACTCGGCCTGGTTTTCAACCCTTAAATGTCCGTATGCATGTTGAGCTGTTCTGTGTCCACAGGTTCGTCGTGACAGCAGAGAAGTACGTTCACCGTCTGATGGTCCAGACAGTCCGTATGTCGGATGCTGGGGAGTATTCAGTGGTGGCCGGCTCAAACGTCTCCAAAGCCCACCTCACAGTGGAGGGTCGTGACATCCGGATCTCAGAACCTGCCGAGCGGGAAATCACGGTCAGACAGTTTTAGTCAAAATGATCAATGTGCAGATGTCAAAGTTTCACTGTGTTCAGATTTACAATAAACTTCATAAATAACAATTTCCTTTCAGACTTACAGTAAAACCGTCTTCACATACCACTTCATGTCTCATCTTTGATATTCAGTAGAAGGCTCAAGCAAATCTTCCCTTCCTCCTGCCTTGTAGGTTCTGGAGAAACACAGGTCTACCTTCGAGTTTGAGGTCAATGAGGATGACGTGGAGGGTCGTTGGCTGAGGAACGGCGTAGAGATTCAGTTCTCAATGGAGGAGAGGTTTAGTTACATGGCCATCAGGAAGCTGCACCGCCTCACAATCTCTGAGACCTACAGGAGCGATGCTGGAGAGTACACCTTCATTGCTGGCAAGAACAGAAGCACCATGCACCTCCGGGTTAACAGTAAGTCCAGCAGTAAAACTACAAGTTGATAATACCAAAATACTTTTCCTTAAAAATCTGTAGACTGTGATATCAGCCTCCTTTGACCTGGATAAGCAAACGTTTCTCTATATCGTTCAGTCCCAGAGCCTCCTCAGATCCTCCGCCACATGGAGCCCCAGTCAGTGGAGGCTGGTAAACCAGCTCGCTTCTCAGTGCAGGTGAGCGGTGTTCCACAGCCTCAAGTGTTCTGGTACAAAAACTCTCAGGCACTGTCTCCAGGCTTCAAGTGCAAGTTCCTCCATGATGGCAATGAGCACACACTGCTCCTAATTGAAGTCTTCCCTGAGGATGCGGCAATCTACAACTGTGAGGCCAAGAATGACTATGGCACTGCTACGAGCACTGCAGCGCTCAACGTGGAAGGTAAAAGACCTGTTGTTGTCTGTAACCTATTCTCTGTTCTAGCTGTCAATGTCTGTACTGTGCTAGAGCCACAAAAGACCAGAAGCTAATTCCTTGTAAATAAAGCATACTTGGCGAATAAAGTTGATTCCGACTCTGACTTTGACTTTTACTCTGACTCGGACTCTCACTCTCACTCTGATGTGTGCTGTAGTGTCAGAGGTGGTTTCTCCAGACTCAGCTGCTCCCGTCGCTCCTCCTGTTTGCATCTCACCCATTGCCAGCGCCTCAGCCCTTGAGGGAGAACCGGCTCGCTTTCAATGCAGAGTTCGCGGAGATGGTAGGAAAACTAAAACTAAGTTACTTAAAGCAGCGTCTCCACTCAGCTTTGCAGTATCATGTTGTGTTGAGTTTCAGCTCAGGACTGCACCTCAGGGTGTGTGTCAGTGTGTTGATCACCAGAACAAAAGATGAACACAACTGTTAGGTTGTTTAACAGAACGTCAGCTATGATAACTGCAGCGCGGTTTCACCACAACACCACGCTACACACACCCCCTTTTTCCTTTGTACACTGTCCAGATGTGAAGATCAGCTGGTTCCACAAAGAGAAGGAGATCAAGCAGTCTGAGTTCTTCAGGATGTCCCAGTTTGATGACGGCTGCCAGTTGGAGATCTCCAGGGTTTACCCAGAGGATGAGGGCGAGTACACCTGTGTGGCAACAAATAATGCCGGGACTGCATCCTGCTCTGCCACCCTCACACTGGATGGTGAGTTTCTTACTACTTATAAATACTGCTGCTGTGTTAGTCCCAGGCTGGATTTTAAAGTGACGATCACCTAAATGTGCAGCCTAGGTTGAAAGTAAGTGAACATGCTTCATTTCAGGGCAAAAACAAACAGGGGACAGTCCCTCTGAGACTCAGTGGCATGTCTCCACCAGCCTCACCAGTCTAAAGAAACCTTCGATTGGTCAAAAGCCAGTTTTTATCCAGCCAGTCACCAGCTGCTCAGTGCCACACGGGGCGGTGGCGCGCTTTCACGCTTGTGTGTCTGGCATGCCAAAGCCAGAGATAAGCTGGTTCCACAACCGGCAGCCAGTTCAGCCCAACAAGAATGTGGTGTTTCATTTCGATGAGGTGACGAACACAGCCACACTCATCATAGTGGACGCGTTCTCTGAGCACGCAGGGCAGTATACCTGCAGGGCAGTCAATATCGCCGGAGAGGCCGCGTGTTCGGCCAGCCTCACTATTACCAAAGAAGAAGAAGGTAAAATATGGATGGTGAAGATTTATTTACCATCCTCCAACACCTCCTCATCGTCTCCAGACAAAACAGTTAAAGGGGTGTCCCGATCCAGTGCGATGCAACACGACTCCACAAAAATGTGACATTTGGTTCTTAAATATTATATTTAATAAAGATTTTTAAGTTGGATTTTCCGGATTAACCTCTCCGTACTTCTTGTCCCATGACATTAGTTTGGAACCTACATATTTTTTAAATAGAAATCATATTTATAGTTGAGTGTAACCGATCACTGCCACTGTGTGAGGCGTGTCTGTGTTGTTTGAAGTGACCCTAGTGAAGAAGGACTTGGTCGGGACATCCCTCAAAGCCTCTCCAGCTCAGACTAATCTCACTGTTCCAGAAGGACGAGCCATGTTGTTCATGAGTGCATCAGTTGGTCTGAATCCTGGGATTCTCACCCTCCTCTTCACTCCCCATACACAGAAACAACTCATCTCTCTGCGCTCCCTCGTGTTCTCACTCTCTTCTCCTGCACACGAATGCTCTGGAACTGCATGAAACTCACCTGTATAACCTTTGTTGTTCCTTCATCCTCCAGGGTTCTCAAACCCCTTTTGTGTGGTTCATTTTTTTCTTTGTTAATGTCCACTTTACCCACACCACCTTTATTTGAATAGTTTGATTTCTCACTTGAAACAAACTGTAGTTTAATCTCGTTCCTTTATGCATTTGTATCCCATATCCCCCCATTTGTTCAGTTGAGTGAACTGCAACCTGCCGTATTAAAATGATTGCCTACCATAAAATCATTTTTCGAGCAATGACTTGGTTCATGGATCTGCCTTGATGGAATACAGATGGATACATTTGAGTCCGTTGCTAAAACTTGTAAATCTGGTTTTAGTTTTGTTGTGTGTAGATTGTTCTCAAAATGTGCTGATAAAATCTGAATCACTGCACTCTCTTCCGTTCTCAGTGAGTCACGTGAGAGAACACATTGAAGCCAAGATTGAGCAAGAAGTCAAAGGTAAGGGCATCAGATTTTTGACCATAATGTACTGTACCAACTGTCATACAGGAAAAGCAGGCTGAATGAAGGGACAGTTTGTAAAGACATCTGTTGGCAGGTGACTTTTACCTGGGTCAGTTGGCTTTGCCTTACTGAATATTAACTTTAAGTGGAGGGAAACTGTTGAGAAAGTGGAGAACGCATTGGTGCATGTTTTATGGTTTAGATAGATTATTGTTGGCCTGCATCCACAGACCGCTTTTAGTGTTTGTAAATGTGTCATTATGTTGAACTGTCTCTTTATGACCTTTGAACTTCCACAGATGCATGTTCATCTCTACTTGTCTTATTCTGTCTGTTTATTCTAGCTGCTCTTTGGTAATATTTCATGGTTTCCTTCAGGCGAACACTGATAAAACTTGCTTGCACCGGTTTTTGACTCTTGCAATTTTGCATCCAACTATGCGTTTCGTTATGGCATGACGGTTCCTCTGATTCGCTCCCAGAAAAGGAGATTTCGCAGGATATGTATCTTTTAAAGATTCCAGGTTGAAATGACCTTTAAAAGATATGGAGGTGTACTGCATCTGGACCTGATACCTTCCTCCTGCAAAATATTTCTTAGCCTGGCTTGCAGATAGTGGGATGTGATTCCTGTGGTTTGCATTCTAAATAACACCAGTAAACTATATTAGTTCGAATAAACGCCTTCTCATCCAATTTTACTGCTTCCTTTAGATTCTAGAACACAAGATATATTTTGGAGAGCTTTGCTGCTCATTGATAATTGTGCATCATGTATGTACTTCTAAGTTTAAAGGTTAGAAAGGGCGTTTATTCTTCTGTCTGCAAGTCAGGTAAGGAATATTGTAGTCCAAAGCCAATTCTCAAAAAGGAAAGCGAGCGAATGTTAGCAGCCCACCTTGGAGATATGCTTTTTAAATAATAAAATAATTCATGTTTTGAAGAAATTTCCACAGACGAAGGATCATAACTTCCTGCAGGTTTCTTATAAAAAGAATCAAGTCTTGCGTTTATTCGAACAAATATGGTGAGTGAAATTATTTCTTTTGGCATTGTGACTCCCAGCATGCATTTACTATTCATATTAATGATTCATTCAAATCCTTTTCTCTCTTTTAACCCTGGAGGCTGTGTTGTACTGACAGTTGTCTGTTTCCATTTGCAGAGCTGTTTTATCATAAAGGAAAAGAAGGAGCACAGCACCACAGCACTGAACTCACCAGCACCTGTCAACTGAGAGGAGCCTTCTCTGACACAGAGGACTTCCTAGATCATGGCCTGGTGTCAGCCAATCGCTGCTCCAGCAGAACCTCCTCGATTAGCTCATGGACAGAGAACATCAAACCTTCTTTCACCAGGAAACTTAAGTTTCAGTCAGTTTTAGAGGGTGAACCAGTGGAATTAAAGTGTAAACTAGTTGCTTATCCCCCACCAACAATTCTTTGGTTTCATAATAACAGATCTATTCCTAGAGAGCGAAGACGCAGCATCTGCACTGACAGCAGAATACACATGCACACTACCAGTCTTGTTATTAATAGTGTCAAAGAGAAGGACTCAGGCAGTTATAAAGTAATGGTAATAAACACAGAAGGTTCTGCTGAGTCCACAGCATCGCTTTTGGTGTCTCTGAGGGAAGAGCAGTCTGTTAACTACCTGGGTTTTGTTAGATGCACTGCCAAAGCCCATGAAAGCATAGATATCATGGCAGAACAGAGAAAAGAAAAGAAGTTCAGGGTTGAGCTCAGGTGTGTAGGGTCTCCATTTGACAAGATGTCCAAAGTTCATCAAGGAAGATCTCGATCTAAGACAGCTCTGGTGCGCAGTGTGTACTTCAGATCTGGTTCCCAATCTAATGTAAAAGAGTCAGAGAAAGAGTGTAAACGTTTGGAAACTGCCTCAGAGCGTGCCCCATCTCCTCCCCTGATGTTTGATAGATCTGAGGGCTTTAATGACAGGTTCAGTGACATATACTGTGACCGACGCACTGGTGCCAGGTTCAGTGACAAGTTTAGTGACAGGTGCAGTGACAGATACAGTGAGAAGTTTAGTGACACTGAGAGCCTTCACAATGAGGTAAGGACAAAACTTACCACACTCCAAAAGGCGGTAAAACAGAAGAAAAGACTCTCTATCTCTACTATGTCCTCCTCTGAGTTTGAGTCAGAGTCGGTTGCCAGTGAGTCAAGCTACGCAGAGTATGTGGAGAAGCTTAGGGTCAAGCCTGCCTCTCTTCCTGATGTTCCGCATTTCAATCGACCCTTTAATTTAGGGGAGAGGCATAAGGAATTTCAAGGTAAAACCTCAAGTATTGTCCCCTCTCAGCCACTAGTACGGCATTCATTTGAGCCTCAGTCCAGAACAAGGGCTATTCAGATCATGAGAGGTGAATTGGTTGAAACTCCTGTGACACAAACAGAAAGGAAATCAGATGTAAAACACTCAGAGATGCTGGAGGGTAAAAATGTCAAGAGTTTTGTTGAATGTCAGGCCACTGCCAGATTCAGGCAGATGGAGAATAAACATCACTGTGCTGTTGCTGACCACAAGGTGGAAGTTATAAAGGTAGTGATTGAGCCACATCAACCTGAAGTTCCTTACTCTGAAACTTTACCTTTTTCTGAAACTGCAGAAGCATCACTCAGAGAGTCACCCAGGTCTAAGCCAATCACTTCTCTTAGGGAGAAGGTACTTAGTGAAGTAATGGTATCAACAGAAGTCGCAGCAGACCGAGTTGAGCTGTGTAAAGAGAAAGGTGCAGGGGAGACTTTGAGGGCTCCGTATGAGAGGAGCCTGGAAACTGAAAGAATGGAGTGTGAAGAAAAACTACTTGCCCTGCGTATAAAGAAATGGCAGCAAGGCAATAGGATGTCAGAAGAGGAAACATTTCACTCAGAAACTGATTTGCCCACGCTGTCAGAGATGCAGTATGTGGAGCCCCCAGAACCAATATATACTCAGCAGGAGGTGGTGGAGAAAAGAGCCACTCTGGAAGCTGAGGCCATACCCTTCTCTTCCCAAAAATCCCCCAGAATAAATGCAAGGGTGGTTGATTCAGGTGATGCAATACTTTCAATACCTAAATCTCCTAAATTAGACGACAGAGGAGAAGAAACGGAAACATCCAGCACCTTTCTTAAAAAAAAATCAACAATGGAAGCTGGATTAGAAGACACAAAAAGTGAGACACCACATATATCGCTCAGACAAACCGTTAGATTAACAGAACTGGAAGCAGAGTCATCACCGAGAAAAAAATCCAGGGAGGAGGACAATCTCAGACAGTCACCCAGGTTAAGGCGAGACAGATCTTTAAAAGAAAGTTTCCTGAGCGAGGCTGCAACACCTGGTGGTATAGCTAGAGAAACAGTTGACCCATATGAAGGAGAGTCTTTAAGGGCTCATTATGAGAAAAGTCTCGAAGCTGAACGGATGGAGTGTGAGGAAAAACTACTTGCGCTGCGGATCAGGAAATGGCAACAAGGAATGCAGATGTCAGAAGGGGAAACATTCCATCCCGAAACTGATCTGCCAATGCCAGCAGAGACACAGTACACGAAGCCTGGAAGTTACATACAGCAACAGGCAGAAGAGAAGAGAGCAACTGTAGACCATGTTGGTATGTTGCCTAAACAAAAAGTACAACTGGACAAAACATCTGGCCCATTAATTAATGCCAGCATGAAAGGAATAGGTGAGTTGGAACCTGAGGCTTCAGCCATAATGGTACAGCCATCACCCAGAATGAAAGCCAGAGCAGCAGAACTAGAAGCACAGTCATCACCTAGAACTCAGAAGATTTTGTTTGAAAAAACAAGAGATAAGCATGAGCTCCAACTGTCAAGGGAGAACATTTCAGAGCTGAAGAATGAGAGTGAAAGGTTTTTCAGTGAGGAGGAGGCATTGAATCAGCGGATAATGAAATGGCAGCAGGAAGTCCTAATGGAACAAGAGCAGTCTGTTAAGGTAGAGCCTGGCTGGGTAGGGGGTTATGCATCACTCAAGGCAGTGAGCACCACAGAGGCTGGAAAAGAAGTTGCACAAGCTCCTACTGTAGAATCAGTTTTACCAGCTGAACTGTGTAGCAGCAGGAAGACTTTCTCCGGAAGCGTGGCCAAAGAGAAGGTCTTTTTGAGTAAGTCAAATTCTGCGGCTTGTGAGGATCAGCAGGGTCATGGCCTGCAATGGCCACCCACTGGTGAGCTGCCAACAGAGGGCCGTGAGACCAGGTTGCAGAGGGACAGTGAATACTTTGTAAGTGAGGAGGAAGCACTGGCTCAGCGCATACTAAAATGGCAACAGGATGTTACTGAACAAGAGGGAGTCACTGAACTGGAATCTGAATGGACTTTGGACAATCAAGGAAAACAGCTTGGCCCCAGGTTGCCAATTGAGTCCCATGTTACACCCACACATGTTTGTGAACCCTTACCAACAAAAATATCTTCACCTACTGAACATGCCTCTGACTATAAGCCAGGTGCTTGCTTGGTGCATAGTGTCAGTGAATCTGTTGACAGTTATTATGATTTAAAATCTGCTCCTGTAAAAGACAGAACAAGCGGTAAAGCTCCACCAATTCAGGCACACTCTCCGACACAACCTACTAGTGTTCCTTTTGAGGGATATGAACTTGTCTCTTTCCAACATGAAAGCCATCATAAGCCTTCCAAAGAATTTTCCTCAGGGCAGGAGTATGGTAGGACTGTAGATAAATCTAGCAGCCAACATTTCCAGTCTAGGGAAAGAGAAGAAAGAAGAATAGGGGGAGGCAGTGGAACTACCAGAGAGAATAGTGAATGGAGACAGCGGAAGGATTTTGCAGGCATCACTGGACAGGAAAGAACTGAAGACTTAATAAGGACAAAGGCTGGTGAAATAAGTGTCGAAAGCCCTGGACTTAAAACCCTCGCAATGAGGGAAAGAAGAGTTAAGGAGGAAACTAAACTGGAGGAGGAAGTTTACCAAACTCAAGAGGGCATATGTATGAAAGGGGATGAAGAAAGTGTTGAAGGCTCATGCCCAGTGTTTGTGAAAGAAATGTCTTCAGTTAAAGTAAAAGTTGGAGAGATGTCAGAGTTCACATGTCAGTTCCAGGGTGAACCACTGCCCTCAGTCACTTGGTTCAAAGATGGACACATATTGGCCCACAACCCTGACTATGATATTATGAGCAAATCTAACAAATCAAAGCTCACTGTCTTTTATCCAACCACAGACAACGAGGGGACATATGACTGTGTCATAGCCAATAAACATGGCAAATCCATCTGCAGTGCTACTCTTGAGATTCTAGGAAAGAAAATAGTGAAGACATCAGGAATGAGACAGCAGGTGGTAGTTACAGGTGAGCCAGAGAAGGATGAAGAAAACCAGGAGGCCATGATAGAGGAAGAACTTAAGTCTTATGTGGATTTAGGAAAGTCACTGCTAGAGGTACCTCAGGCTGTGATCCACAAACAGCGCTGCTCAGATGAATCTTTTAGCTCCTCACCTGTTGAAATCAGAGTAACTTCTGCCACTCCTGTACCCGAAGTGACAGAGGAAAGCAGTGAAGATAAGCTTCAGGCTTTCATTGAGAAAGCATCAGATGTGTCAAGTGATGACGGAGCCTCTCAGAGTGTTAAACACAAATTTACTTTCTCTTTTGATGTGGTTAGTGAAGCTCCACTTGTCATCAGTGAATTAGTGAATATCACCTGTCCTGAGGGCAAAGTGTTAGAATGTGTGATCAGAGGTGAACCTGCTCCAGAAGTTGTCTGGTATCATGATGACATTTGTCTTGATATAACATCTGGGAAATACAGAACTGAGTCTCAAGATAAAGTGTTCAAACTATATATTAACAATTTCACATTCACTGACGCTGGAGTTTACAAATGTGTTGCCAAAAATACTCTGGGAGAAGTCACAAGCATCTCTCATGTGTCTTTTCAAGTTGAAGAGCCTGCACAATTTTCAGAAGTTGGTGGTACAGGAGAGGGCGATGTTTTTGCTCTGTCTGGAAGAATAAGGGGGTCTTCAGTTGGTTTACCTGAGGATTTCAAGAAATCTGGCAAAACTGGCACCAGTACTACAACTAAGCATATAATCCCTCAGACAAAGACCTCAAAATCCAGACCCAGTGTATCTGGTTGTGGTCTGCAAGCTTCTGCTGCTGTGATCAAAGTTTCTCAGATTAAACAAGCCTTTGAGTCAGAGTCACCAGTTACATTGACTGACAAGGAGCAGAAAAAGGGAACACATTTCCCTGAGGAGTTTATACCTCCAGTTTCTGTTTCCCCTGACCAACATAAACACATACTGGCACCTAAACCTGACGCCAACCCAGGTTCTCCCAAAACTTTACCTGCTGGAGGAGAACCAGATGTAACTGAAACTATTCCTGTAGATCCCGTACCTGTATCTTCGAAGTTTACCCTGCCTACCTCCTCTGTGGAAGAAGAGAGAGAGATCAATGTGATGACTACAGATGTTGAGGGGGAAGAGGTTTCAACAGAATGCTACGGTATAGTCAAACATTTTGTAGAGGAAGTGCAGGATTCTCGACAACTGGTCAAACCTAAACCACAGAAACCTGCTCATCTTCAAATGGAGGCAGATGAAGTAGAGAGAGTGAGGGAGGAAACTGTTTGTACATTTGACAGAACTAGCAGCTTCATACCTTTCCAACAGGAAAAGGTTCGTGGAGTAAAACAATCTATCAGAACGACTGAAAAAGTTGTTAGGCCTAAAAGAATTGCTGAATCTCTCAAACCTGACAGACACAGTGCTGCCGCAATATCTTCCTCCATTCACAGTGAAGCTGAAGATGTTAGTAGGACTGCCAACACAGATGAGTGGAGAGAGGTGGAAACAGCTAAAGTAATTGGTGAGGGCTATGTTTTCTTGCCAAAGGTTAAACATGTGAGTGAGAAGGTTGAAATAACTGGGAAGGTGCGGTTTTCTATTGGAGGGCCCTCTATGGACAGTGGTGTCTTGCTTAGTATGCCAGACTCTCAGGTGAATGTGGCAGAAGGAACAGAGGAAACAGCCACTGTTGATGTTGTTGAACCTCATACACCACACAGAGGTGACAATGAGATGAAGTCAGTACCTAAACTTATTGCCAAGCCAGATGCAGACAGAAGAGTTAAATCACTTGCTCTGCAAGTGAATGCTGCTGCACAGCTACAGGACAGAGGAAGCTTGGGCAAGATCTCTGCGGTTGAGGCTGGGGGAACAGCAGCAGCGGTTGACATCATGGAGGAAGAAGAGGTTACTTTTGGGGCTGTGTATGACTATTACAACCCTCCAGCAGAATGGGGAAGGCCACTGTCCCCTGAATCTGAGATGTCCATAGAGATCGGTAGCACTGTGAGCGAAGAGATAGCTGACGTAGCTGAGAGGTTCTTCACACCAGGCTCGTCTACTGAGGTCTCACAGCCAATTGTAGAATCCTTCCACACTCCCAATACTCCTCTGTCCTTCCAGACTCCCAGTTCCGATGCACCTAACAGGTTTATGACCCCACAGGAATATCCATTCTCCCCAGTAGAACACAAGAGACCCTCCACAGTAGACTCCAGCGAAAGGTTCTGCTCACCAGTTCAGTTTCTGACTCCTACTGCTGATGATGCCATTGAAACAACACCCTCTGGATCAAATATGGATGAAATTCAGTTTCTCACCAAAGGCAGAGGGTCTTTAGGTCTACCAACTGAGAAGGTGCAGGGAATCCCTCCTGCCTTCCTTAAACCTCTCATTAAGAAAAGAGTGTTTGAAAATTGCACATTAACGTTTCATGCTGAGGTGTTTGGCCTACCTTCCCCTGAGGTGAATTGGTTTTGCAACAAAACAAAACTTGTGGCAGATGACAGAGTTATAATGGAGAGAGATGGTGATAGCATCTCGCTAGCAATTCACAATGTCACTAAAGATGACCAGGGAGAGTATATTTGTGACGCTGTGAACTATGTTGGTGAAGCAAGAAGTGTTGCGTTAGTGGTAGTCTCACAGGAAGTGAGGTTAATGCCTGCCCCACCTGCTGTCACTCATCAGCATGTGATGGAGTTTGATGTGGAGGAAGATGACTCATCTCGTTCTCCATCCCCTCAGGAGATTCTGCTTGAAGTAGAGTTGGATGAAAGAGAGGTGAAGGAGTTTGAGAGACAGGTTAAGATTATTACTATTCCTGAGTACACGGCTGATAACAAGAGCATGATCCTGTCATTGGACGTGTTGCCAAGTATTTACGAGGAGGGTGCTGTGGATTTTATTACCCAGGAGCATGATATTTTGAAAATTGATTTTGAGGTCACTGAAATGCCTCCAAGGTTTATCAATCCCATCTGTGACATGGAAACCCCAGAAGGTACCACTGTCATGTTTGAATGCTCTCTAATGGGAATTCCATCTCCCATTGTATCCTGGTTCAAAGGTGACAAAAAAATTCCTCACAATAACAAGAAATACCTACACTCATCAGATGGAGACAACCATTTCCTGAAGATCTGTAAAGTCTCAATACAGGATAGCGGAGTGTACACATGCAGGGCTATTAACATTGTAGGGGAGACTTTGTGTAGGGCTACCCTGGTTGTGTTGAATGCAAAGGCTTTCTTGGGGAAAACCAGAGGAAGAGAGCTAACGGCTGTGTCTCTCGGAAGTGCCAAAGTCCAGCCGCAGAAATTTGACTTGATGGTCGGGAACACGTCATTTGATGGTGAACAGGTGTCAGAAATTGAGCTTGAGTTTGATTTTGAACAAGAGACCGATGAGTCGCAGCGAGCAGTCCGGCTGGTGGCAAACACTGACAGTGAAATGAGCGAACAGGGAGAGAAATATGTAAGCATTAACTTTGATGTATTTGCTGAGCCAGCTAAAGATGAGAAGATAGAGTTCAAGGGAAAATCATCAGATATGTGTAGCTTTCACTTTCAGGTGACTGAGAAACCCCCTAAATGTGTGATCCCATTGACTAACATTACAGCAGCAGTAGGGACGCCTGTTATTCTCCAGTGTCTGGTCAATGGGAAGCCAAACCCCACTGCTGACTGGTACAAAGATGGAGACCGTGTCACAGACAGCAGGTGTATAATCCAGGAGAAAACTGCAGGGCATTTCAATCTGCTCATTACTAATGTGACCCAGAGTGATGCTGGTGAGTACAAGTGTGTAATCCAAAACACATCTGGATGCGTTGAAACTACAGCATTACTGAAGGTGTTTTAGGTTGAATTGTTTGGGGCTGAGTGAAGAAAGATTTTACATTTAAAGTCTAAGTCATTGCGTTTTATCTAGTTAATTATTGGCTACATCATGTAGGTTGTTTCAGATTTGGGTTTTACTTTAAAACCTTTTATGAGCAGGCAGACTTGAAACAGCAGCCAGTGAATGCCTGGGATGGGAGCTGATTGCTCAGGTCGCTCAGTTAGATTGAGGTAATAAATTAAAAAGACTAGTTTTGGAGTAACTTTCCTGTTATAGTGTATGTTTACAATATTAGTCAATCTCCTGGATTTAGGTAGTTTATACTGTTCAAGCTTTTAAACAATCTGGAGCATCTTATCCATAGTTGAATTTTATTGAGAAAAGAAATCTGAAAACATTTTCAACATAAATAATGCTATTTGCATGAAACAAACATCTCATTCACAGAAATACATATGATTAACATTTTACTTTATTTTTGTAATCCCCCCATCCTTAATAATTTAATGCTTTTCTGAATGGCCAAGAAAAAAAACAAAAAATAAATTGGGGTTTAGGGGTAGGGTAATAATGTGGCAACAATATTCTTGCACATCAGTAAATTATGAATAGTTTCAACCAAAATCCAGTTTTGAGCAGTGATTATATCAGTCAGACCAGATACAATCATGAATAAATAGTGTTGCTTACTTGAAATGTTGAGTTTTTTGCGTGATTTCACTGACATACTTTGTTCTGGATTTGTGTTTAAATGAGGTTGTGATGATTGTGAATGATATTATTAGATTTTTAAAGCAAGTGTTAATTCATAGTTATTTAAGTTGACTGATAAGTCATTTTAAAAGTGGGTAATACTGTGAAACTTTTAAAAAAAGTAAATTATGATTGTAAATATGTGTAATGTTAGCAGTATGTGAGTAGTGTAAACCTGTAAAATCAGTTAATTAGGACATTTTAGCAGTGAGATAGAAATTCATGATTTATTTGTACAGAAGTCATGTTTGTTTGTTTGTTTGAGTTTATATAATAAAATTATTGATGACATGAAGGTGAAGGCTGAGGCTTTTGTGTCTGTGGAATATTTTGTGTGCGTATGTACAAACATAATTAATAATAATAAAAGTAATACTACTGATTAGTATTACTTTTAGTATTATTATGACACTTTCTCTTATTGTGAAGAGGTGTTAGGAAATTAGACTTAGTCTTATTCTTGTCTTTCTCCATTAGAGAATTACCAATAATAAAGCAGAATAACCAGACTGTGGCAGATTGTTACAAATGATAGAAGATAAAAGCAGAAGGTTTTAAAAGAAAAGTTCCTCAAATATTTGCTTAAATTAATTGATTTGAAAGCTTTTGTGTTGTGGATATTATCATCAGTCTTGCTCAATATTTCTTGACAGAGCGTGGTAGCACCACCATCACCACTGTGGAAGAACAGGAGGAAACCTACTACACTGGTGTCCAGTTACCAAAGAAAACAAAAACACTTGAACTCAAGCCAGAGTCCAAACATTACTCTTCTACTTTAGAGAAGAAAAAAGAAAAGCCAGTTTTCCTTAGCCAGCTTTCTCCAGCGGCTGTAAGCACTGGGGAAACAGCCAGGTTTACTGTCAGACTGTTTGGACTTCCAAAGCCTACTGTTCAGTGGTCTCATAATGGGAAAATCATCCAAAGTTCCTCTGTATACCACCTGATAGAGGAGGAGGAGGAGTACACATTAGTAATCACTAAGGTCACTTCTGAATATGAGGGCGAGTACTCTTGCACCGCCACCAACAGATTTGGTCAGACAACATGGACCACATACCTCGAAGTGAAAAAACCTGATGTTAGCCAGGCTGAGAAATGGGTTGAGAAGATGTTTAAGGTCACGGGTCAGCCTCCTACCTTCTCGGTTCAGATCCAGCCTGTAAGGTGCTCAGAAGGTGGAGAGGTTGTTTTTAATTACAAAGCAAGTGGTGATCCAGTCCCAGATGTGAAGTGGTTCAAGGGAGCTTTTCAGATCCAGCCAAGTAGAAACTGTATTATTTTAGCCAATCCAGATGGATCTGGCTTCATCAATGTCAAGAGCACCAAAGTTGAAGACAGTGGACTGTATACATGTAAGGCCTCTAACCCGTTTGGTGAGGCATCTTGCAGTGCTGAACTTGTTGTCTTCAGAGAATCAGTCTCTGTTTCTCACAAACATGAACAGCTTTCCGTGGTTCAGAAGAAAGGCTATAAAGTTTCAGTGACAGAACAGGCAACAGAGTCCCGCTTATATCAAGTCAGTCTCCCAGGCCAAGACAGAGCTAGGTCAGATCAGATGGTTTATACCATTGGCACTGAAGACCGCCAGATAATACCTAGTGAGCAAGTGGGCTCTCTTAGAGAAGTCGATGTCTCTTCTGCAACTATTTATTGTGAGCAGGTGACCCACCAGGCAGCAGTGCTTCAGTCTCATGAGATAGAGGAGAGGGTGTCTGTGGTACCTACCCATCCACCTCAGGTTTCAGCTGTTCCTGCAAAACAGCTTCACATGGCAGCATTTACATCATCTGTTGAAGAGAGTCAGGACCTCACAGAACAGCACTGTGATCGCATTCAAAGCCCTGAGTTCATTGAGCTTAAGGCTGCTACGGAAAAGAGGTCAAAGATGATGTCAGCTCTTGCTGAGGAGCTAACCCCAATTAGTACTGTCAACACAGAACCTCTTACAGACCAGAAGTCTGCTACTCTAAGGCCCTTTTCAGAACCTAAACATCTAGTCAGTGGCTATCAAGTTGAGTCTCAGCTGTCCATCCTAAAAGAACAGTCACAGGAATTCCCCAAACCACAGGAGCAGAAGAGTTACAAGGTTAAGGAAGGAATTAAAATTTTATACTCAGCCCAGAGTGAAGAGAGTCGAGTGTTTGCAGAGGGCCACATGACTAAACTAGTAGCAGCAGATTCTGCTGTTAAATCTTATGTTGAGAAAGAGCAGCACCAGTCACTGTTGGCTTCAGTCAGTGAGTCTAAACAAATTCTGTCCAAGGAGAGTAAGTTCTCAGCACAGAGACCCACAGAGGAGAAGGCCCATTTCTGTAAGGATAAATTAATGAAAGCGGCTCTAACTGCTGATGACAAGCAAACGCTACAGGCTGAGTCTGTTCAGCAGCTGCCAGGCCTGGACAGTGCCCTGTCAATTTACTCACAAGTAGAAGGAGAGCAATTGTTGCATCTTCAGGTTATCACAGACCAGGACCTCCTACCATCTGAGAGGAGTTTTATCTGTGAGAAACCAGCACCAGAGCAGGCAGAAACCGGGAAGAGTCCCACTTTGCTGCATACTGTTAGCCAGGATGAGCAGAAGACATTAATTTGTGGGGAAATGTCAGAGTTTGAGTCTAAGACTAACACTGTGACCATCCACTTCCAGAGAGAGGCACCCACTTTATTGCATCTTCAGTCTACTCAACATGTTGAGCCACTACCCAAAGAAGATAACCTCATAACTGATAAGCCTGACCAGCAGGTGGCAGCCCAGAAACAAGAAAATATGAGAAGCCATGCAGCAGTTTCAGAGGAGAAAAGGGAACTAACAGCAGATTATCAGATAGAACTGGATTTGTCAGTGACTGGATTTCAGTCGCAGCTTCGAACTGAGCCCAGGCCTGAAAACATCCTCCAGGTGTCCTACCAGCCCATGGAGCTGCCAAAAGAGACACCAGTTACGACTGATGTCAGGCAGCAGCGAGCTTTGGTGCAGAAGGAGGATAGCTGGAATGTTATGCATGTCACTAGTGTGGCAGCCAGTCAGACCTTAGAGGAGGGTCACACTGAAAGTCTTATAAATGTCGATAAATGTATTTGCCAGATGGCTGTAGAGCCGAAAGTTCCCACTGAGCCAATCCAGATTGAGGAGAAAGAGATCTCTACTGAGAGTAGTATATTTCTGGAGGCAACAGAACAGGACTTTGCTGTTCAGATCCAGGAGGGCCAGTCAGTCAGGCAGGCAATAATGATGGATGAGAAGCAAGTGCTCATGGGCGAGCTGTCTCAGGAGATCACCAAGTCTGAGTCAACTAAAGTTGTTATGACCACACAGCCAAAACTGCCACTCATAGTGTCAGAATCAAAGATTAGCACAACTCTTCCCAAAGAGATGACCTTTGTAATTCAGATGCCTAAAGCATCCAGTCTTAATATACGGCGTCAGCTTAGAGATGCTCTTCAATCTGCTGTGGCCGGTGACCAACCAGTGTTACTGGCTGATGTTGTAGGAAGATTACAGGCTGTAGAAGTACAGGAAGTCAAGGTTCAAAGAGAGCCCAAGAGAGCCATGTTTACATACCTAATCACAACAACAGGTTCCCCCATGGAGATCACTCTGGCTATTGAGGGTAAATACCCCCAGACAGCTGACCTCAGAACTGAACTGCAGGCAGCTTTCCACTCCATAGTGTACCAGGAAGCCCATGTTCTTACTTCAGAACAGCCAGGCACTTTGCAGCTAGACAAACCTCAAAGGGCCCAGATCACCTCCGCTCGCTCAAAGCAAATGTCATCTATGGTAGAGACAGTAGGCATGACGGAGAGTGCGGTAGATTTCACTGCTGTTAAGTCTCAGGCTGCTGCTCTCAAGACAGAGTCTAAAATAGCAGTAGAATGTACTGCAGCGGAACAGCAGGTTGTGGTGCAGGAATCCAAGGTAGCAAAGATGGAACAGTCCATCTTATCAAAGATTACAATTTCCACCGAGGCTCACATGGCTTTTGAGCAGTCAGTGCAGGTGTCAAGGCAGAAGGTGAGATCAGTGATAAAAAGCCAAGAAACAGATGTAGGTGCAGTTGTTGTTGCCACAGTTCTTCCTTCAACCACCATTCCCACTGAGGAGGTGCAAGACGTAAGCCTCCAGAAGGAACACAGGGAAGAGATCCTCAAAGAGGAGATCAGAGTATCCAGGCCAGAACAGAGAGAATACCCTGTAATTGTCACCTCTCTTGAAGACATATCCGTTGAAGAATATGGCAAAGTAACCTTTACTACCACTATTCAGTATGTCACAAAGGTAAACTGGTTTTGCAATGGACAACTGGTGAAATCTGGCAAAGAGTTCAAGTGTTTGAAAGACCATGACACATACACACTGGTTATCGACAAAGTTGACAAAAAGAGACATCAAGGAGAATATGTTTGTGAGGCTGAGAATGAAGCTGGCAAGTCTACAACATCTTCAAGACTGACTGTGGTCTCAAGAGGTTTGACAATAGGAAAAATCAGTGTATCATTTGTTCACTCATCCACCCATCCATCCATTTCCTTTTAGATCGACTAATCATTCACAAAATTTGGTTCATAGTCCTTTAAGCATTTGTCACATTGGTTTCTATATTCATTTCATAGCTCAGCATGATCACTCTTAGCAGGGCATAGGTTGGTACTAACTCACTGTCTTGTTTTTTCCACAACATTGTGTCATCGAGAATTTCCCAAAGACCATATACATCACAGTCATGCAAGTTAACTTTGGCCTTTAGTCAGTAATCATGGCTGTCGTGATCCTGCTCTTTAGGCAATGTTCATGAAATCATCTTTTCATGGTCAGTTTGGCATGTTGGTTTCCACTGGTTTCTTTGTTTTAAACCCATGGTCTATCACATTTCCTTTAGGTCCATTGTCTCCACACCTTCCCTACTTTCTGCATGCTTTCTGCAGGCCTTCGTCTTTCACAAACTTTGTTTCTGCTACTTGTAGCTGAAACACTACTCTTCCATGCAGCATTTTGTGAACTGGTGTTTATTGTTCTTGCTGTTTTTCTCCTCCACAGTCACTCCTGCCTCCCACCTCTGTTATACATTCCACCAATCTTGTGCCCAAACTGTTAATTATTTACAAGAGTTTCACAGATTCCATTACTAAAATTTACTTTTTAATTTGTCTGTGTGCCTCAGTGCCACCTGTCTTCAGGCAGAAAATCACACCTCTGGAAATAAACATTGGCAGCCACGCCAAGTTTGAATGTGAGATCGAGGATGCTCCGAGCGTGACCTTCAAATGGTACAAGTCTGGCATTGAGATCAAACAGAGTGAGAAGTATAGGATCCTTAGCCTTCACACCAGTTCCACTTTGGAGCTCCTGAACCCAGTCAAAGTCGACAGTGGGGAATTTACATGCAAGGCTTCAAACCAGCACGGCACTGACAGCTGCACTGCCTCCCTCATTGTCACAGGTAAGACCCCAGTGGGATATTCAAATTATCACTTTACATATGTAAGCATGATTGTGTGTGAGAGAGAGAGAGAGAATTATATACCTACAATCTGCTCTTTTCTATCCTGAATTGTTTATTGTGTGTTGTGGAAGCGGTGATTTGATTAAATGATAACCTTCTCGTATTTTTCATGATGTAATGATTCTGAAACTCCACTTTGCCTGCATTTATCACCAAGTTGACATTATACTGATTTGGTGTACCTTTCCACTTAAAATGTTTCCAAATATGTTGTTCTACCTGCTCTTAGAAATGTACCTACCGGTATATGTATCAAAACCAGACCCTATGACTTTGTATGTGGGCAAACAAGCTGTGTTCCAATGCTCACTCACTGGATCCTCACCCATGGAAGTTGTCTGGCACAAGGACAACATAGCCATCTCCTCTGAAGGGAATTATGTCATGAAATGTGAAAAGAACAAGTATTCCCTTAACATTAAAAGTCTTTCGCTGACTGACCAAGGAGTGTACCTGTGCAAGGCCTCCAACAGTGTTGGCACTGCCACCTTTACCACAGAGCTCAAGGTCATCAACAAGCCCAGCTTTGTTAAGACCTTTGAGCCAGTGTCAGCTGCTGTCAATGACCCACTGAGGCTGGAGTGCCAGGTGGATGAGGACACTGGTGTGACCGTCACCTGGACCAGGGATGGCAAAAAAGTCCACCAGAGCATGGAATCTAAACTGTCCTTTGAGGACAAGGTGGCTGTTCTAGAGATACCCAAGTCCAAATTGAAGGACTCGGGGAAATATGTTTGCACAGCCACAAATAAGGCTGGAAGTTCAACCTGTGAGGCTGTAGTAACAGTTCAAGGTAAGATCTCAGAGATGATCTTTCCATTATTTTGACAGCTTTTTGCCAACTGCAAGTTTATGCTAACATTGCACTGCTAGATCTTGCCTTTTTCTTTTTTTTCCACATTCTGTCTTGGTTACTTTTTCTCTCTTATTTCTCATTGCTTCAACATCTTGGTGTTGTTTAATTGAACACTCCTTTCAGAGCCCCCTGCTTTTGTCAAGAAAATGGAACCTAAGATTACATGGAAACAGGGTATAGCTGCACGTTTACAGTGCAGCGTTAAAGGCTCACCTGAACTTCACATCCACTGGTTCTGGAATGAGGGAGAACTTAGTGATGGAGGAAAGTATAAGATCTCTTTCAAGAATGGAGTTGCCACGTTGGAGATAATCAACCTTCTGGTGACAGAAAGTGGGAGTTACACTTGTGAGGTGTCAAATAATGCTGGCAGCGAGAGTTGCAACACGGTTGTAGCTATTAAAGGTTTGTCAAATATTATATTTCCCTTACTCTTCAGTTCTGACAACCAGCTATAGTAACTGCCTAAAGTTTACTGACCCTTTCGACACCCAGAACCACCATCCATTAGGAGAGAACTGCAGACAGTGGAGGCAGTCAAGGGAGCAGCAGCTCAGATGCAATGTGAAATCACAGGAACAGCTCCTTTTGAAATCAACTGGTTAAAAAATAAGAAAGCTATCACCAGTGATCAGAAATATAAAATAATATCACAAGATTCCATTTCAAGGCTGGAGATCCAGACCTTTGAAAGTGTTGATGTTGGAGATTATCAGTGTGTCATATCAAATGATGTTGGGAAAGTCACCACTAAGGCCCATGCTAAACTTAAAGGTTAGTAAACCTGAGCTTAATAAAGCGTTATCGATTAAGGTTTATTTCCATGATTCAAACTCAGTTTTTACTTGTATGTTTTTAGAGCCACCAACTTTCTCAAAGAGGTTTGAGAGTGCTACAGCAGTGCTGGGAAACACAGTAAAACTACAAGGAACCATTAAAGGCTCAGCTCCCATCACTGTTAAATGGATGAGAGACTCTGAAATACTGAGAGATGATTATCCAAACATCAAAATGGTGTTTGAGAACAATGTTGCTAGCTTGGAAATAACAACAGTGGCCATCAACCATGGTGGCAAGTATTTGTGTCAAGCTGAAAATGAGGCGGGGCACCAAAAATGTGAGGCCACCTTGACTGTGCAAGGTCAGATGACACCTTTCATACGGACAAATTGCATTTGAAGCTTTTAGCTTGTGTCAAATGCTACAGGTTCTTGTATTAAACTTTTGTATCTTAATAATAAATACAGTCTTTCTTACCTCAGAACCTGCCAGAATTGTAGAACCTGCAGAGTCCATTAGTGTGACAGCAGGGGATTCAGCTACACTGGAATGCACCATTTCTGGGAGCCCAGACCTTAAGGTGAAATGGTTTAAAGATGGGAAGGAAATGATCAGTGGCCGTAAATATAAGATGACTCTGAAAGACAATATTGCCACTATGAAGATTCTGTCAGCCGAAAAAGGAGACACTTCTGTATACCAGATGGAGGTGTTGAACAAAGTTGGCAAAGACCAGTGCACGTTCTCTGTCACTGTCTTAGGTTAGGATCGGTTTCTGTTTACCATCAATACCTTCTTTGTCAACACACTGATATATACATATATATGTTTTCAGACATTAATGAATCTAAGGTCTTGAAACCGAAGCATTGCAATAGACTTAGCCTAAAATAGAGATAGTGTTCACACTCTCATTTTCTTTTAGATTTAAACTGTTTCATCTGCGATGATGCATCGTGTTTTCTTTCTTCTTCAACAACCAGATCGCATAATGCCTCCAACCTTTACCAAGTCCCTAAAAAGAGTTGATGGTAACATTGGTAATGATGTTTCAATGGATTGTAAGGTGTCTGGGTCCCAACCCATGACCATATCTTGGTTCAAAGATGACCTGGAAGTCGCAGCTGGGGCCAAGTACCAGCCAGAATTTAAAGATTCCTCTGCATCACTGACAATTAATCGACTGGAGAAAGTTGACTCTGGAGTTTACAAATGCAAAGCCACCAATTCAGCTGGCTTTAAAGAAACCAGTGGCACACTCTACGTCAAAGGTTATGAATGCTTAGCTTATGTTGTGCTTCTTTTTGTTGTGTGCAGTTGTTAAATGATTTGATACTGACATAAAATGTAAATCTTATTCCCAAAATGATCTTTAGAGCCCCCAGTTTTCACAGTGAAACCAGACAGTCAGGATGTTATACCAGGAACCACTGTCTCCTTCAGAGCAACCTTCACTGGAACAGCTCCCCTGATTATTAAATGGTTCAGAGAAGAAAAAGAGATTACAACAGGAGGCACATGTTTCATAAAGAAAGATGCCTCGTCGAGCTCTTTGGAGCTTCACTCTGTGAAACCCAGCGACTCTGCTAAATACACTTGCCAAGTATCTAATGATGCTGGGAAGGTGGATTGTATCACAGTCCTCTTTGTGAAAGGTGCCCATCCGTTCTTGTGTGACATCACTGTCTTTGAGACTGACGTTACGTCTTTTGTCTGATGCTAAATGTTAACCTCTTCTCTTAGAACCTCCTGTTTTTGTAACGAAGCTAGAGGCGACGAAACTCATCACCAGCGCTGACTCTGCCAGGCTGGAGTGTAAAGTGAAGGGCAGCCCTATCATTAGTTTCAAGTGGTTTAAGAATGAAATGCAGATCAACGCCAGTCCTAAACACAGACTGGATTTCACCGACTTAGTGGCATCTCTGGAAATAGTCAACTGTACAGTACAGGACAGTGGAGATTATGTCTGTGTGGCATCCAGTGATGCTGGTAGTGATCGCTGCAGCAGCACTCTAACAATCAAAGGTTGGTTCACAGATTGTTCTCTTTGCATTAAACTATACCCATCAAAGTTTAGTGATTTCCTTTTCTAGCATCCCCTATGTATATGAGTCTTATTGTGACATTTTAGACACTTTGATTTGCCTTCAGTTCAGATGGCATCAGCATTTAACTTGTTGAGATGCCACACCTGTGGCTTAATAGGTAAAGAATTCAAAGAAACTGCTTAGACTATAGCTACAATTGGACATTGTTTCTCCAACACACCCATAATATCATGTAGAAAACATAATGTGTTTGCAGCCCTCATAGGTCATAATCCAGTCCAATGCAATGACAAGTCTGTTGTCTTCTTTTAGACCCACCAGTCTTTGTGCGTAGCTTGGAACCCAAAGACGTGGTGAAGGGTTCTGAAATGATGCTCGAGGGCCAAGTGTCTGGTTCTACCCCTTTCACTGTGTCATTTTATAAAAACACAAAGCCAATTAGGAATGACAAGAGACACAGGGTTACAGTGAAAGATGACCTGGTGGCCCTGCAGGTTCTGGCAGTAGAAGCAGGAGATGTTGGTTCTTACCAGTGTACTGTTGAGAATGAAGTGGGGAGGGCCACCTGTGATTGTCAAGTGACACTAAAAGGTTGGTTCAGATGCTATCAAATTTATCTTTCAATTATCTTTTCTGTTGCCAATTTAGAGGTCTACATTTCCAATCCGCTCCAAACATATATTTGGATATTCATCCAAACATAGTGTGCAATTATGTTCTTTGTGATCTGCCAACCTGCTTCTGACATTTGCATTAAGCACCTTCATTTATAGTGGGCTTCACCGATACAAGTTACAACCAATTCATATAAATCTTGTTTTTCTTTTAGAACCACCATCATTTGTGCGTAAGCTGGAGAACCTCAGTTATTTGGTTGGCAGTGACATTTCTCTACAGTGCACTGTGAAGGGTTCGGAGCCTTTTACTGTGTCCTGGCTAAAAGACAATCACGAGATCAAAGAGGCTGAAAACATTCAGATAACATATGAGGACAAGGCAGCTCTGCTGCACATTATCAACTTACAAAGCAAACACGGTGGCAAATACTCTTGCCAGTTGCAGAATCAGGCTGGGAGCCAGACTTGCTCTGCTGTGTTGACAGTCAAAGGTTGGTTAAGACACCTGACAATGGTTCTTTTTTTGGCGGATTGACTGCCTAACCCAGATTTTTTACAGGATAATTTTTTTTACCTTCAAAGTTAATATGGATAAATTTAATCTTTAGCTGTTAATGATGTGTTTATCATACTAAAGTGTAGAATTGTGTAGTAATAAAGGACAAAAGTAGTACAGAGATTTATGGTTAACTTTTTATTTGTTGTCTCAGAGCCAGCTAAGATTACAGAAGAGGCCAAGTCTATCAGTGTTACTCAGGGGGATCCAGCCACACTGGAGGTCAGGTTTTCTGGCACTAAACCAATGAAGGCAAAGTGGTTAAAGGCTGGCACGGAGCTGACCTCAGGCCAGAGATATAAGGTGCAGAGCACAGACATCAGCTCTGTGCTCAAGATCATTAAAACAGAGAAAGGTGATGGTGGTGACTACGCTTTTGAGGTGTCAAACGATGTCGGCCAAGGTTCTTGTGAGGCCGCACTCACCATTCTCGGTCAGTTTTTAATGTGTATCTTAGAATGTAAAATTAGTATCGTAAAGTTGTTTTTAAGTTTAACTCTGATTGTTTTTTATATTCTACGATAGATCAAATCATTCCACCCTCTTTTACAAGGAAACTGAAGCAGACAGAAGGCATCAAGGGATCATTTGCTCATCTGGAGTGTCTTGTATCCGGTTCTTTGCCGATAACCATACAATGGTACAAAGATGAGAAAGAGGTCCACAGTGATGACAAATACAAATGCACATTCTTTGAGAATGTTGCTTTTCTGGAAATCTCTAATCTTGACAGTAAAGACAGTGGCAACTACACTTGCATCGCTAAAAACAAAGCAGGAACTGTCCAGTGCTCTGGGATCTTATTTGTCAAAGGTTTGAACAAAATGAGTTTCTGTACTGTTTAGGTGGATGTGTCTAATCAAAGTGTGCAGCCTTTACACATACGGTTGTTTTTTTTATTCCAGAACCACCATGCATTCTTGAAAAGCCTGAATCCATGAATGTTTTACCTAGCTCAAAGGTCCAGTTTAATGTACTGGCCTCTGGTACACCGCCCCTGACCATCAAATGGTTTAAAAACAAGAAGGAGATTTTATCCAGTGCTGATTGCTCTGTGATCAAAGACAACACCTCCAGCTCACTGGAGGTCTTCTTTGCCAAAACAGCAGATTCTGGAGACTATGTCTGTGAAATACAGAATGATGTGGGCTCCACCTCATGCCAGGCAACACTTTTTGTCAAAGGTTATCAGTCTTTATGTGAAATAGATGAGTATGTGTCCATCTAACTGGCCATTGGCAATGAATTACTGATTCACCCAGACCCTTTTCTTACTGTCAGAATATGCACTTAAAACATTTTTAGTTAAATATGTAACTCTAATAAAACAATGTAATGTAATCACCATTGAGCAGTCAATATAGTGCTCGGGGACATACACACCAGTTCACTCCAGTTTGAGCTTTTGGATGGAAACATACATACTTTGGACTTTAATAAAAAAACTCATTTGTCATTTGTCTAATGATCTATTGTTATATTTCTTAGAGCCTCCCAAGTTTACACGGACCCCAGCCCGTTTGTCTGTGGTACGTCCTGATCAGAGTAAAGTGTTTGAGTGCCAGGTGACTGGCACACCTGAGATAGACATCTACTGGTTCAAGGAAGGCTGTGAGATCAGCCCCAGTGATCGATACAAGATGTCCTTTGTTAATTCTGTGGCCACTTTAGAAGTGTGTCGGGCTGATACTAAGGACAGCGGGCTTTACTATTGTGAGGCTCGCAATGAGGCTGGCAGTGAGAGTTGCAGCATGGAGCTCAAGGTCAAAGGTTAGTTGCATCAGTGGACATGATGATCATTGTGCAGGACCTTTAAAATATAGACCTTTAAGAATATAGGATTGAACACTCTAAAGAATAAGGAGAACACCTCTCCTAGTTTAACCTAAGTCAAGTTTGAGTTTGGTCTCAAACCTCCAAGAAATACATCTATGGAAAACATTGTCTACAGAAAGCCCTGTGGCATAACAATATTTTCTTTCTTCTCAGAACCCCCATCATTTATTAAAGAGTTGATTTCAGCTGATGTGGTGAAGGGCTCCGGTGCCTCCTTTGAGTGTCTAATTGCTGGGACTGCTCCATTTGAGATATCATGGCACAAAGATTCAAAGGAGATCAAGCACAGTGCTAAACATGGCTTACACCAGACAGATGGCACTGTGGGGCTTGAGGTTCATAAATGTGACACTGTAGATGTTGGTGTATACCAGTGCACTGTTGCTAATGAAGTGGGAAGCTGTACTTGTAAGACTGTGTTAAGCCTCAAAGGTTGGTACAGGCTAATAAAAAATATAGATGTCCATTTATCTTTTGAAATGACAATAGAACCGTTTACTTCTATCTTTTCACTGGTTTTCCACAATAGAACCACCGACATTTACTAAGAGGATTGAGAACACCGTCACTGTTGTGGGTAAAATGGCAGAGTTTAGGTGTTGTGTGGAGGGCTCTCCCACTCTTTCTATTCAATGGCAAAAGGATGAGAACTGGATGTTGGAGGATCCAAAGGTTGAGCGGACATTTGAGAACAATGTTGCCACTCTGAGGATTCCTGTCTGTGAAGCAGTACATAGTGGGAAATACACTTGCCAAGTGGTAAACGAGGCTGGGAAGGACAAGTGCTTTGCCACCCTCACAGTGCAAGGTATACATGTGCTTTAAATATTTTTGGCTGACAAATCTTCTCACAATTTCCACCTAGGTTAGAGACTCTCTGACTTTTTCAATTCACTGTGCATCTGTAGAGCCTCCTCAGATTGCAGAGAAACCAGATGTGATAAAGGTTACAGTCGGAGATCCAGTCAGTCTGGAATGTAAGGTCACAGGCTCCCCTGAGCTCAAAGTGAAATGGCTGAAAGATGGCAAGACGCTTCAGTCTATCAGGCAGCACAAGCTCATCTTTGAGAACAACATCAGCAGCCTAAAGATTCAGTCTGCGCAGAAAGAGGATGAAGGAGAGTATGTCTTTGAGGTGGCAAACCACATCAGTAGCTGCATCTGCAAAGTCAAAGTGATCGTATTAGGTTGGTGTGAAAAACATAAGACTTCTGTTCTACATGATGATCCTAAGTAAATCTAATTGCTTTCTTATTATCCCTTTGATGACAGAACAAGTAATTGCCCCAAGCTTTATCAAACCCCTGACAGAAATGCAAGAGATACTGGGCTCATTTGTTCAGATATGTTGTAAAATATCTGGTTCCCTTCCCATCTCTGTGGAATGGCAGAAAGACGGGACCAAAATTTCTAGTGGTGTAAAACACAAACTCATTCAACAGGACAATTCTGTGTCCATTGAAATCGAACAGCTAGAAAGATCCGATGCAGGATCCTATTCTTGCAAACTCACCAACACAGCGGGAAGTTGTGAATGCAGCGGCTCCCTCATGGTCAAAGGTCAGACAGTGCTTTCCAATGCGGTTGATCATTTAATCCTTAATGAAAGGTAAGTACGTCTTTAACTTGTTTCATCTTGTTCTCTTCAGAACCTCCCAGCTTTGTGCTGCTGCCTGAGTCCCAGGCAGCTATTCCCAATTCAACCGTACGCTTCAAGTGCACATTTAAGGGCACTCCTCCCTTTATGGTGAAATGGTTTAAGGACGACACAGAGCTTATGACTGGACCCACTTGTTTCACAGGGCTGGAGGGTCTGTCCTGTTTCTTAGAGCTCTTCTCAGTGGGTGTTACCCACAGTGGAGTTTATTCTTGCCAAGTCAGCACTGATGCTGGCTCTGCACGCTGTAGTGCAGACTTGACAGTCAAAGGTTGGATTCACAGCTTTTGAATCAGTCATTGTGTGGCTCTATTCATTTCACATTTGCATTGTTGTCGACTCTGAAGCTTCTTGCTTCTGTTGCCTTTTGGTTCCACCAGGCCTTTCTGCCTTTGCTGCTAACTTTGTCTGCTAGCTCATGTCCTCAGCTCACGTCACCTGCTTACCTCCTGCTTATTAACAGTTTGATAACCAACAAAGTGTCTCTAGATGCTTTCAGCTCCTAATATATTTGTATTTTGGCTTTCCAGAACCACCTGAGTTTCTGCTGAAACTCCCTGCAACTAAGTTTGTGAAACAGTGCGAGTCACTCCGCCTGGAGTGCAAAGCCAGTGGCACAACCCCTCTGAAAGTGACCTGGTACAAACACGACACCAAGGTCATAGACGGGGGTAACTACCGGACCTCATTTATTGAGTCAGTTGCAGTCCTTGAACTGCTCTCCACCAGCTTTGATGATGATGGAGTTTACACCTGTGAAGTTCAGAATGATGCTGGCAGTGTCAGCTGCAGCACGACACTTACCATTAAAGGTTAGCCTTTAACGGACATCCTAATCATCTATTTTTCTATTCATGGCCTAACTCAGTTCGGTTTGGTTGTACTGCTTAAAGCTGGTATCCGTAACATTTCCTGAGGTGGAGCATCATTATACACCAGAGTCTTAACCGTGGTTCAACCTTGGTTCCTTATTTCTGCTATTGAAAAATTCATCATAATTTTGGAAATGCGGTCAAATATGTTCTGGGCTGACACTCACAATAGCATCGGCTGTCTTGAGTCTAGTTTGTAAATGTCCTAAAGCAACTTAGCTGCTGTTTTAGCAACCTTACACTTAATATTTAAATTTCTACATATTTGATCTGACTTCACCTAATTACATTTTAATAACAATTCCACAAATCCACAATCCCAGAGTCACATAAAAACTTTACATCTATGATTTCTTGATTCTGGCTTCATTTTAAAAATATTCCACTGGGGTAGTTTTGAAACTTTCCTAACATCCACACTTTGAAATGTTGCGGGTTTCAGCTTTAAGATTTTGTTTGCTGGTGTATTCCTCTTTAACAGTTTCCTGATGTTTTTGTAGACCCTCCATCTTTTGTCGTAGTACCTCAGCCAATTGAAGGGCTGAAAGGTAAGGACGTGAGTCTGTACTGCGAAATAAGCGGTACAGCTCCGTTCCAGATCACATGGTTCAAAGACAGGAAACCTCTGATGGAGAGCAGAAAGTATAAGATGGTGAGTGAGGGCAGCTCCACTACGCTGCACCTCATTGGGATAGAAACTTTGGATGCCGGTGATTACGAATGCAAAGTGTCAAACAGTGTAGGAAGTGACACCTGCCAGACATCAGTTAAACTCAGAGGTCAGTAGAGTTTGCAAAAGTCATGAAAATCACAAGTATAAGATTTTCAGTGTACTTTGTCACCTTGCTGACTCCCTTTTGCGCTGTTTTCTCCTCTCCTCAGAGCCACCATCGTATGTGAAGAAACTGTCTAACATGACAGTAGTACTGGGAGAGGAGGTGACCCTTGTGGCCACTGTTAAAGGCTCTGAACCCATTACTGTGTCCTGGGTTCAAGACAAGGATCACATTCTCAGGGACGGTGAGAACAGGAAAATTACTTTTGAGAACAACCAGGTCACTCTTAAAGTCTTTAAGGCTGACGCAACCACTGCAGGCAAATACACCTGCCAACTGGGAAATGATGCTGGGAGTGTGGAGTGTTTCGCTAACTTGACAGTTTTAGGTTTGTAAGCATATAATTCTCTCTTTCTCTTGCAGTGTTTATCCAGCCTCTCTCCACAGGTTTGACTTCAACCATATTGTCTTTCTTCTCTGTTGGTTCCAGAACCTGCAAAGATAGTGGACAAACCTGATGCTTTGAGTGTAACTGCAGGTGATATGGCTGCTCTAGAGGTTAAAGTGTGTGGAACCCCAGAGCTGATACCCAAGTGGTTCAAGGATGGTGTTGAACTGGCGTCTGGGAGGAAATACAAAATCTCCTTTTCTCGGATGATTTCCAGCTTGAACGTGCTCTCTGCTGAGAAAATTGACTCTGGAGAATATACATTTGAGGTTATGAATGAAGTTGGGAAGGACCTAAGCAAAATTAATCTTACCGTCTTAGGTTTGTGGGTTTTTTTCCTACTTAAAGTTGAAGTGTTGATAGTGAAGGGTTAAGTGTTAAAACATGCTAATACAGTCTAAATTAGGACATTTTAATTTCAATTAGATCCCTGATCCTTAATCTGATCAGACATTCATAGTTAGCTTTCAGTTTCAGACTTCATCAATAATAATTAATTAATTCACCACATCTTTGATTAACTATATATTTCAATTGATATTTGTCCTGATGCATCGCTAACCGCCAGTTCCCTCCCTGACAGATAAGATCATGCCTCCAACGTTCTCAAGGAAGTTGAAAGATTGTAACGCAGTTGTTGGAACAGCGGGAGAGATTGAGTGCAAAGTGTCCGGCTCACCAAATTTTACTATCTTATGGTACCATGATGGGGAGGAGTTACAGAGTGGGCCAAACTATGAGATTTCATTCAGTGACAATAGCTGCACTCTTAGAATGCCCACACTGAAGCTGTCTGACTCTGGTGTGTATAAATGTGAAGCTGTCAACAAGGCAGGGTCCAGTGAAACCACAGCCTCCTTGGTTGTCAAAGGTCAGTAACAGGAAGACATTGATGGTACTAATTCCAGTTATGCCATAGGTTCAACTTACCCAAACAGTCTCATTAAATTAAATAAAGATCTCTGTTTATCCCCAGAACCTCCATCATTTGTGGTTCCACTGCAGCCAGTGGAGGCCATGCCGGGGTCTAATGTAACATTCTCAGCCATGGTGAAAGGAAGTGACCCACTCAAACTGAAGTGGTTCAGAGGAACAAAGGAGCTGCTGGCAGGACAGGGCTGTAATTTCACTTTGAAGGACAACCAAGTTCTTTTGGAGCTTTTCAACGTAGACAGATCCCACGCTGGAGAGTACACCTGTCAGATCATTAATGATGCTGGAAAGGAAAGCTGCCCAGTTAATCTTACTGTCAAAGGTCAGTCTGACATGAAGTCCTTTTGTCTCAGTTACGTGATCTGTGTCTATGTTCAGGTGTAAAATAACGTGCCATTGTGTCTCTCAGAGCTGGCAGCCTTCTCTAAGAAACTGAAGGATGTGTCAGTTGAGAAGGGAAAACCATTAACGCTGGAGTGTACATACACTGGAACGCCCAAGATCACAGTGAACTGGTACAAAGATGGCCAGCAGATCTTTGCTTCCTACAAATACAATATCACCACGACTGAGAGTTCCTGCATCCTGGAGTGTCTCAGCACTGATGACAAGGAGGCTGCTGGAAAATACTCCTGCGAAGTGTCCAATGATGCCGGAAAGGACACATGTGACGCAGTTGTGTCCATACTGGGTTAGTTCGACTTCTATTGACTGAAAACATTTTTTGTATAGATTAGCCCAACGCAACGAGCCACTATGTGGCCGACAGGAGCTGTGAAATATAGCCCATTAAAAATATCAGGGGAGCAGCTGCATTCTGCAGTAAACAGTCAAGTAGTCCTTAACTTAAAACCTCTTCGTGTTTTTGTTTTAGTTTGTGGCTTTTTCAGTGCCAGTCTCAAATCTGCTCAGTCATTATAAAGTAGGAATGTCCAGTTATCATTTGATCTTCTGCAATCAGAGCAGGGCCAGTTACATATATATAATAAATAAAAACACCTAGATGTTACTACAGAAACATGCTGTTAATGTTTAATAGGTTTGAAGAAGACGTCCATAAAGAAGTCTCATTCTATGTCTAGACAGATGGTGCAGTCCCTGGTGTAACCAGCAGATATCTGACTTCACATATAAGTCAGTTGTGATGCTTGAATTACTTTTCTCTTTGACTACAGAACCACCATACTTTGTTGAGTCTCTGGAACCTATGGAGGTGACAGCAGGAGACGCAGTGTGTCTGAAGTGCAAGGTGGCAGGCACACCCGAGATTAAGGTCTCCTGGTTCAAGGCTGATGGCAAAGTCAGGTCTAGCCCTAACTGTAAGTTGGAGTATTCAAAGGGTGTCGCCTGTCTGAAGCTCAGCAAAGCCACCAAGGCTGACATCGGAGAGTACAGCTGCAAAGCGGAGAACAAGATCGGCGCCACCTCCTCCGCCTGCAGACTTAGCGTGCTAGGTGAACACCTGTTTCCTATTCTCTGTGGCAATGTATTTACGTCTATGTCACATACACGACAGTCGCTAGACATCCATGTACTTAAGTTCAAGTTTGAGGCACTTGTACCTTTTAGTTTAACATGTGAGTCGTATCTGGATTCATCTACTTTATGTTGTGCATTAAATATCTATGTTTGTACTATTCACTGTCATGTCTTCACCTTCTCCAGAGGCCAAAACACCACCATCCTTCCCTAAAAAAATCACCAGCCTGCAGCAGACAGAGGGTGTGCCCATCAAGTTTGAATGCCGGATTGCTGGCTCATCCCCCATTGAGGTGTCATGGTTAAAAGACAGCAAGCCTCTGAGTCAGGGAGATGAGTTCTCTATGTTGTATGATGACAATACAGCCGTGCTTCAGATCAGCCACAGTGAGATGAGACACTCTGGAGAGTACACCTGTGTGGCCACCAACAGCGTGGGCTCAGCCTCCTGCAGAGCCAAGCTCACTCTACAAGGTCTGTGAAACATGATGCAAATCCTTCAAACCTGTGGTCAGAACAGATCCCAGAGAGTCTTGAAATTGAAATGTTGTGTTCTTATCTTCCTCCCACCCTGCTGCGCGCTCTGCAGAACCTAGATACCCTCCAGTCTTTGATAGGAAATTTTCACCACAGGAGGTGACGGTGGGTGACAGCATTGAGTTGGAGTGTCACGTGACTGGATCTGCCCCCATCAAAGTCACGTGGTCCAAAGACCATAAAGATATTCGCACTGGGGGAAATTATAAGATCAGCTGTGTGGATAACACAGCCCACCTGACAATTCTAAAGGCAGATAAAGCCGACACAGGGAGATACTTCTGCCATGCCTCCAATGACATGGGGAAAGACTCTTGTTCCTCTGATGTCGCTGTCAAAGGTACTTTTTATCCAGCCCACACTCTTATCTTTTATCTTGGCCTCCTTTCTCAAACACCTAAGCCCCCTTTAGGGCGTTTCTTCATGATAAAAAACAAACAACTTCTTCTCCTCACAGTCACTTCTCTTATTTTCAGAGCGTAAAAACCCTCCAGTGTTCACCAAAAAGCCCTCAGAGCACATTGAGGACACAAAGGGCAAACTGGTGAAGATTGAGGGCAGAGTCTCGGGTTCACAGCCCATGTCTGTCAGCTGGTTCAAAGACAACACAGAGATCCACAGCTCTGAAAAATATGAAATCAGCTTTAAGAGTAATGTGGCCGTGCTGTGCATTAAGAGCAGTCAGTTGACTGACAGCGGCAGGTACTTCTGTCAGGCCTCTAACGAAGCTGGAAAAACCTCTTGTGACATCACTGTGGACATTTCAGGTGGGTCTGTCTTTTTTGTCTTACGGAGTCTAACCTGTAAGCTGTATTTAACCAGGTAGGTCCCAGTGAGAACACCAAAATCTTTTTGAAAATAGAAATCTAATAAATACTAAGAAAAACAAAAGAACATACAAACAAAAAGGTAAAAGTTGAAAATTGGAGACATTAAGAGGTTTCCTGATATATTCACTGTAATTGACGTCTGGTACCATCCAAAATCCCCAAAAAGAAATCTGACAGTTTGTGGAAACTGACTACACTAAACTCTAAACTGGTTTACAGCTGTCAGTCAGACTTCTGGTGTGTGCCTGGTTCTGTGTCCAATGCGTTTGATGGTGATTCTCTTGCACAAAACACCAAAGAAGCAGGACAGTTTGTAGACCACACAAAGATCAGGGAGACATTCTCAGGATTACTCCCATGAGATCCAGTTGAGCACAGCCTGAAGAAACCATATCAAGTTGCCAGCCTGGGAACCACAACCGGCAACAATAGACAGTGAGATTGGTTGCAATGGAGGTCATAGATAAGATATCTAGAGACATTCCAAGTACAGTCGTGGTTCCAGGGAAGGTGGGGTCTATGCAAGTGATCAGGATCCTCCTGGACATGTCCTCTAACAGACTATTTATATAATTTTGGGAGTACATCAGGATCTCCCAGGAGAAGTTTGAAAATGCTGCTGAGGAAAGGGGTGCCTGACTATCTCTAACGGATCTCCTGAACTAGAACAAGTTATTATAACACGTCCAAGTCAGTAACCTCATCACTGACTCCTGGACTTGGTGCTGAACTGAAACTGTCATCTTTCTTTTGCAGAGGCCAAGAAGCCTCCAGTGTTTGACGTCCCTTTCAAACCAGTGACTGTTGATGAGGGCGAGAAGGTGAGTCTCAGATGTCATGTCTGCGGGTCTCCTCCGCTGAAAATACAGTGGATGAAAGACAGGAAGGATCTGACGTCAGCCGGCAGCAGGAAGATCACCTTCTCTGATGGGACAGCCTGTCTGGAAATCAGTCCAGCTTCCAGACACGATGCCGGTGATTACCTCTGCAAGGCCACCAATGATGCCGGCAGTGAGTTCTGCAAGGCCAAAGTAACAGTCAAAGGTAAAAGCTGCAAAAACACCTAAGCTCATTATTTATAATGAGTTCCTTTTCTTTGAATTTCGAAAAAACACACTGCTACTTATATCTAAAGTTTTGCTCCGGCACAGTAATTACAACACTTGACAGTCTGGTTTTAAAGCCTTTGAGTCTTAATATTTCTGTACTGTTTCCCAGAGGGGAGCGGTACAAACAGTCCATTCCATTACTCCGTTACATTTACTTATGTAGATTTTTGTTTCAGCAATCAGACATGTGACACTGTAAGCTATAGTAGCATCATGTCTTTACATGTACCACTAGAGGGAGACATAGTTTGCAAACTTGAGTCTGACGCCTAAACTCTAAGTGAAAGCTGTGGAGCCCCAGAAGTGGAAGAGGCCAGCACAGCGTTGTGTTTGCTGTTTGAGAATGAGTCAGTATGAAATGTTGCACATGTTGCTGTGTGTGCAGAGAAACCAGGAGCACCTCCACCTACTGCTGAAGCTCCAGCTGCTGCTCCAACCAAAAAACTGGAAAACCTCTTCTTTATGGAGGAGCCCAGGAGTGCACACGTCACCGAGAGTGAGACACACAACATGAAAATCTCTGTAACACATTAGTCTGTGCTGGTTATGTTGTTTTGTCTGAACTCTCCATCTGCTGTACCACAGAGGGAACTGCAACCTTCATTGCCAAAGTGGGTGGCGACCCCATCCCCAATGTAAAGTGGATGAAGGGGAAGTGGAGGCAGATTACACATGGTGGCCGGATCTCCATTGAGCAGAAGGGTCAGGAGGCCAAACTAGAGATCAGAGAGGTAACCAAGTCGGATTCGGGTCAGTACAGGTGTGTCGCCTCCAACAAGCACGGAGAGATTGAGTGCAGCGCTGACATGCATGTCGATGAAAAGAAAGAGGCAGCATTGCTGGAGGGAGATCTCCGAGCCAAACTCAAGAAGTGAGTTTATGGGATGTTCCAGCTTTTAGCTATTCTGACAGCACCTGAATTAAAGTATTCTATCATACATCTGCACATTTTGAAAAGCTTTTATAAACTATTTTGTCTTGTTTTCAGGACACCATCAAAGCAGAAGAGTCCACAAGAGGAGAAGGACATTGACATTGTTGAACTGTTGAGGAATGTGGACCCCAAAGAATATGAGAAATATGCTCGAATGTATGGCATCACGGACTACAGAGGCCTACTCCAGGCCATTGAGCAACTTAAAAAGGAGAAAGCTGAAGAAAGTGGACGACCGGTAACACTGTATTTCCCAGTACTGCACATTCAGCCCTCAGTGATATGCTTGTGTCTTTCTACGCGCTGATCTGTTGTTATTGACAGGAACTGGAACGTGGAGAGAGAGAGTCGGATGAGGACATGGCCCAACTAGTGGCCGACCTGCAGAAGAGGATGGAGCGAACAGAGGTCAGGACATGTTCACTGTATTTTTTTGGCCTTGTCTGAATCTACACCCATGTGGAACAGAATTTCAAAAAATGGAAGGTGGAAGGGGGGGGTGAATGAGTATTCCACAGCCTTTAGGTTTCATGTTTTCTTTCCTTAAAATCTAAAATTAGCAGAAATGTCATTATTAATTACTAGATCGTTTGTGCACATTGGTTGTAATTATGGGGGAAGTGTTGCTAAGTTTGATCCATTTTTTAATCAACTTCTTGGTATCTTTAAATGTTGCGAATCAAGCGTATAGTACATAAGTGAACACTCCTAAATGTATAAAATATTCATGGACCTCATAGGATTATCTCTCTTCTCACACCTGCAGCCGGTCACAGTGGTGAAGGATGTCTCTGATCAGTCTGTCTTCACCAACAAAGACGCAGTGTTTCAGTGTGAGATTAAGATCAACTACCCAGAGATCACCCTGTCGTGGTACAAGGGTACCCAGAAACTGGACACCAGCAACAAGTATGACATCAGCATGACTGGTGACCGCCACCTTCTCAAGATCAGAAACTGCAAGTCATCTGACCAGGGCAATTACCGAGTAGTGTGTGGACCGCACATCTCCAGCGCTAAGCTTATCGTCATGGGTCAGTACCAAAGCTGTTTCCTTGTGGTGTCTTTCGATTTTGTAATGTTTTGTTGTAATGCTTAGTGACATCAGAACCCTCCTGATAAATCCTGTATTGTTATTGCTTCTGTGTTTTAGAGGCAGAGATTGAGAAGCATCTGCAGGACACATCCGGTAAGGAAGGCCAGTCGTGCACTCTGTCTTGTCAGTTGTCCATCCCTAACGTAGAGGCTCAGTGGTTTAAAAATGGCAACCAGTTAGAGATGAAGGGCAGGTACACATCTGAGGTGAAACACAAGGTTCAGAAGCTTCTGATCAGAGACCTAAAGACTGAGGACCAGGGCCAATACACATGCAGATACCAGCACCTGGAGTCCTCGGCTGTCCTCTGGGTAGAAGGTTTGTACTTGGAAACCATCTTGCAACCTTGTAAACGTGCTGGATGTTCTTCCCGTTAACTAACCTCTTTCGACTTCCCTGTCAAACCCTGAGACTAATGTTGGGGTTTTGGATTTTGCCCTCTTTTTTCTCTTTCTTCTGGGATTTGTGTTCCTCTGTGATAACATTCATCATCTCTCTCCTTTCCTGGATTATCTTGCAAAAACATCCGCCATCAACTTATTTGTTGTCTTCTTACATCTGTCTTGACTCAAATCCATCTTCCGCCCTGAAACAACCAGTCATAACTCTGATCGTCATTTCTAACCACGCAGATGTTGTGTCAGTGAAAACTACCACTCAGCTTTTCTCATACATTTCCAGTTGTGATGCCAGCCATCTTTACCCATTCACATCTTTATCTGTTTTAGCTGAACAAATTCATTTCACCAAACGTATCCACAACGTTGAAGTCAACGAGCTGCAGTCGGCCACCTTTGAGTGTGAGGTGTCCTTCGACAATGCTATTGTTTCATGGTACAAAGACACCTGGGAACTGAAAGAGAGCCCTAAGTACAACTTCACAAGTGAGGGCCGAAGACATTTCATGGTCATCAAAAATGTGACCATTGAAGACGAAGGTGTGTAGAGCACCATCAAGCTCCAAAGGCCCATTACAAAACCCTATAGATTTATTTCCTCATTGTGTTAATGACTTGAATGTTAAACATTCGTTACTAATCCCATGTAGGCGTGTACTCAGTCATTGTGAGGTTGGAGCCCAGAGGAGAGGCAAAGAGCACTGCTGAGCTTTATTTGTCTGGCAAAGGTACAGTTCCTAGTCAGACGGCACGTTTTAAGCTTCTGTTCAGCTTTTGTCTCTTCTGATGTTTAACACATTGTTCAATCTTCCCCTTCTTTACAGAAATTGAATTAGCAATGGGCCCCACCGGTAAGTATTTTATTTAAGTAACTTAATTTAAACTAATCCTCTTATTCTCCGTCTTCACCAGAGAGAATATTTGTTTAGTTTCTGTGGACCAGCTTTGTTTAGATTAGCATATCATGTTTGTGGCAGCTGGGGCTCAGAAGATAGAACAGTTGTCGGCCAATAATTGGTTCAAAACCTGGCTCCTCTCGTCATATCTAATATTATGTTAATAATGTGATGGCTCAGGGGGTAGCGCAGTCGTCTTTGAACCCAAGGGTGAGCGAGTTCGATTCCAAGTCCCACTAGGGTACATGTCGAGGTGTTCTTGAACAAGTTCCAAACAATAATTTCCCCAAGGGGATCAATAAAGTATTCATTATTATTATTTATTATTTTAACTGTGCAGCACCAGTGAGGGCAGCATTAGCATTAGCTTTGTTTGAATGCTCTTTAATAACAGTGATATTTGTGATACAAAATACGTCTCAGTTACTCGATCTTGATCTGAGATTACGTTTACATAAGAATACGTAATTTTCTAAATATAAAGATTGTATCAATTTTAAGCTACATCAGCTTACTTACAGCTAATCAGTGTGTTTAAAAGAGGAAGCTAACGGCTACTAGTCACGAGCAGGCGCTCTAATCTGCTCTAACGTTAGCTCCTATGTTTGTTAGCTTCAGTCCAGTAACTTTGGCCAAAAATGTCAACGTAACACAATGTTTTTATTAATATTATTTATACCTTAAATAAAGTTAAGGTTTGAACTGTACGTCATATTCTGTAGATGTCCCAGACTCCTCAGTCCAAAGACCTGAAGTGCCGTCCTCAGTGGCAATCCAAGGTAAGACTGGAAGCGGGGGCAGTTCGCAGTTTAGAGTCAGAGAACTGTTGCTTTGAGTCTTTAACAGCATTTTATGATAAAGTTCATATTTTGACCAACATAATGTTGTCGTTTAAAGAATCTGCTGAATTCTATCATTACGAAGAGTCGACTGAACACAAAGGTATTGATTTTGTATATCTTACCTGCTGAAATCTTTTAACTTGGCGCTCAGCAATAATCAAACTACTATTTGTTCTTATCAGAAACTAGGAATGAATCTAAAAAAGTTTCTCTTTGCTTCTAATAATGGAAACCAAATCTTTTTTTTCTTTTGACAAGAATCTGCTGAATATTCATATCATTACGAAGAAGAGGTGCAGGTGGAGCAGAGAGGTACAATATGTTGTATTTCTTCTACCTCATTCACATTCATTTATCCGTAACCATCAAACCATCTGAGCAGAGCTGGGAAAAACAGACATTTTCTAACTGAAGACACATCACAATACTAAACATGAAGCATATGTTTGTTTAAGATAGATTTTCTTTATGTGGAATTTATTACTTTATTCCTAAATCAAAAGCAACCTAAGCATCAAGAAAATGATTTATGGTAACAGAACCTTTAATCTGTGCTGAAACAGTAACTCTATATAATACTGACAAAGAGAAATCAGCATTGTTCTCTGTCAGGGGAGAGTCAGGATAACAAGCAGTGCAGTTTAATAACCATCGACCAATTAGGTGAAATAAAAATGCCTGAATTAACCCATGTTTTCTGCTCGTGTTCACGTAACATCATCTCTGTGTCGTCTGACCGATCTCTGAATGCAATGACGAGAAGCATGTGCATATTTAATATAACAATGTTGGTCTTCACGGTTTTACTTAAACTTGTTAGGGGGTTGTACTTCTTTTTTCACTTTCATCCCATATTCCATCTCTCCATCACACACTCACTAACTTCCTGTTGTGTTGTCTTTTTACAGTCAAAGTCTCTTTTTTGATCAGGAAAACCAAACTTTTCTGATTTTGTTTTTGAACCATGTTTTATATGCACGATAGAACATGAAGGATGAAAATCAAACAAGTTATTAAGATCACAGTTCTGCTCACACCACTCCCAGGATTTGTGAAATAGTGGCTCTGACCCAGTCACCATAGCCTGGCCTGCTCCCAGATGCAGAACTGAACCAAGGACAGTGACTGTGAAATGATGACACTTCTTTTTACCCACCACAAACTGCCTCATGCTGTTTTCTTCTGTCACTTTTGTGGTGTTGAACATTCAGTTGAGTATCAGAGCTGGACGGAGGAGACGGTAACACAAGACGTGTCCACCATCAAAGGTATCTTATCACAGTAACACGGATGTGAAGGCTGTCTTTGCGTGTCTTTGAGCCGCTCTCGATTATGGCTCTCTCTTTGACTTTTAGTGTGAAAAACAGATGAAATGTCAAACCTTTGTTTGAAGCGGGAATGTTTTTGCTGCGGTAACATGGACGTGTTTTGTGACAGTGATGATGAGTCTGATTGTGCTCCTGTCTGTGTTTTTTCACCAGCTGCCAGAGTTCCCATTGAGGAAACAGTGGTGACCAAGGAACTTGAGAGGAGCGAGGAAATCCCAACAAAAGGTATTTCAGGGCTGAACATCCAAACTCTGCTGTTAAAATCTTTGTCCTGTTTTGTCCTGCTTTGTCCTTGGTGTTATTCACTTCTCCTTTTTTATTCTTATAGACATATGATCTACTGTTTCTGTTTCTTCCTGCGTGTGTTAAATTTTTATGTTCTTTGCTTCACCTGCACTTTGACAGCATCTCTCTTTTGATGCTAACACCTTTGATGTCTTTTAAGTTCCTGAAGCTAATAAAAAGCCTGAAGAGAAGCCAGCACCAGCTGTGAAGGAACCAGTCCCACCAGAAGGTACCAACACAACTCTTTAATCTATGGATGTTTGTGTTTTTAATAATTTCTGTGTATATCATCATGTGTTTGATGCTTCACACCACAATCTCCCTTAAAGTTTCAATGTAAAATTGACTGAGTTTTCTTGACATTTTGAAGTAACAGAGGTCAAAAAGCCAGTGGAGGAAAAGGTCACTGTAGTTTCTGTCTCGGAGAAGAAGGATATTCCTGCATCAAAAGGTAGAGATGTCTGATTTCTGACATCTTGGCACTGTCCCTTTGTTAACTATACTCTTCTGGTTTGGCTTAAAAAAATCATTTCAAGTCTTAATTCCTTTAATAATTTGGTAATTGAATCTGTCTTTAAAGTACCAGAGGAGGTTAAGAAGCCGGCCGCTGCTCCCTCATCACCTGCTGAGAAGCCTGAAATGCCAAAGAAAGGTACTTCACTTCAGTTCTTCCTGTTTTCCCTCAACCTAAAATCTATGACTTTAATCTTACTGTTTGCACTGAGTAATGTGTGTCTTGTTTGTCTTCAGTCATTTCACTCTTCTTCAGTGTGTCTCCCTCTTTAAAACACTTCTTTATAACTCTTAGATGCCAACGTGACTTTATGCTAACATTAGCTAATGTCTGTCTTACCTGCTTAAAGATGTGCTCAAGCCTAAGGCACCAGCAGAGCCCAAAAAAGTGGCACCTGTATCTAAGCCTGAGCCTGTACCCAAGCCAGAAGTGAAAAAAGAACCTGAACCAAAGCCTAAACCCACACCAGCTCCAGAACTGGAACCAGAAGCCAAACCTGCAGCTAAGGTTGTGCCAGAGCCAGAGACAAAGCCAGTAAAAAAGCCAGTGTTGCCACCGTCCAAAGGTATTTCCTCATGTGTCCTCTTGGATGTTTGTGCTTTAAAGAGCTTTTTAAGTCTGTGTGAATGTTTTCAGTTTTCATATGTCTTTACTTTGCTCACTTAGCTTCTCATGTGGAAGCGAATCTTTGACTGTCTTTGTTAATATGTAAAACAATTTGCAAAACCAGAGCCACCAAAGATCAAGCCTGAACCAGAAGATCTAAAACCAAAACCAGAAAAAACTAAACCAGAAGTCCACATATCTGCGCCTCCTTTAACAAAGCCAGAACCTGCTCTACCAAAACCAGAACCTGCAGAGGTTCCCAAACCTGAACCGCCAGTGAAAAAAGCTGAGGAAGTGAAAGTGCCAAAACCAGAACCTGCAAAGACTAAACCAGCACCAACACCCACACCAAAGGAACCTCTGAAGAAAGGTATAAACATTTGTGGTTGAGATGTGAGGGAGTTTTTCTTAATCTTCTTAACTCCATCCAACCTTAACACATCTCATCAGTGAATGTTCATTGATCCTTTTTTGTTTGTAAGAACAAACTCTTGAATTCTTGATTGTTTGAAAGCCCAGCAGCTTTTAATGCACCAACCAAATGTCTCTGTTTCTGATGGAGTCAGTTTGTCTTTGTGTCAAAACATTTCACGCTTTACTCTGAGCCAGCCGCTGACGTTTAACTCTAACCACAGATACAGTTACAATTATCTGATACGTGGCATCTCGTTTTAAAGTGCCAGAGACTCCACCAAAGAAGGAGGTGGTTGCACCACCACCACCCACAGTCCCACAAAAAGTGGAGAGAGAAGAAGAGGCACCACAGCAGAAATCTGTGGCGTCCAAAGGTACCTGAAACTTAGTTGACTGTCAGTCATTTCAAAGCTCATCACATTAAAATGTAAACCCCTCTGTGGTGTGTTTGTCTAACCTCAGACTCACAGCATCACTGTGATTAAAAGGTGGGGCTGCACGTTGTTTGTCACTTTTCTTGTCTCACACTCGACAGAGTGGTGGTTTGTGCATCTCTAACAACACTCTTCCACATTAGTTTTTGTGCTTTCTAATGTATGTGAACCATACTCTTTAAAGTTCCTGTGGAAGAAAAAATACCCATGCCATCGATAGCAGCCACGAAACCAGAACCTACTGTTGTCCCTCCCAAAGACGAGCCAGCAAAAAAAGACAAAGGTACTTTAATGTTTCTCCTGTATCTTACTTTAGTAACAACCTTTCAGTCTTTTTAAGTTAATTATTTATACCTAGAGGAGAGTTCCTAATGACCTTTCCTGTGACACCACCATCTGCCCAAATTACATCACCATTCAGCTGATGAAGGGTTATGGACAGTAGCAGCACAGGGGGACAGTCCATAATTGAAAAATGGAGTATACACCCTGCTGCATTTAATGTAGCATAACTCATGCGTCAGCACATTTCCTCTTCTTTGTAGTCATGTCTTGTGCATGTTTTTTGCCAAACCCTCTTTAAGCTCTGAAGCCCGAACCTAAACTTGTGACTGAAAAAGTACCTCAGAAGGCCTTTGATGATGTTATTGTGTTGGAAAGTGAACCCAAGAAGCTGCCTGATAAAATACCTGAAACATGGCCTCGGGGCAGAGCTGAGGTGCAGGAAAAGACCCTTGAGGGGATCCCAGAGAAAGTACCGGCACCTGAGAGAAAAGTGGAGAAAATTCCAAAGATGATGCTAGAAAAATTACCTGAGAAGGTTCCAGAAAAAACACCTGAGGATAAAGTGATAGAGAGGCCTCCTCCTGAGAGGAAGCCTGAAGAAGTTCCCCAGAAGGTGACTGAACAACAGAGGATTCCTAAGGAACCTCTGGAGGAGCTTCCCGTGAAGGTTGAGGAGGTAAAACCTGAAAGGGTGACAAACAAACAAACTGAGATAACAGTCCCTACAAAGGCACCTGATAAAATAGAAAAGAAGGTACCTGAAGTCAAACCTAAACGAGAGAGAGAAGAAGTTCGTCCTAAAGGTACAGATGAGGCAGACCTCAACTCTTTCTTTATCTTTGTCTTCTTCATGCATGTGAATCATCGGCAACAGTTCAGTTACATTTGTTCATGGATAATAGAAGCTGCTGTAGGCACAGTATGCCACAGAAAAATAAACCCATACTCATTAGAGATCATAACTAGTCGTTTACTTTTAGATGTTATGTCAAGACATTCATTCTTGTATAAACTGACTACAACCTGAACTGATGTCAATTCTTCACAGCGTTTTATAACATCTTCAATCTCTCTGTTGTGTCTTGTGTCATAATATTTTCTGGTTATTTCAGAATCTGTGTTAATAGTTAAAAAACTCTTTTTTACATTGCTCTTCTCCTAATGCAACAACATGGAATAAAAACGGCGTAATTCTTTAAAAGAACTAAAATCTAAGAAGACTGAGAAGCTTGGGCCTACAGATGTTGAACAAGAGAAAAAAGTCTCTCCGCCTGAAAAAGGTACTGACCATCTGGAGACATGATGGAGATGTTTGACTCTGTGTAATGTAGTCCAGGTGAATTATCACCTCAGACATTAGCCTTTTAATCTCTGTGTTGTCTTTCTAACACTGATGCTTGTCTTTGTGTTCTGCTGTCACCTCTTGGCGCCGCCACATGACGCCTCTTCTTCAACAACTCTTATGTACAGAAATTACAAACCTTTTCCAAACCAACCAAAGAAAAGAACCTAAGAAGACTCAGGAAGTTTTTTATGAGACTGAGAAAATGTCCCCAACAGAGGAAATTTGGGAAATAGAGGTGGAAGAAAGCACAGAAGTTTTATATGAGGATGAAAGGACTCCTGTGGGCAAAACAGAGTTGTTGTCTGTCGTCGATGTCTTACGCACAACAGAAAAGCCGACCCCACAAGATAAAAAGTCTGAATTGAAAGGTCAAATATCTGTTACTGACACTTCAAAGAGGAAAGAAAACAGGATGAACACAGATAGAATAACACCTAAAAAAGAGGAAATTACAGTTATAGTCCAGGAATCTGAATCGGTCAAAGATAAGGACATTTCAACAGTGCAGGATGAAACCAGACAGAATAAAACTAAAAAGGGGCTTCTTGTCTGGACATCTAAATCTCCAACAGAAGAAATTACAGATAAAAAGAAAGACAGCATGTCAGTCAGTTTCCTGCCAGACAAGCAGGACATCTCTAAACAACAAACTAGAGTTACAGTCAAAAAGGAAAGTGAGATCACTATTAAACCAGAAAGCAGAGAGAAACACAAGAGAGAAGAACCCGCACAAACAATTACAATCAAAGAAACAGAGATAGTAACAGATATTCCATTTGTTAGAGAAGAAGATAAAACCAAACCGTCCCCAGAGGTTTTTATAACAGAGGAAAGAAAACAAACTGAAAAGCTCGAAATTGAGGTTAAAACTTGTAAAGAAGTGCCTTATAAGGAATTTGAACATGGCACTGACACAATATCTGCTATTCCAGAAGAGAAAGTTAGAAACAAACCAACAAAAATGATTTCAACTCAGCTGAAAGTTGTGGAGGATAAAATAATTGGACCACCATTCATTTCTGATTCCAAAAAAGGGCCAGAAGAAGTGTCAGTAACGAAAGCGGAGCCAGCAGAGAGGAAAAAGGAAAAGACGGCAAAAGCAGATGAAAAAAGTAGGATAAAGGAGAAAGTTCCTGAAACATCTGAAGTAGAGGTGAGACCTGAAGTAAAACCAGAAGAGTCAGTAACAGACGACAAGCTTAAGAAAACAAAAGTGAGGGAACAGGAAGATGAAAAAACTGGAACAGAATACAAGAAAAAAGGGTCCAGAGATGTCCCTCCTCAGAGACCTGAAGCAGGAAAGAAAAAAGAGGAAAGTTTTTTAATCGAGGACAATGAAGAGAAGAAAAGGATTTACCCCCAAACACCTTCCAGAGGTACAGAGAGAAACTCTAACATCATAATCATTTCCATCTCTAACTATTACGACTCCAGATTTGGTTGCCGTCTTTGTTCTTTTTTATCCAAGCTCATTGGCAACCAGCAGGAGTCATCATTTCAGCCAAATTACATCAATCTTCTATTTCATTGATTGTGTCTGTTTTTAAAGGGCTTAGTTTTATTCCCATGTTCTGTGAAGTGTCTTTCCTTTTGTTCTTTCTTCTCCTAAACATTATTGTCTTGCATCTAACAAAAACTGATCATTCTTTAAAGACACAGAAACTAAGCCCAAGACAACTCTGGCTGCTCCAATTCCTAAAAAGGTCGAGATAAAAGAAAAAACACCTGAGAGAGGTACAGCAACACATTTCCCCATGTTGATTGTCAGATTACTTTTTATCTCTGTTTGTCTGATTTAATTCCAAATGTGTCTATGTTTTTGTATTTCCCCTAATCTCTTGGCACTGCAACATGGTGCTTTGTCTTCACACCTCTTTAATCCGTTCACCCAGACGTGGCTCCTGATCTTTTAGAGGGTGAGAAAAGAGACAGAAATCACAAGATCCTAGAAGAGGCTGGAGAAAAAGCTAAAATGCACCATGAGGATGAAGACGAAGTTAGATCTCTGCTACAAGAAGTGATTTTTAGTACAATGAAGGAACCTAAAATAAGTGGTAATATATCTGTTACTGATGGTTCAGAAACACAGGGTTCTAACACTAAAGAAAATGTCATATCAGGACATGAAATAGAAAAATACAGAGCAGCTCCTGTTCAGCGTGAGCGTAGTGAACAAGAAAAAAATGATTTTCAACAAACTGTTGAAGAAACAGCAAGTGAAAAAATAAAAGGCATTAATAAAGGTTCTGAAGAACATAAGGAAACTACAACCAAAAGAAAAATGTATAAGACACAACAGGTACATGCAGAAGCTGAAAAAAAGCCAGATATTAGCAGACAAGGGGTCAAAGATAAACCGACATTTTCGTTTGAGTTAACGAGTGTGAAAAACATTAAACCTTTGGAAAAAGACGAAGAATTAAAGCAAACTCACAAAAATACGAAACGTGTAGAGGCAGAAAATGTTGAAACAAAAAAGACGCATGAAATATTTTTTTTAGAAAAGAAATCTCAAAAGGAGAGATCTCCTAAACATAGCCCAACTAAATATGATGAAGCAGAGGAAGAATCATATGCTGCTGAGGGCATTCAGTCAAAGTCAGAAAGACGTGCAAAACCAAAGTCAGCCAAAAAGAAAACACTGCCCATGAAACAAGCCAGACAACAAATAATTTCACAGTCCCTTCAGTTAAGAGATTCTAAATCCAAAGAAAACACATGGGCAGAAACAGAGGAGAAACATATAGAAAACATTTCACATTTGCCAGAAAACAACAAGGAAGGACTTCGGTTAGCAATGTCCAAAAGCATTGCAAAGTCAGAAATACCACAGGATGAAGCTATTCCTCTGAAAAAGAAAGGATTACAACAGATAAAACAAATACCTCATGATGAAGGCATCACAGATAATGACCTGATAATGAAGAATGAAGGAAGGGATCTGGGCAAAATGTTAGCACCTGACGAGTTTCTGCATGAAACCATCCAGTCCAAAGTAGTTCCACTTAAAGACAAACTGGTCAAGGTCATTCCTATAGAAGGAAGAACTGAGATGGAACCCAAAATAAACATTCTCAGCCCAGAATCAGAGGAAGAAACATTAACTGATAATATACTTCTAAAGCCTGAATTCATGCCACAGAGCAGGACATCCAAGGATGGTATATCCCAAAACATGAGACATCAGACAGTAGGTGCCAGTAAAGAAGAGGACATTGTTAAAGTAGGAGACATTCATCGTCCAAGACCAATTCAATCAAAAGGAATGGAACAGATGATAAAAAAGACCAATAACTCAGAATTAGGTACCCCAACATGCCAAACAGAAGAGGGAGAAATGTTGGCCAAAACTGAACAGATTGTTGGTAAACGAGTAGAGTCAGAATCTCAGAGAAGTAAAAAGATATCTAAAACTGAAAAAGGAGAAAGGGGACATTTGTTAGAGATCCCTCAAACAGAAAGAGTTCCACTCAAAGATAAAGGTCAAAAGGTAGTGAGATTTGAAGATACTCAACTAAAGATTCATTCAGAGGTCAGAGAGGTTGAAAGCGACAACAATATTTCAGCTGAAGAGCAGAAAACCAAGAATATGAACATTTTTATAAAGTCTTCAACTGGGGACAAAGAAAATTCTGAGACACAACATCAAGCAGAAACGCAAAAACAGGGTAAACAGCAACCACTCAAAGGTAAAGCTCAAGATGTCCAGTCAATGATTATCAGAACTAACGATGAAACATCTGAAGTCAATTCCAGCAAAGTCAATGAAGCAAAAAAACAAGAACTAATTAAAATCATGCCCGCGCTCATCCCTGTGATAGAATTAACACGCAAAGAGTCATTAATGGCAGAGGATTCTTCTGAGGGATGTGCCTCAATTTCAGAAGCTGGACAAGACATTGTAGAAAACAGAAGATTAGATGTAATGCCTGTAAAGATAAAACAACCACTAGAAAAAAAACTAGATATGTCTTCAGAAACAGGAGAAAACAAAATATCTAAACAAGAACAAGCTAAAAGAAAGGCAACCTGTACATACAAGCCAGTATATAAATCATTACAATCAGAAAGACTGGAGCTACCAAGACCTGGTGCAAGCACAGGCAAATCTGTCGACTCAAAGATGATCACTAACAAATACACTAAAGGTACGGACAGGTTGGACAGCAGAGATATGCAGGCATTAAGCAGAACTGATGAAGTTATATTGAAAGACATGATAACTGACAAGGTCACAACAATGACAGTGACTGACATACCTGCTAAAATTATTTCCAGTGAGGCCAGCCAGGTATGCATTGAAGCAGACTTGAGAGAACAGGAACAGCCAGAAAGAAAGGCATCTGCTGCAGATTTGACACAAGTGACATCTAAAGAATCACTTACAAGAAAACTACAGATGGAAGCCAAACCTAAAGAGGCAGAGTCAGTACAGACAGAGAGTGAATCTGCATTGCCACGAGAACCACAGCAGAATGAGATAATAGTTGAGCAAGACCAGCTTAATGTCAGCACAGTTAAAGATAAAACTTCTAAAGTAATTCCTAATGAAGAGAGAAAAACAACATGGAAACAAATTGAGAGACAGGTTTCAGTTGAATGCATGATAGAGGAAATAACAAAAAAAATGGAAGTAGCCTCAAAAGACATTGCACAAATCAAAGAAACTATATTTTCATCAGCTGAGCAGGACTTTGGTGTGACAGTTAGATCTATTGCCAATGAATCAATGTCCCTGAAGGTTACACAACAAACATTAACTAAAACTCCAGAGGCTGAAGATCAACCAACCCCATCACAACTAAAAGTGAATCCCTTAGAATACTGGAAACCAAAAACACACGAGCAGCCAATTAAAAGAGAGGTGTCAGCTGCAACTGACAAGGGAATCCCACAGTCTTATCCCTCAAAGGAAGAAAAATCAATAACGAACACGCTACACAGAAAAGTTTCTTTGGGAGTTGATGCTCCCAAGATAACTGGGCTGATAGATGCAGTAAGTGAAAGTTTATCAGACCGTGATTACCACAGGAAATATGGTGCTCAAGAAGGCAGAAGACGAACATCAGACATATCTAAAAATATTTCAACTCAAGACGCTAGGATGGTTTCAGATGAAAAGTGTAATAATACTGCACCTTCTGAGGCAACAAAAATCAGGCAGGAGCAAATTAAAGGAATGACATCAGTGGTACCGGTGATGGACATGGCAGCTGAACAAACTCCTGCAACCACAATCAAAGTTACAAAAGACATTTTACAACAGACAATCACGTCTGATCAAAAAGAAAAAGATAAAAAAGTTCAAGGAAGCCAGTCTAACTTAGAAACAGATAAAAGTAAAGAAGGCAAAGTGGCATCCCTTAAAAAGAAAATCCTAAAAACAGGGCAAAAGATTGACAGCACAGTCTTGGGGGCATCTGATGGTGATGTACCAGACAAACAGTGTTTAGCCAAGCATGATTCGGCAGAAAAGATAGATGAAACTGCAAAACCCGTTAAATCTGAAAAGAAGGAAATAAGGTGGCAACACACAACGGCTGAAGTTACATCTGAGGTGAAAGTAAAAGAGACCAAGGCGGGTAAGGTTCATAAAGAAAAAGATGCAGCCCACAAATTATCTAAGACTGCAGCTGAAGTAATTAATGAAACTGGTAAAATCCCTCCATCTGTTACAGCAAAAACAACAAAGCAAGAACAAACAAATGTGGTTACAATTTCCCATGACAAACCATTCAATGAACAAACAACTAAAGAGACTCAGTCTAAGACAGTAACAGTTAAAGCTGAATACGGCAGTGTCACCGCTTTTAAAGTTCCAGAAACCAAAGAGGTACAAGTTAGAAGAAAGTCTTCGGTGCCTCCTGTGACAGATGTTGCATCTGAAAAAACTCAGGTAGCAAAAGATGGAGAATTGATAACAGACACTTGCAAATATATTACTGCCAAGACCACAGTGAAAGATAAACCTGAGAAACCTGAAGGCAAAACTGAGGTTTCAAGAGCAGTTCAGCACAACTTAACCCTTGAGATGAAAGTAGCATCTGAAAGATCTCAGATAGTTGGAAATGTTAACTCGGACACTCTCAAACACCCTGTAACACCTGATGAGCTGATAAAAGATACTTCTTCAAGAAAGGAGTGTCTGATAAAAATGGACACGGGAGTATTAGCAGTTGAACAAGACGAGTCAAAATTAGACAAAGCTCAAGATGAAACAAAGGTTAGTGAGGAGTTACATGAAAGATGGAAACAAACTGAAGGAAAGGCCTCAGTTGCATGTGAAGCTTTAGAAAAACCCTCTGTAATGGACACACCTCCAATATGTGCTTCACCTGAAGATGTAAAACGCAGACCAAAGCAAATCAAAGCAAACTCTGATGTTATTCCTAAATCTGGGGAAGAAACCACAGAGAATAAAGACATTCAGTCAAAGAAATCAAAACTTTTAAAGAATAAAGGACAATTTTCTGTTGAGGAGGTGCAGTCCATGGTTGCAGTTAAAGATGTATATGAAAGTGTTTCCCCATTGAAAGTACCTAAAACAAAACAAGGACACTTTGAGAGAACAAATTCAGCTCAACCTGTGATGACAGTTGCATCTGAGAAACATCTCATTGTAAAAAATGGACATTCTAAATCAGACACACTGCAAAGAGTTTTTATTCCTGATAAAAATGTAAAAGACATGACATCAAGGAACGTCGTTGTATACCAGTCCAGTGAGGTGCCGCTTAAAAGACATTTACAAAGTCCTCTATCTGCCCAAGACAGGTTGGAAATTTTAGCTGTAAAACATGACATAACAGACAATGATAGTCCAACGAAAGAGGTCACAGAACAAATTGCATCCGTGAAACAAAAGGCAGAATGGAATTCTGTTACATGTCAAAAGACTCCAGAGACATTGGTAGGACACGTTAAATATGAGGTTAAGTATGAGCGAACTTCTCAAAATAAATCCCACTCTCTAAAAGACCAACATCAGGTTACAGTTGAAGGCATTCAGTCTAAAACAGACACAATTAGAGATGGTACCCCAGCTGTAGAAACAAAGTATGATCAAACTGAAATTCAAAAAGAGTGTTTAGGAATAGATAAATCTGATGTGGTAGCAGAAGAAGTTCAGTCAAAAGTAGTCACAGTAGAGGAAAAAACAGGTGCGGTTAGTCCTATTGAAGGAGCACCAATGAGGCTGGAACACACTGAAAGCAAAGCAACAGAGAAGACTTCTAAACTATCACCTGTATCAGATGACAGGCTGGAGAAGTGTACTACAAAAGACATTCTTAGAGACATAACTAAAAGCAAAGAAGGAATCAGAACAGGCTTTTCAGCTGAACAAGAAACAAAAGATCAGGAACAGTGGCCAAAATCCATGTCAGCTGACGACGTAGCTGCCAGAGTTCCACCTGGAGAACCAACAATAGTAGTACAGGAACAAGCTGAAAGACGACCCACAGTTACATGGGTCGCTGAAGAGTCCATCATTGAGGATGATAATTTGGGACTACAAATGAAATTGGCTAAAGGTAAGCAAACCAAGCAAGAAAATTTGATAAGGAAAGTCACAGTCAAAGAGTGTCGTGCAAACCAAAAGACAGAGCTAGAGGCCACTGGTGAACAAATCAAATGTGAGATGTTAGTTACAGCCACGAAAGGAAATGAAGAAATGTCTCAGTTCCAACAGATAATCAATGAAGAAACTCAGATTTCTGACAAGTACAAACCCTCAATGCTGGAGTCAAAAGCTGATATCGATGTACTGCGTTTGTATGAGCCCACAGTCAAAGAACCCTCAGTAACAGATAAAATCAAAGAAAGCATACCTGAGAAAGAAACTACTGACTACAAAAGAGACAGTTCAGGATACAGGGAAGGCGCCACCAGGAGGTGGAAACCTGAAGTTGAACAGTCTTGTATGGAAGCAGATGTCCGATATATGCCTCCTCATGAAGGAGGAACCATAACCAGAAAAGTGAAAGGAACTCAAGACATTCAATCCATCATAGAAACAGGAGTTTTCTCTTTGGAGCCAGAAGGGAAAGCAAACGTGTCCCTTCAACAATCTTCAAGAGGTATATAGGGAAAACATGTCTATGTCACTGAGCACGCTTTGTGATCTGAGCACCAAACCTCAATCTGCACTTATAATCATCGTCTTAAGGATTTTTCATCGTCATCGTCATCTCAGGAGGATTTCCATGTCATATCACCCATTTGTTTGGGCAAAAACTATATTCTTTCTCACTGTGAAGAACCACAGAGCTGTTACATGAGATGGTTTTTATTGTGGTTTCCCATCACCTGATAGCTAAACCACCACGGCTTTGTGTTGTGTGTTGGGTTTTTCTAATACTGTTTGTGATGTATGTCATGTGTCATTGTTTCTTTCCATAGGTGAGGGTGAAAATATTTTGGAAATTTCTTTAAAATCATTCTTTCAGCTTTGTATGTTTTCCTTCTGGATTGTTTTAATTCTTGTCTTTGCATGGTTAAGTGCTCACTCCAACAATCTTAGCAAGATTATGACTGTCATATCATTTCATTTCCAAGTTCCAGTTAAGGACAAGGAGGTGCTGTCAGATCTCAAAGAACCACTGATTAAGCCAGCTGCTTCTCCAGAAGGTACACATCTTTTAAAAATTATGTTATATATATGTGTTTCTGCACAAGACATTTGTAAAAGAATGTCGCTCTTTTTTATTTTATCCATTATACTGTGGGAGGAAAACATATCAAATGATCTATACAGTGTCAAGCTCTCTCTGCGTCCATGGAGAGCTTTCTGATGAATACCCTGTATACTTTGTACTTTAAGAGAGCAATCTGCAGGTTGCTGAAAAAGTTCAAGAAGCTCCAAAAAGATCTGAAGTCACTGACAAAACTAAGAAGCTGGAGAAGAGAGTTACACCAGAGAAAGATACAAAGCCAGGTATTCAGACAATAATTCTTAAATAATTTGGGGCTGTGTCTTTGAGACTTTCCTTGCACTTTTTTACACGTGTATATATTACACAAGTATCCATGCTACAACCTGTTGTGAAGGCTAAAAAGACAAGATGGACATCATGAAAGAAGAAAAAACAGTTGTGGTAGAGAAGATTACTCCCAAGACAGGTAGAGATATTATAGGACAGTTAGGGAAATAAAGCCTTCAAGATGTTCACCACATCTTATTTGATGTTTGCTCTAATCGTCATCCGGTTGGTTGTTTTGCCTTGGTCAGCATGACGTTCAGACCATCCCTGTGTTGTTGATCTTTTGTGTATCTTTAAGTCCTTGACCATGAAACCAACCCACTATGTGTGATGGAATTCGGATATTTTCTGTTCAGTTTCTGTTTTGCCCCCTAGTGGTTCCTTTGTGTGTTTTATTTGTTTATGCCATTCGCCAAGATCTACCTAGAGGCAGTCACACCTGTATTAATCTGCTGCCATCCATGCCTTCACAAGTTGTTGAGCGGCATCACCTTTTCACACTGTATCCTTATTAAATCCTCCGACTCATCATATCGGCCTGTTTCTTGGATTTTGATTACGAGAGTGTTTAGCTGTCTGTATAGCTGAGTCTACGTTCATGAGGACACGCTCAGTGAGGACAGAACACTATGCCATGTTTATGCTTCGACACAATTAATGTTAGGTCATTATCCTTACATATCAAACTGCCTAATTCAGTTGAATAATCTCATTCTTTACTACAAACCTTTGCATGTCAGGCACAACAATATTATGTCATCTGTATTCTGAATTTGTATTTTTTTTACATTATTTATGCGATTGTTGACTAAATGAAAGTAATTTGTGAGGTCTTCCTATTTTTCAAATGGTAAAAAATGATCTTCAATACATGGCTTTATTAATGAACTTCAAACTATTACCTCTGCATTAGATGAAACTAAGGGACCTGTCCAAGCACCAGGAGGAGTCAAGAAAGGTAGGAGCAACAATTACAACCCATGTTATGTCAGCTCATGTGATTCATACATGTCAGTACGGTACCTAAAAGTTCCCCCAAAACTCTAATCTACACCCAGTTCACAAGGTGATTGATAGATATCCATTAGAATACTATTGAGAACTAATGAAATCTGTGAGTTGGCCAATAATTAGTTGTTTTTGAATCATTAGTCATTTGAAATATACAGTATATACACATTTTTTTCTGTATTTTGTTCTGTGATCTAGTTTTGTCTTTGTCTTCTTTGTCACTTTAAGTTATTTTATACTTTGTGATATATAAAACATTAATGGCTTAATTATTATTATTATTTTATTTATCTATTTTTTTTTTTTGCTTTTTTGTGACTTTTCGGTGTATGTGTACACATCTCTATGTCAGTTAAATGTCAATAAGTAATATCAACCTTTACTGCCTCAGAAACTGTTCTGCACAAAAAAGGTACTTTTCATATGGAAGATGATGGAACATACGAGATTCCCACCCTGAGGAAAACAACCAGAGTTGTGAGAGAAGTGGAAGAAGAGCAAGAGATAATTCAACTGAAGAAGATTCCATCCGTTACACCTAAAGAGGCTGAAGAAGAGGACAAACCTCAGCAGGTTATCAAGACCACTGTCTTTGATGTTGAGGAGATGGTACATAAAGAAGAGGCAATTGAGATATCAGTCACTACCCGGAAACCTGTTGAGGAAAGGAAGCCTCGAGAGAAAGCAGATGTGGTGAAAAAGCCTGAAGTCATTAAACCCAAAGAAGAGGAACACAAACAAGGTCCTAAAGATACATGCACCCGTCAGAAACCCATCCCTAAAGATGATAAACCAGAGGATAAGATTTCCCATAAGAAAACTACCAAGGCACCAAAGGATGAGGAACCAGCCCCACCAAGTGCAACTTTAAAGAAAGTGAAAAAATTGCCTTTAGATGAAGTTGAACCAGAACTAGTTAAACTAAAACCATTCGAGAAGCACGTTAAACCAGCAGAAGAGCCAGAGAAAGAAAAGGAGAAGCCAGACGGGCACACTGAGCCTTTCGACAAGGGAGAGAGGATTTCCAGAGAAGTGGAAAGCAAAGAATCTCCCAAGAAACCTGAAGAGCTTCCTCCAAAGGTAAGAGAGCCACAAGCCAAGGTTCCAAAATCAACAGATAAAAAGAAAACTCCAGATAATAAGCCAGAGGAGGTCAAAGCACCAACCAAAGTAAAGAAAATCCTTACAAAGGAACAAGAGAAGGACGGTGTTAAGCTTAAGCCCATCCCTAAGCCTTCCAAAGAGGCTGCAGAGTCTGAGAAAAAGCCAGTGGAGCAGAAAGATAAGAAGCCTGTTGATGATTTGAATGAAAAACCACAAGAACGAGAAACAGAGGTTGGGATAAAGAAGCCAGAGTTCCCAGAAACCCCAGATAAGCTAAACAAGGCAATAGAGGTAGAAGCAGTTCCAATGGAGAAGAAGGTGTCTCCTTTTCCTGCTACTGTTAAGAAACCTGAGAAGGTTACAGAGGAGCCCATACCTTTGCAGTTGAAGAAGGGAGTCATACCAAAGGTGAAAGAGAAGAAGGAAGATGTGGCTCTGAAGCCTGTGGAACAGCTTAAGAAAGTTGAGCTAAAAAAGACACCATCTCCTAAAATTGAGAAAACTAAAGAAGCAGAGGCCATCCCTGTTAAGAAGAAATCAAGTATTGGAAAAATCGAAAAGATTCCTAAAACTGTTTCTCCAAAAGACTCTATTGAAGCTGTGACTCTTAAAAAGATTCCAAAGAAGACATCACCAGAAGAGGGCGAGGCTACAGAACTAGCAAAGCCTGACAAAGGGAAGGTCCCCATGGCAAAGGAGATCTCTCCTGGAGCTGTGCAGATGAAGAAAGTTTCTACCCAACCAGAAGAGGAGATATTTGAAGCTGAGGAAGAAGCAGCACTGGAAGAAGAGGCTTGGGGGTGGGAGCTAGTTCCCCGTGAGAGTTATGGCTCAGAGGACTGGGAAGGCGAGGGAGAAGAAGGTGCTCTGGAGGTTCCTGGGGTGACGAGGAGAGGTGAGATGATGGCGACCCCAACTTGTTGGGTGACGACCAAGAAAACCACTCCCTTCATGCCCTGAATAATCTCTATCCTTTTCCATCATCATGCCTCCATCTAAATCATCTTTACCTCATCAAATCTTTAAGTGACGTGATTTACGCCATCTCTTTCTTCTGTTTATGTTAAACATCATTCTGTCTGTCAAAGTCTCCAGTCATGTTCATTTGTCCGTCTATTCTAATCAGTCCACATTTGTTCGTGCCTTCATCTTTACATGTCTGTTCATTCTTCCATCCCTTCATAAAAACGTAATGACTGTACAAATGTGATTAGACATCATTCATTTTGTTTCATTTTGTCTGCCTTCACTTAAAAGTTGCTATTTCATACATTTACCAGAACAGTCACTTTATACCTCCCTGTACATTTGAGGTACAATATATATTTTCCTGGCAGTAGCATGTTTGAATAAATATATTTGAACAAATATAATTGTTTCTAAACAGAGGGACAACCAGCAGAAGAAGCAGGAAGAGGTAGAGGTAGAGGGCTGAGACGTAAGTCCTAACAATAAAGTGTGTCAGTGAATTTTATAGTGACTCCACAGAGTCCTAAAAATGTGAACTGACTGTCTTAAATGCACATTTCAGCTAAGCAGACCCCATCGCCCGGCGAAGGCAGGGGCCGTGGCCTGAAGCCTGGAGGAAGAGGTACTCCACCACCAGAGCCCCCGTTTGCAGGATTTAAACTCAAAGCTGTACCTCTGAAGTTCATTAAGAAGCTTCAGGATATCGTGCTGCAGGAAGCTGAATCTATTGGCTCGTCGGCTGTGTTTGAGTGTGAAGTCTCACCTTCCACTGCCACCTCTTCATGGATGAAAGATGGAAGTAACTTGCGTGAGAGCCCCAAACATAAGTTCACTTCTGATGGCAAAGATCATAAGTTGAACATTATTGATGTCCAGCTGTCAGACACAGGTGAATATACCTGCGTGGCCAAGAATGCAGGGAAGGAAATATCATGCACCGCCAAGCTCATTGTTGAAGGTATTTATACATCTTTTGTCCCTCAAATATATCAAAAACCCTTTATGTCTGGTAGAACCAGAAATAGTAAATCTTCTAATGATGTTTAAGTGTTTGTTAATTCTGCCTTTTATCTCCTCACAGAGCTGCCTGTAAAATGGATCAAAGAGCTGGAGGAGGAATCGTCAGTTTTGAAGGGTCAGCCTCTCTACTTGACCTGCGAGTTGAATAAAGAGAGAGATGTAATATGGAAGAAGAATGACGAGGTCCTGAAGAAAAAGGAAAACAAGATTCAGATCAATATCATTGGTTTGCAGCATGCTGTGACCATCCAGAATACCACTGAGGAGGAAGCTGGTTGTTACTCATGTGAAGTGGCTGGCCAGGAGGAAGTCAAGACGAAAACAAATGTCAAAGTGATTGGTAAGTCTTTGTTTCTGTAAAATACAGTGATACTGGTGCTTTGTAGCTTTTGTCTACTAGAATGAAGAACATTTGAATGCATGACCTACACGATTTCATTGCACAGAAAGATTTGATAAATTAGATAAAACAAACCAAGATACAGTTTGCTCTAATTTAGTATATAAATATGATATGATATGTTCATGTTGTGTCTCTTTTGGTGCATTGATTCCCTTTTTCACTCCAACAGAAATCATCAAAGATTGGATCGTGAAACCACTGAGAGACCAGCATGTGAAACCAAAGGCAGCTGCTACATTTAAATGCGAGCTCTTTAAGGACACCCCTAACTGGAAATGGCTCAAAGGAGAGAAAGAGATCACTCCTTCTGACAAGGTTGAGATCAAGAAGGAAGGAAAGGAGCTAACCCTCACCATCAAGAATTGTCAACCTAGTGATGTAGCAGAATACGCCATGGAGGTGGAAGGACGAACCTACACGGCCAAGCTAACTCTAGGAGGTTTATCTTTTTGCCTATTAACTTGGCTTTTGACTTGAGTTCCTCAAAAAATGTACTTTGCACTAATACAACCTCTTTCTCAGAGCGCGAGGCTGAAATTCTGAAGCCTCTGGCCAGTGTTGAGGTGACTGAGAAGGAAGATGCCACGTTTGAGACTGAAATCTCAGAGGATGATGTTCCAGGGGAATGGAAGCTCAAAGGAGAGGTTTTGACCAGATCCCCGGTAAGACTGGATGGCCCTAAACTGTAGAAGGCATAATGTCTATATCTATTTCTATACAATTGTGTGTTTTTATATATAAATGTACTGTAATGTATTTATTAGACATGTGACATCCAAATGGATGGTGCAGTGCGCAGGCTCACGCTGAAAAATTGCCAGTTGGATCAGGCCGGAGAAGTGTCCTACCAGGGTCTGAACGCCATAACCAGCGCAATGCTAAATGTCAAAGGTAAGAAATCCTCCTGGTTCGTGGATTGATTCTTTTTTTAACACAGTGTTAAAATTGTTGTTTTACCTTGCTTACATGTTTCGGCTACAG
>JAUMTR010000013.1:577080-596940 GCA_032270685.1 Microctenopoma stevenorrisi
AACAATTTTAACACTGTGTTAAAAAAAGAATCAATCCACGAACGAATTAGACACACAGAATGAACACTCAAGAAATCCTCCTGGTATCTGGACTTAACGGTGTACCATGGTTTCTGGATATTAGTTGTGAAAATAAAGGTGTCAGGTCCGTTGGGGGAAAAATAAAGCTTGATAGCACATGACAACGGACCTTAGGCCTTTTTTAAACGGAGTGAGAAGTCAATTTAATCATTTGTGCCATTCTTTGGGGTGTGCCACCCCTGAAGATCTAAAGGTGTTTTGATGTGGTATTTCAACTATTTCAAGTTGTCAAAATTGTGTCTTATTGGTTGTGTATTTGTTCAGTTGAGTGTAAAATGTAAAGCAGTCAATTGTTCTGTAGTGACATGTGTACAAAAGCGTGTGGATACCGTATGTTAATCTGTGGTTCCATGTTTTATGTTAAATGTACAGTGGCCAGTTTATATGCGACAACAAAAACACACGGAGACGTTGCTTAACCAGAATCCCTGTTTACCTAAAATACTGTAACTAGAGTTTAGTAAAGCTTAGACTTGTTAGAAAAGCAGCAGATGGCTGCTCAGTGCTCACAAACTGGGCTAACTGGTGAGGACATGAAAAACGAAGATCGAAGAAGACCGATATGAAGAATGAAGATGCGTGTCGTAGCCTGATCACATTGTCCTCCCAATTTCGTGCCAGTTGAAGATATTTGAAAACGATGGTGGTTTATTACCAGCAGACTGAATCCAAAAAGATAATTTGCTTAGAAGACCTGGACAACCTGAAGATGTGTTTACTGACAGAGAAGATAGAATCACCTGTTTATGACTCTAACAAGCTTCAGTTTATTTAATAATAAACTTCAAGTCAATACGCACTGATATCACTTTCATATGAGTCTAGAAAGGTACATGCGCGTGTACATGGAAAACTGGTCACTGTCTGTTGCCTGTTGTGTTGTTGACGTGTTTTGATGTGTTATTGATGTCCTATACTGTTTCACTTTTTAACCCAGAAATCCAAATGCACTTTGTTGTTCCGCTGAAGGATGTGACTGTGCCTGAAAAGAAACAGGCTAAGTTTGAATGCACCATCACAAAGGATGTCTCTAAAGTTATGTGGTACAAAGGGGGTGACATTATCACCCCAGACCAAAAGTTTGACATCATCGATGATGGAAAGAAACACATGTTGGTCATAAACTGCTGTGAGTTTGATGACGAGAACGAATATGCTATTGAGGTTTTGGGAAAAACTTCAACAGCCAGGCTCACAGTGCAGGGTAAGTGCTGGGGCTCTGAGACTGGACATAACTAGCAAAAAGAAGAAAAAAATGTTTTGGTTATGATTCTATTCATTGAGTTGGTTGTTTCCCTTTTCAACTTAACTCATATGAATATTCTTTACTAATGCAACTGTAGGTATCAGGCTCAAATTTCTCTCACCGATAAAGGACCAAACTGTGAAGGAGGGCAACACGGCTCGGTTTGAGTTGGAGCTATCTCATGAGAACGTTCCAGTCACCTGGTACAAGAACGACACTAAGATTCATCTGAGCAGAACAGTGCTGACTCATGTGGACGGGAAGAAACATGTTCTAGAAATAAAGGAAGTGACTCTAGATGATGCCTGCCAAATTAAGGCTGAGGCTAAAGCAATTCCTTCTATGGCCAACCTCACGGTCATAGGTAAAACAAAAGTCTTTGTCGTCCTCTTCGAGTGTCTCTTTTTTCCCTGTCCTTGTTCTGCTGTTACAGTTTGCTTGTGTCCATCGTGTTTGTGCAGGTCCGCAGATCTAATTCTGTGGGTGTTTGTAAGACACTGTTTTCTGTGTTGTAAGAAAAGTCTTGTCATTTGTCATCTGTGTTTGCCTGTATGGTGTATATGTGTTATTCATGTACAATGTAGAGTCACCAAAACTCTCCACATTCCAGAGGGAGACCCATACTTCACTGTCAAGCTGCAGGATTATACTGCAGTGGAGAAAGACAAGGTGATTCTAGATTGTGAGCTCAGCAAAGACGTCGATGTCATGTGGTACCACAATGAGGTTGAGATTAAGGCCTCTAAGATGGTGACCATTAAAGCTGAGGGCAAATGCAGAACCCTTATCATCAACAAAGTTGGGGACAAAGACAAAGGACAGTACGTATGTGACTGTGGGACAGACAAGACGACTGCAACACTTTACATTGAAGGTAAACGCGGAACAAGTTTGGGATTTTCAGTTGAAGCAACATACGTTGTAAAGTGGCCCTTTTTTTGCAGATCCTCTTTTTGCCGCAGTACTTCCGCTCTGTTTGTTAGTGTGTGTTTATTTTGTTGTTCAGTATTGAATGTCTAAATGTCTTCAGTAAGAACTTTGTCCCCTGTCTTGAACATCAGCTCGTCACATGAAGGTGGTTCGTCCAATGTATGGTGTTGAGGTGTTTGATGGCGAAACTGCTCGATTTGAGGTTGAACTCAGTGAGGACGATGTCCATAGCCAGTGGAAACTGAACGGAGACATCCTCTGTCCATCTGCTGTATGTGTTAACCAAATTATCTCCATTCAGTCATTTTGACTAAATCTGGATGCAGATTTCATTAAGAAAAAGAATAAAAACAGAAACATGAGAGTGTGGTCATAGGACCCGCATCTGATCACATTCTTTTTTTTTTTCATATCTGATGTCTCGTGTTTTTTTGTGAAACACGTTTTTGGCCATCTGTAGGACACTGAGATCGTGGAGGATGGTGCCAAACATACTCTGGTCTTGTACAACTGCAAAGTCCCTCAAACTGGTGAGGTGTCTTTTACTGCTGCCAACGCCAAGTGTTCTGCTAACCTGAAAGTGAAGGGTGAGCGTTCCCTTCAAACTACTATATTCTTACTCCCCACAGCACATTTTCCCAGCACGGTGCCCTGCAGAGGATTTTTCTTTTTTGCTTGAGCATACAAATCTTCTGTTTTATTGTTCTCATGTTCTTGGTGCTGTACAATAATATTGACTCAAACTGTTGGATAAAAAACGTGTAATAGTGATTTACATATGAATAATGGGGTAAATGCTATCACACTGTGCATACCAAGAACATCCTCTTGTTCAGTCCAACATTCTTTTTCTGTGGCCAGTCACTTCCCTGACGGCATTAACCTACCTGAACACACCACCTGTGGATTGGTATTAATTTCAACTGTCTGAATCAACAGAGCTCCCTGTATCGTTCATTACGCCGCTGGCTGACGTGCACGTGTACGAAAAGGATGAGGCAAAGTTTGAGCTGGAAGTTTCTAGAGAGCCCAAAAGCTTTCGTTGGCTGAAGGGATCTCAAGAGTTGTCACATGATGACAAGTTTGAACTTGTGGTGGAGGCAAAGAGACACACTCTTATTGTAAAATCTGCCAGATATGAAGATGAAGCCAAATATATGTTTGAGGCTGAAGATAAGAGGACATCTGGAAAACTGATTATCAAAGGTAAAGATCGTCAAATAATTTAATCTGGGTTAGGCAGGAATAGCGTGAGAGAAAAAGTTCAGTAAATCCTGTAAGTCTTTGCCAAAGTCTTTCAATGACTGTCTCAAAGTACTGCGAGGCCACACATCATCACCGTTATAATCGTAACCATCAGCTGTCCTCACAACAACAGTATGTTTGATCTTACATGTGTGTACATATAATCTCTTGTCAGGTATTCGCCTCGAATTTATTAAGCCAATAAAAGACGTGACTGTGAAAGAACGTGAAACTGCAGAGTTCAGCGTTGAACTCTCTCATGAAAAGATCCCAGTCGTTTGGTACAAAAACGACATTCGTCTGCACCCCAGCAAGGTGGTGCATATGTCAGAGGTCGGAAAAGTCCACACTCTGGCCTTCAAGGAGGTCACCATGGATGATACTTCCATGATCAAGGTCAAGGCTATGGGCAAGACATCAGAGGCCATGCTCACAGTGCTCGGTTAGTGTGAGTTTTTTATGAAGGTTTCTTCATTTCCACACAGAACACACATAAAGAAGAGAAACAAACAAGTCCGAGAAAGTTCACGTATTTGTATTATTGCAAACTGAACAATAGGTTTACAGGGTGAGTGTATTTTTAAATTCCTGTACTCTTGCAGAGGGCGACCTGTACTTTACTGTGAAGCTCCAGAACTACACCGCTGTCGAGAAAGACGAGGTGATTTTGTCCTGCGAGCTGAGCAAGGCTGTCGGCGAGGTCAGATGGTTCAAAGACTGTAACGAAATATTTCCCTCCAAGAATGTTGTCTTCCAATCAGATGGCAAGAAGCGCATTTTGGTCATCAAGAAGGCGACAAAGAGCAACATGGGCGCGTTCACCTGTGACTGTGGCACAGACAAAACCACAGCACACCTGAACATCGAAGGTAATACCTGTGGCGATGCAGACCTCCCTCCTCAGGTCCCGGTCAGCAGTCACCAACATCACATCTCTGTCGGGACCACTGGTCAACCCCCCCCGCCCGTCCTTTATTCTGTCTCCTGTTCTCTCATCTGAATGTTTGTAATGTTGTTGTCACGGGTGGAATATAATCGAACTCTGAACATCATTAAAACTGTATATGTTAATGTTAATGTCATGTTTAGGTTCAAATACATGTTGGAATGATCTATGTCCACCTTTAATAGCAGTAATAGAAAGTATAAGGATTTTAAAATTCAAGTTTAAGAAGTATCCTGACTGTGATGCTGTTCTGATTCAACGTTGCCCTCTAGCGCCCGAGTAGAATGTGTACGGTTGGGTTATTATCCACTGTGAAATCAAAGTGTTCTGCTTTTGCACAAACTGTAAGTCGCTTGTATTCCAGAGCTTCAGCTGTTTGCTCGAATGTCCTCGTGTTCACTGTACGTCCTCCACTGATCATCAAACAGTGTCTTTTTCCCAACATGAAACCGTTTTGTATTCTCTTGATCCTCTGATATTTTCCTTCAGTTTCACCTTCGGCTTGGTTTTTCTCTAACATCTTGTTAAATCTCTGCAGAGCGCGACATCAAGGTTGTTCGACCGCTGTACAGTGTGGAGGTCACAGAGAATGAGACGGCCAAGTTTGAAACCGAGATTTCAGAGGAAGATCTTCACGCCACCTGGAAACTGAAGGGAGACACTCTCCACCCGTCTCCTGTAAGATTACCAATAATAGGATCAATAAATGCATCTACAGCTTTTAAAAGCCTTCAATGAAGAATGTGGATGTTTGTTTTCAGGATGTGGAGATCAAGGAAGAGGGAACCCGACACATACTGCTCCTGTTCAACTGCAAACTGGATATGGCCGGAGGTGTCGACTTCATGGCAGCGAATGCCAAATCCTCGGCTCAGCTCAGGGTCAAAGGTGACAAAAATAACACTGATATAAACCACAGACAGTCTGTGGAAACATTTGTTGGCAGCTGAAACTCGTCCTCTTCACAGACTTTGTCATTTACATGTGCCAGATGGGGTCACGTCCAAAGAATAAGTATTAAGTTTTATATTATCAAGCCAAGATAAGGTGCTTTTCTGTATCTCACAGGAAGACTGAGTGTCCAGTACAAGTCCTTACAATGCAATTACAATTTATATGTTGTGTTTCAAATGTTGCCCACTGCTACCTGCAGAAAACCGGGGATTTTGTCTACCTAGAACTCTCCTTTTAGTTCAGGTGTGCCAGCTCCCCGTCGGTCTGCAGATAATGACGGACAGCGCTCTGATTGAACAGTCCGGCTCTCAGCTCGCTGTCATCGACACTGCCAGATGTCTTTAACTGGCTGTTAAGAAGCTTTAATTCAGGCATGTGAGGAAGCCTGTTGTAAATACTTGATGTGGTTTGTAAACCCAAACTGACATGTTGATCTGAGTTTTGCCCGTGCTACCAAACCTCTAACATGTCGGGGTTATAAAACAGGCTGCCTCTGAACCATGATGTCTCGTCATGTTGGGTAACTCCCGCGAGGAGCTCCACATTCTCCTTTTCCAGGAAAAATGCAGGCTGGTGATTGACAGGAGCAGATTTGCCTCCCTGATGAATTTGGCAGAGTTGGGCTCTTAGCCAATCAGGCACCTCGGTTATTTTAGAAGCCACATGCCTTATCTAGAGCAGGTTTGCAGTGATTGGCAGGGGGGAGGACGTGACCCCATCTCTCACTGGTTTGTACCAGCCGTATACATCTGACAGCAGGTCGTATGTTAATAAGCTCAACCCCCCAGTGCCAAGTCTCAGGGTGGCTGGTTTCAGTTATCCTGAGGGCTTCCAGCGGCCTGCCTTCAGCCCAACCACACCATGAGGATTAGCCACTGAGGATTAGCCATTTCTCCGGGGAGTTTTTGTGTCTTTTGACCTGTTTTGGGGGGGACTAACCATGTCTTCTCCCCAATCCAAAGCCCGAGTGATCGGCCTGAAGAGGCCTCTGAAGGATGTCACTGTGACTGCTGGGGAGACCGCCACCTTCGAGTGTGAGCTGTCATATGAAGGCATCGCTGTCGAGTGGTTCCTGGAGGGTAATAAGCTGGAACCAAGTGACAGAGTAAGTTCCAACACACCTGAGTCACCAGACTGTTTCTGTACCTCAAACAGGAAAACCATGACCCACTGACATTCACTTCCAAAGTCACTACATGTTGGATGAGTCCAGTTCTCGTGGTGGTTCTGGTCCAGGGTTCAGTCTTGTCTTCATATAAGGGCCTGCTGGTGGAGGTTCAGGATTTCAGCTGAGCATTCGATCCTGGTTTTGAGATAACGCAGGCAGGAAAGCTTTTCTGCCTTGCTAGCGTTTCTGCAGGGTTATTTTTAACAGCTGCAGGAGGCCGAGACCCAGAGCAGGTGGCAACAAGAGCTATTTGACAGCTTCAGCTTTAAACTCACACGATGTGCTGTGACCCGCGTTCAAATCGTCGTAGTGTTTACCGTGAAATGACAAAAGAAAGTTTGACAGTCTGAGTCTGACATAGAAATAAAATCCAGTCATAACACGGGATTCGTTTGATTATTGGATGAAACCTGAGAACCCGGAGGTTTCTGAAGACATGTGATCTCTCTGTGGGTTGTGTAACTGTGATATACAGAGTGTTGCATGTTGAACATGAGCAGAAGATCACACATCTCTAAATAATTCATTAGTTTTCAAATAAAACTAGGACTGTTAGGTTTTTACAGTGGCGCTGAAGCTCAGCGGGGTCTTTCGTTCTTGTTTTTCATAAATCCAAAAATATTTGCTAAAAAAATTGCAGCAGACTCTGTGAGGTTGGCGTCATGAGACTTTAGTTACATTTGTCTCAAGACTTGAACCGTCATGAAATCCTGACCCAGCATAAAACTGACTGAGTCACCTGTAGAAACTGATGTGTGTGCAAATAAAACCTCTGAAACTGAGTCAGCTTTGTACTTAGATGCCAATAAACAGCCAAGAGAGGGTGCTGTCACCAGCACCCACAGAAACACCTGTCAGCTGTGAAAGTGTGAATACATGAGATGATCCTCTCTCTCCCTGCTCTTTCTGTGATTCGGTGATTCTCAGCTACAACATTGAGATTATAATAACATATCCCTTAAAAACAGACATAAGCCTCGGTGTGATGTACAGTCAGTGGATATGTGGTAAAATCAGCCGTCACATGTTAGAGGTCACACTGTTTCGGGGGAGGGAAAGCAGCTGTCTGCAGGCATTTCAACTGTCAGGTTGGCTGACTGTGGGTGTGCTGGAGACCTGAGAACACAAAACGCCACTGTGTGTTACCTGAACCTCAGATATTGTTTAGGCATGACAAAAAGTCTCCGGACGGTGGATGCTTCAGGGCATGAACCCCTATGTTACTATCAATGTTAAAACATAACATAACCTAAATGGCTCTACGCTAGTATATACTATACTCTTCAGACCTAATCTGAAATATTGAACCTGGCAGCCAGTGCTCAAGGCAGAGTAAACCTGGAGCTGTTTGACTGTGTTGAACCTGACAGGTGGTGCAAAAGACGGAGGGTACAGTCCACAGCCTGACTCTGCGAGACGTCCAGCTGAATGAAGCCGGGCAAATTAAACTCACCACCAAAGACTTCCAGACAGAGGCCAGCCTCATTGTCAAAGGTAACACTAGTGCACTCCACTGAGTCCGGAAACATTCAGGAGGAAGTGTCCAGCGTCAGTTCGCTGTAAAAACAGCAGATTTCCTGCTTTAGGTTTTCCAAAAATAAAGATAAAAAGCAAACTAACAGAATACCTGGTACTAAAATGTCAGTGTTCTCATACTGCTGTATGCTTGTGTGTGTTCAGAACCACCGGTGGAGTTCACAAAACCTCTGGCAGACCAAACGGTGGAGGAAGAAGCCACCGCCACACTTGAGTGTGAAGTTTCCAGAGAGAACGCAGAGGTCCGATGGTTCAGGGATGGACAGGACATCCGCAAGACTAAGAAGTACGAGATGATCATTGATGGTCGCAGGAGAGCACTGGTTATCCACGACTGCACTCTGGACGACTCAAGGACATACACTTGTGATGCTAAGGACTTCAAAACCTCCTGCTTCCTCAGCGTTGAACGTATGTACAGAAATAGAAAATGGAATGAATTCTTAAACAGATGCTGAGAATAACTTGTCTTTCTTTACATCGACAGCTCCACATGTCGAATTCACGAAGCCCCTGCATGACGTCGAGGTCAAAGAGAAGGAATCTGCCAGATTTGAATGTGAAGTTTCCAGAGACGACGTCAAGGTGAGCGCAGCGTCTCTGCCCAGTTAAACTGTGAATACACAGGCTGAGTCCTTTTCTCAGACCTCTCCCTCCCTGCTGCCTCGCAGATCCGCTGGTTAAAGGACGGAAGTGAAATCAGAAAAGGAAAGAAGTATGAAATTATTGCACAAGGTCGGCAACACGTTCTCATCGTCCACAAGTCTGTGTTTGAAGATGAGGCTGAATACGAATGTGATGCAAAGACCTCCAAATCCTCCGGCATGCTCACTGTCATTGGTAAGGACGCATTGACCTGAACCATGGTCAAAAAACTAAATAACTGAACCAGATGATTTGTTTTCTGAGCCATTCTGTCATACTTGTGCCTGCAGTAACTGAGTTCCACGACATATTTATGCCAAAACAGAAAATGTTGACATACAACACATTGTATTCACATCTGACCGTGTCTCATCACTGTGTCTCTTTCTCTGGTTCAGAGGAGGAGGCCAGGTTCACCAAGAACCTTTCCAATGTGGAAGGGACTGAGACGGACAGTGTGAAGCTGATCTGTGAGGTGTCCAAACCCAGTGCCGACGTTACTTGGTACAAAGGAGACGAGGAGCTGCCAGAGGGCGGCCGCTACGAGCACATCGTGGACGGGAAGAGGAGGATCCTTTTCATCCAGGACCTTAAGTTGGCCGATGCTGGAGAGTACAACTGCAGACTAAGTCCCAGCATCAGAACCTCTGGAAACCTCAAGATTAATGGTACAAAGGAAAAAGATCTCTCTGTTCTGGAACATCTCAGTCTTAAGATTTCAGGAAAACATTAATTTTTCTCTGAGTAGATCCAGATGTTCACAAACTGTGGTTACTGATTTAGTCCAAACCTGTGAAACCTGCTCTAACCTATGATATCTCCTCATTCAGAACTGGCAGCTGAGTTCCTCTCTCGGCCTCAGAGTCAGGAGGTGGTGGAGGGCGAGAAAGCCGAGTTCACCTGCTCCGTGTCCAAGGAAACCTATGAAGTCAAGTGGCTGAAAGACAACGTGGAGCTGGAGGCAGGAGACAAATACCAGATGGTCAGTGACGGCAAGAAACGAACTCTGGTCATCAAGAACTGTGAGCTCAGAGACGAGGGCGGATACGTGGTAATGATCGGACAGACGAGAGCCAGCGCCAGCCTCGCTGTGCGCGGTAAGCCTCATCCACACATCATTTACTGTACACGAAGACAAACAGTTTCACCTTTCTCACACACAACTTCACATGAGCTAAGACACGTTCTTATCACTGGTCTGATTGTTGTCCTGCAGAGAAGCTGAGGATCATCACACCGTTAAAGGACACAGAGGCCAAAGAAGGTCAGGAGGTGGTTCTGAACTGCGAGGTGAACCAAGAGGGAGCGAAGGCCAAGTGGCTTAAGCACGAGGAGACTCTGTTTGAGAGCAGCAAGTACGTGATGGTCCAGAGAGACAACGTCTTCTCTCTGAGGATCAGAGACGCCCAGAAGGGAGACGAAGCCAACTACAGCATCAACATGACCAATCAGAGAGGAGAGCAGGCCATGAGCTCTGGCAGCCTCACTGTCAAAGGTCAGTAAATAAACCCTAAAGACAAACAGAAACTGAGGGTAGAGAATCCCAGGTCCTGACAGTCACCACATGAAAACTAGTCTTTGTATTGAACATGTGTCTGTTCTGTTGTTGTTCAGAGGAGAGTCTGAGGATTGTGGTTCCTCTGGAGGACGTCGACACTCAGGAGAAGAAGACAGTCAGCTTCTCCTGTAAAGTCAACAGGCTCAACGCCACTATCAAGTGGATGAAGGGTGGTGAGGAGATCACCTTCAGCAAGCGTGTTGTCTACAGGGTCGACAAAGAAAAGCACACGCTGACCATCAAAGACTGCACGCTCGCAGATGAAGGCGAATACACCGCTGTGGCCGGAGACAGTAAGTCCACCGCAGAGCTGATCATCAGCGAAGCCCCAACAGACTTCACCTCGCACCTGAAGGACCAGACCATCACAGAGTTCGATGAAGCAGAGTTCACGTGCAAACTGACCAAAGAGAAAGCCGAAGTCAAGTGGTACAGAAACGGACGAGAGATCAGAGAAGGACCAAGGTAGGTAGAAAAAGAAAGTTAGCTCCTTTTCTAACTACACTCTGATTCTTCCACACTTCCTGTTTGACTCTTTCTTTTTTGTCTCAGATTCACATTTGAAAAAGATGGAAAACTGTGCACCCTGCGGATCAAGGAGTGCAGACCGGATGACGAGTGTGAATACGCCTGTGGTGTGGATGAGAAGAGATCCAGAGCCAGGCTCTTTGTTGAAGGTGAGCTCTTCTTCAGAATTGACCCTGGATGAACTGTCTCTGGATGCCCCTCATGCATCTCTTTCTGTGCCGCAGAGATCCCAGTGGAGATCATCAGACCACCTCAGGATGCGTTTGAGCCTCCAGGCTCGGATGTTGTGTTCGAGGTGGAGCTTAACAAGGACAGAGTGGAGGTGAAGTGGCTGAGGAACAATATGACCGTCGTCCAGGGAGACAAGTACCAAATGATGAGCGAGGGCAAAGTCCACAGACTGCAGGTCTGTGAGATCAGACCCAGAGATCAGGGGGAATACAGACTCATGGTCAAAGACAAAGATGCCAAAGGCAAGCTGGAGCTGGCAGGTGAGAGCTCTGACTGCACCCACAAAAACACCACGCTCTCTGTGGCTTTTATTCACTGCTACATCATCAGAGATCACGTCACTGTTTTTCATCCACAAAGCAGCAGTTTGACATTTGTGGTTAAATATTTTAGCTACAGTTAGAAGCAGCTATTTGAAAAGCTCTGAACCACCAAAGTCCACCTCGTGCTCAGCAGCGTTAGAGAGCAGCTGGTGAACATTATAAATCCTCATACCTCTGCTGGATGTGGACATTTAAACTCAGAGGTGATTAAGGGTAAAGGTCCTTACTGATCATTCCTCCTCCACCTTCTTCAGCTGTGCCTCAGATAAAGACCACAGACCAGACCTACATCACAGATGCTGGAAAGCCCATCGCCATGGCCGTACCTTACAGCGCCTACCCACAAGCTGAGGCTGAGTGGCTGTATGAGAACCTGAGTCTTCCCAAAGAGAACATCCACACGTCTGCTGACCACTCAGAGTACCGGCTGAAGGACCCCAAAAAGTCTGACCAAGGCCACTACAAGATCATCATTAGGAACAAACATGGAGCTGGCGAAGCGTTCATCAACCTGGAAGTCATCGGTGAGTCCTCTGAACATGAATTATAGGTACTGAATCATGAAATAAAGTCACGTATCCACATGTCATCCTGCTGATTTCTTTCTTTTCTAGATGTCCCAGGACCCGTGAAGAACCTGCAGGTGGTCGACACCGCCGACGGTGAGGTCAGCCTGGCATGGGAGGAACCTGAGAGAGACGGTGGCAGCAAGGTAACCGGGTACGTGGTGGAGAGACGCGATGTTAAGCGTAAGACCTGGACTCTGGCCACGGACCACGCCGAGAGCCCTGAGTACACAGTGACCGGCCTCCAGAAGGACTGCTTGTACCTGTTTAGAGTCTGCGCCCGGAACCGTGTGGGCAGTGGACCCAATGTAGAGACGGACAAACCTGTTCAGGCCAAGAACAAGTTTGGTAAGAATGACATGGTATTCTGGTTGTTTAACGTCAGGTGTTACTATGGATGTCTGTCAGCAGTATTAGTATTAGTACATAAGTATTTCTACTGCATGACGCGTCAGATCCAGATGTTTCAAAACATTTACCAGACAGCTTTGGTTTCCAAGCATCAGTAAACAAAAAGTCTTTACAATTTCATTCCTTTTACTTTTGTGGTAGAATTTTAGCTGCAGAATACAAAAAATGGAAACACTATCTTCCATTGTTTAGATGTTCCTGAAGCTCCTCTGAATGTGATTGTTGGAAATGTTACCAAGTTCGGCTGCACGCTCTCCTGGGAGCCCCCCGAGGCAGACGGAGGCTCTCCCATCACCTCTTACATCATCGAGCTGCGAGACAGGACTTCTGTGAAGTGGTCGCCTGTGCAGGTGACTAAAGCTGACGAGCTCACCGCCATCGTCAACGATGTGATTGAAAACAAGGAGTACATCTTCCGAGTCAAAGCCGAGAACAAAGCAGGTGTCGGGAAGCCCAGCGCCGCGTCGCAGCCTGTGAAGATCATGGATCCCATTGGTGAGTTGGGTGGTGAAAGTGACTGGTCAGTATTATTCCACAGGGAACATCGTCCTGCAGCCAGACTCAAAAATGACAAACCTTAAAAATGTGTACGAACCAATGAGAGTGCTCCAGGCTCCATCGTCGCCCAATATACTGTATCGAGGGTTTCACTGTGATTGTTCTGTGTCTCTGTCCCTCAGAGCGTCCCAGCCCTCCTCTGAACCTGTCCTGGCAGGACCAGAACAAGAGCTCGGTGCAGCTCACCTGGGAGACTCCTCTGAAGAATGGAGGAAGCATTATCACTGGATACATCATCGAACGCTGTGAGGACGGCACCGACAAGTGGCTCCGCTGCAACGCCCGCCTTTGTCCCGACCTCTTCTACAAGGTCAGACTGCAATGAAGATGAATCTAGTCAAAGCATGATGACAACTGTAGCAGCTGGTTTTAACCCTGTAACTTGTTTTTTTCAGGTGACAGGTCTGAAGTACGGAAGCAAGTACAACTACAGAGTGTTTGCAGAAAACGCTGCCGGCGTCTCTGACCCATCAAACATCATCGGACCGCTGCTGGCAGACGACCCACACTGTGAGATAGACAATAACTTGTTAAATATTATTAAGCACAGTTAAGAACAACTAAAGCAAAATAATCACAATAATCACAGTTCATACTTATTTAGTATTTATTACTGGTATTCAGTGCTGGAAACTTCACTTGCTATCATGCTTCTCTCTCTCATCCCCAGTCGCTCCAACCTTTGACCTGAGTGCTTTTAAAGACGGCCTGGAGGTGATCGTCCCTCAGCCTCTTACCATCAGAGTCCCCATCACCGGATACCCAACCGCTGTTGCCAAATGGACTTTTGGAGAGAAGGAGCTGACCAGTGCTGAAGAGCGCATCACCCTGACCACCAGGTCCACATTCGTAGAACTGGTCGTCACACCCAGCATCCGACCGGACAAAGGCACCTACAGCCTGCAGCTGGAGAACGACGTCACATCTGTCTCTGGAGACATTGACGTCAACGTCATTGGTGCGCTGTGAAAAATTATTTTCTGTTATCATACCCACACATTTTGTTCACTTTAACAGACTATTTGAATTTCTGTGTGTGTCTCCAGCATGCCCCAGTGCTCCAAAGGACTTCAGGGTCCTGGAGGTGACCCGGCAGCATGTCCACCTGAGCTGGGAGGCTCCGGAGCACGATGGAGGAAGTCCTCTGACTGGCTACCAAGTGGAGAAGCGGGACGTGTCTCGCAAGACCTGGGTGAAGGTGTGACATTACCTTCTAAACTTCTGAAGATGTCATTAGAATGATACTGCTTTTTACTGATGTTAATGCTGATGTCATCATCTCCACACCGTAATAAACCACTTCAGATAGAACCCTGTCTCTCTGTTCGGCCTCTCAGGTGGTCACAGGTATCCAGGACCTGGAGTTCACTGTCACAGACGTGGTTGAAGGGAAAGAGTATCTGTTTAGAGTCACCGCCTGCAACAAGTGTGGACCAGGGGAGCCGGCGTACATTGACGAGCCCGTCAACGTCTCTTCTCCAGCCAGTGAGTCAGACCATGTCCTGAAATCACACGAGGGCCACAAAATGTCCCAAAGATGTGTTTAGTCTTTGTTTGAAACTTTCTTTCCTCCATGTCACTCCTCCTCTAGCTGTCCCTGAACCTCCAGAGAACCTGAGGTGGAGAGACAAGTCAGCCAGCGGCATCTTCCTGACGTGGGAACCACCAAAGTATGATGGCGGCAGCAGCATCAAAGGCTATAATGTGGACCGCTTTCAGAGAGGAACAGATAAGTGGGAGCCCTGTGGGGACATGGTGCCTGAGCTAAAGTGCCAGGTGACAGGTCTGACTGAGGGCCAGTGGTACTCCTACAGAGTCAGAGCCCTGAACCGCCTCGGAGCCAGCCAGCCCTGCAAGGCCACAGACGAGATCCAGGCGGTTGATCCAATAGGTAATCACTGAACTAAAAGCAGTTCAGCTTCAAGAATAAGTCTAAATTAAACATCTTCAACAAACAAACCTGTGACCAACTCCCCGTTTTGTCCTCGCAGAACCTCCACAGATTCACCTGGACGCCAAGCTGCTTGCTGGTCTGACCGCCAAAGCCGGCAGCAAGATTGAGCTGCCTGCTGAGGTGACAGGTAAGCCAGAGCCACGGGTGAAGTGGACTAAAGCCGACCTGGTTCTCAAACCAGACGACAGGGTGTCCATCGAGACAAAGCCAGGACACTCCACCGTAACCATCGCCAAAACCGTAAGAGATGACAGCTCCACGTACATCATTGAGGCTACAAACAGCAGCGGTCGAGCCACGGCCACCGTGGACGTCAACATTCTTGGTAAAGTTAGCAGACAGGAGAAAACTGTTTCATTATTATTTGGTTAGTTTGTGCTAAATTCAGTTTATTTCATGTTTCCCACACACAGACAAGCCCGGTCCTCCGGCAGCCTTTGACATCTCTGACATCACCAACGAGTCCTGCTTCCTGGCCTGGAACCCACCACGAGACGATGGAGGCTCCAGAGTCACAAACTATATTGTAGAGCGCCGCGCTGCGGACAGCGCGATCTGGCACCGGTTGTCGTCCACCATCAAACAGACCACGTACAAAGCTGTGGGCCTGGTTAAGTTCAAGGACTATATCTTCAGAGTCTTTGCAGAGAACCAGTTTGGTGTTGGCCCATCAGCTGAACACCCACCTATCACTGCCAAATACCCCTTTGGTAGGTCATGTGACTGAATTTGTGCTTTTAAAGGAACAGTGCTGCTTTCATGATGAAACACAGACATATAAGTGGCTCTGACCAACACATTTAATTCATGTATTTCCCCTAATATCAAATGATTCCTTCCTTCGATATCTTGTTATAATGTTTGAGCAGGAGATGGTTGAAAGTAACTAACCCAGTCCCCACAATGCTGTCCTCAGACACTCCTGGAGCTCCTTACAAGCTGGAGGGTTCAGACATCGCCAAGGACTCGCTGACTCTGACCTGGTTGGAGCCTGATGAGGACGGAGGAAGTCCCATCACCGGATACTGGGTGGAGAGATATGAACCTGATCATGACAAATGGATCCGGTGCAACAAGCTTCCAGTCAAAGACACAAACTACAGGTGAGTCCAACTATGTGATGTCTGACGTGCTTTCTGCGCTAAGATTCAGATTTTGTTTTATTTATGGTGTGGTTTATTTCAAACAAACATATCAAACATTATTTACTGACATCCTCATTATTCCTTGTTGATTCCTCTGGCTGAAGTTTAAACTTAGATTTCCTTTCCTCTTTCATACATGTTATAGCTTACTTATAATTTATTTTATAATGCCAAACTAAAGACAAAAACTGAAAATAACAAACAAAAAAAGAAAAAAAAATTACATCAACAACAACAAAATACACATTTCTACAGAAAAGAATAATAACCATTCCTCAGAAAAAAGAGGCAATGCAAAATATGTCATGTATTTTCCTCTTTATACTTTTTATACATAATTTTCAAGTGGTTTATGTTTTATTTACTTTTTTACTTCTTCTAAGTCCATAACTTTTTAATGTTGTTCTAACACTGTGTGTCTTCCTCCTAAGTTATATCCCCCTCCCTCTCTCTCTCTCTGTAAACAATTTCTGTATATTATTAGGAATTAATTTGTTTCTTGCTTCATAAATAATTTGGGCTGTTTTATGTTTAACTAAGTCTTTTATAATTTTATAGCCCATGTTTTAATAAAGAGTTCCTTTGTGTGGTCCATATATCCTGCGTTTGTTAGTAATCTGATCCTTTTCTGCATTATAGTTATTGTGTGTTACGTTTGTATGTCATTGCCCAGTCTGTCTGTGTGTGATTGCTGTCTACGATCACACTAAGACGTTTTAATTCATTCACACTTTCAATATACACTTTATTAATAGATATTTCTACATCATTATATCTTTTTTGGTTTCCAAATACCATATTTCACTGTGCTGATGTTTCTCTTGGCAGAGTCAAAGGTCTTCCCACCAGGAAGAAGTACAAGTTCCGAGTCTTGGCAGAGAATCTGGCTGGCGTTGGAAAGCCCAGCAAAGAGACAGACCCGATCCTTGTTAAAGATCCTATTGGTAAAATAACATGGGCTTAGAAACACTAGTGGTATATAGATATATAAAGTCCTTTCAGCTTAAACACATTATGGTCGCGTCTCTTCCAGATCCTCCATGGGCTCCTGGTAAACCAACTGTGAAGGACATGGCAAAGACTTCCTGCTTTCTGATGTGGACCAAACCGGAGCATGATGGTGGAGCAAAGATTGACGGTTATGTCATTGAGATGCTAAAGAGTGGTACGATGGATTGGATCCGTGTGGCAGACAACATTGGCCCCCTGGAGTACTTCCTGAAGGGCCTGATGGAGAAGCAGGAGTACTCGTTCAGGGTGCGAGCCGTTAATGTGGCTGGAGAGAGCGAACCCAGTGAACCCAGTGACCCAGTGCTCTGCAAAGAGAGACTCAGTAAGAAAAGTTGAGATTTAAAACACCAACATGTAGATCAGATGTGAGTCCACACTAAGTGATGCTCTTTATGTCAAACACTGCTCAGGAACAGCTGTGTGTCAAAGAGAAGCTCCACACTCGTCTGACATGAAGTGTTTACATGATTCTGTCTCCTCAGACCCTCCAACCGCTCCTCGCTGGCTGAACGTCGGCAGCATCAGCAGGAACACTGCTGATTTGAAGTGGACGGCCCCAGAACGTGATGGAGGTTCCCCGATCACCAACTATGTGGTGGAGAAGCGTGACGTGAGGCGTAAAGGCTGGCAGGCCGTGGACACCACAGTGAAGGAGCTGAAATACACAGTGACGCCACTCAATGAAGGGTCACTTTACGTGTTCCGCGTGGCTGCAGAGAATGCTGTGGGTTTGGGACCGTTCTGTGAGATGGAGGACTCTGTGCTGGCCAAGGACACTTTCAGTAAGTTACAGAGGAATTATAGTCACGTGTAGTTAAATCACTTCAGTCAGGAGAATGAGAGACACATTGTTTGTTCTGTTTTTTCTTTAGCTACTCCTGGGCCTCCGTATGCCCTCAGCGTCAGTGCCGTGTCCAAAAGATATGTGGACCTGCAGTGGGAGGCACCTAAAAATGACGGTGGCAGGCCCATCCTCAAGTAGGTTTTCTTATAAAACAGTCCAACATTAAATCACAGTAGCCATGATCTTCTCTCTCTTGACGTCCTCTCTCCTCTCTCCCATTGTTCTGTTGGCTTTGTTGTACTTCGATTTTTTATTTGCTGCTAACAGCATGTTGCTTTACCAGCTGCAGCGTTTGTTTCAGTGCTGAGTATGAAGACGTGCCAACCTCTTGGTGTCTTCACTCTGTAGGTATAGCATTGAAAAGAAGGAGAAACTTGGAACTCGCTGGGTGAAGTGTGCAAAGACCTCTGGTCCTGACTGTAAGTACAGAGTGACCGACGTCATTGAAGGGACAGAGGTCCAGTTCCAGGTCTGTGCTGAGAACGAGGCCGGCATCGGACACCCCAGCGAACCCACCGAGATCATTACCATCGAAGATCCAACTGGTTAGTCCAGTTCCAAAAGTCATCATAAAGGTTAAGCTGTACAGAAGTAAATGTATCTATCCTGTCCTCTCCAGGTGTCCCATCACCTCCCACCGAGCTGCATGTGACCGGAGCCAGCCGGGACTTCCTGGCCATGTCTTGGAAACCTCCTCAGAGGGACGGTGGCTGCCCCATCACTGGCTACCACATCGAGATGTGTGAGGCAGGGACGGAGAAATGGATGAGGGTCAACTCTCGTCCAGTGAAGGAGCTAAAATACAGTGTGGAGGAGGGCCTGGTCCCTGAGAAAGAGTACATCCTGAGAGTGAGGGCAATCAACTTTGTTGGAGTCAGTGAGCCCTCTGACATCTCTGAGAACGTCTTTGCCAAAGACTCTGACTGTAAGAACTCCTGACGCTGTCCTTAAAATAATGTTTCTTCTTCAAAAACCACTTAGCATTCATTTGTGTTTTGCTCTCCTGTGTATCCAGGTAACCCCACACTGGAGTTCCAAACTCTGGACCTGGTTGTTGTGGAGACAGAGAAGCTGCTCATCCCAGTTCCATTCAGAGCCGTTCCCACACCGAGAATCACCTGGCACAAAGATGGAAATGAGCTGAAGGCCGACGAACGTGTCGGCTTCAGGTCAGTGCAGCAGCAACATGCTGGAGAAACTGACACTAGAGACGTCTGTCTGCTTTCAGCTGCAGTTAAATATACATGTTGTCCTTAACAGGAAGGAGTACACTTTCTGTCAACTGGAGGTTGAGAGCAGCCTTCATGCTGATGCTGGAGTGTACAAAGTGACTCTAGAGAACAAACTTGGAGCCGCCAGCGCCACCATCAACGTCAAAGTCATTGGTACTTAATCAAACACCTGAGTCCAGATTAAACATGGCACAGAAATGAGCAGCAGATTTTAACGTGTTTATCTCTGTCTTCAGGTCTTCCTGGTCCCTGTAAGGAGATTTTGGCCTCTGAGATCACAAAGAGCTCTTGTAAAGTGAGCTGGGATCCTCCAGACTATGACGGCGGCACCCCGGTTCTTCACTACGTCCTGCAGGTCAGAGATGGCGACATGATTCTAGGTTCAGCTGCAGTGGCAGAGCCTCAAAAACAGTTATTTGTTTATTTATTTGTTGGTAATTTTTTTTCTGTGGCTCTATGCAGCGGCGGGAGGCCGGCAGGAGGACGTATATCAACGTGATGTCCGGAGAGAACAAGGTAACCTGGACAGTCAAAGACCTCATCCCCAATGGAGAGTACTACTTCAGAGTCCAGGCTGTCAACAAGGTCGGAGGAGGAGAGTTCATCGAGCTCCGCAACCCGGTGATTGCTGAGGACCAGAAACGTAAGAACTCGCCGTTTTTGTCATAAAAAGGTCCTTCTAAAAAAATTAGCATATTGTGATAAAGTTCATTATTTTCTGTAATGTACTGATAAACATTAGACTGTC
>JAUMTR010000013.1:599904-673600 GCA_032270685.1 Microctenopoma stevenorrisi
TATACTAAATATTAATTTGGTTAGATGAAGCATTAGAAAAATACACACAATAATAAATCAATTTGTTTCATTATATCATTATTTTGTAATGTCAGTAGATAATAGAAGTATCCATTCTTTTAGACATTTAATTATCACCTTTGTGTCTGTCCCCAGATACTCCTGGTCCTCCAGTAAACTTTACATTTGAGGATGTGAGGAAGAACTCTGTGATCTGCAAATGGGGTCCTCCTCTGGACGATGGTGGCAGTGATATCCTCAACTACACTCTGGAGAAGAAAGACAACTCAAAGTTGGAATTTGGCTGGAGCTCTGTCACCAGCACACTGAGAGGATGCCGCTACTTTGTGCCCAAACTCATTGAGAAGAAAGAGTACATCTTCAGGGTCGTGGCTGAGAACAAGCACGGCGCAGGTCCACCCTGTGTCTCCAAACCACTTGTCGCCAAGAATCCTTCTGGTAAAATGTTTTTTATTGTAAAGAAGAAAAGCTTCTAAAATGTTGATTCCACAAACAGCAGCTTATTGTTTGAAGGTCTCTCAGAAATCCTGTTCCTGGAAACTGGACTTTAAATACCTCAGCTTAAGTATTAAGTATAAATCAAATATTTTCTGCTGCCCTATCCCTGCGTTTTCCTCAGATCCTCCTGATGCTCCTGATAAACCACAGGTTGATGATGTCACAGCCAACAGCATGGTGGTCACCTGGAACCAGCCCAATGACAACGGCAGCCCCATCATGGGATACTGGGTGGAGCGCCGCGAGATCAACAGCTCACGCTGGGCACGTGCCAACCGGTGAGGAAACGACAATAAAGAAAAAAAAAGATTTGAACAGAGATATGTAGGAAATGTCAAAGCTTATTAATGAATCTTCTGTCCTGTCCTGGCATTTAGGGAACTTGTCACTGACATTAAGCTGAATGTCGGAGGTCTGCTGGAGGGACTGACTTACATCTTCAGGGTCGCAGCTGAAAACCAGGCTGGCCTCGGAAAATTCAGCATCCCCTCCGAGCCCATGATGGCCCAGGCTGCAATCTGTATGTAAAAACATCTAAACTATGTCTTCAGTAACACTGTGTATAGCCTTCACCACAGATTTGGTTTTCGGTTCTTTGAACGTACTTTGAAGACACTAACAGTAATCAGAATCAGAACAGTCAGGGGATACTAGTGTGTGGAGAAATGTGTTCAGCTTAAGTTAATCTGTTTGTGATACCACAGTGCCTCCTGGACCGCCAACTGTCCGAATACCAACAACCACAGACCATTCAATCGAAGTGGAATGGGATCCACCTGTGGACAATGGCGGAGGAGAGATTGTAGGATATCATGTGGAAAAGGTTAGATCACGTCACTCCTTTAGTTCTGCTCACATTTTTTTCCAGCTTCCTGTGTCATGGTAGCTGCAGACTTTTACTATTTGAAACATCAGACTTTAACAAAAGTCTCTTTTTCAGTCACTTCTTGGTTCCAAGGAATGGTCCAGGTCTACAGAGCATTCCCAGAGGAGCCGGACTTACACCGTCTTTGAAGTCCGTGAGGGAGCTAAGTACATGGTCAGGGTCATTGCCTGCAATGCTGCTGGAGAAGGACCACCAGGTGTCACAGATGCTGTGATTGTCAGAAATCCTGCAGGTCAGCCAAAGAACCAAAAACAAGAAGAAGCTAGATGTTTTCTAAATTTTGGAGTAAAACCTAACCTTTTTACTTTTCTTCTTTGTTTGGTTGCTTCTTGCAATTCACAGAGAAGCCAGTGATTGAACTGGACATCTCAGTCAAGAATGGTATTGTCATCAGAGCTGGAGAGACTCTCTCTGTACCTGCCACAGTGACAGGTAAACCCTATCCATACATCACCTGGACCAAGGACGACCGTAAACCTGAGAAGGACCGTGTAGAGGTCCTCACCGAGGGCAATGACAGCATTCTTACAGTCCCAAAAATTCAGAGGAAGGATGCTGGCAAATACCAGATATCCGCTTGCAACCCCAGTGGTGTCAAGAATGCTTGGACCAGAGTGGAGGTCGTGGGTAAGTTTGGTGATAAAAATTGAACATAATATTAAATTATGCTACAAAATGAAAAAAGAGCAATGATATCGTTTTATCTTTAGATACCCCTGGACCCGTCACAGACCTGAAGCCTGTTGTTGTCACCCGTAAGATGATATTCCTGAACTGGGATGACCCTGTAGACGATGGAGGCAGCGACCTGACTGGCTTTGTCGTGGAGCGTAAAGACATCAAGAAGGATACATGGAAGCAGCCTGTAGAGACCGTTGCATCCAAATGCGAATGTACAGGTATTGTGGAGGGAGAGGAATACATATTCCGCGTCATTGCGAAGAACAAGTACGGCTTGGGCCAGCCTGTTGAGCTGCCACCAATCTTGGCTGTGGATGCACCAAGTGAGTCCTCAAACCACTTTCGATTCAGATATGACTCAGATACATAGCAGTGGCATGTTCTTTGTTGAAAGGTGATTAGTAATCATGTAATCCTTTTGTGCCTCTACAGCCCCACCGTCAAACCCAGAGAAGTTCAACTACACTGAGCGCACCAAGGAGTCCATCACATTCACCTGGAAGCCGCCTCGTAATGATGGTGGCAGCCCCATACTAGGCTACTTTGTAGAGAAGAAGAGGCACGACCAGCAGGCCTTCGAGCCCTGTAACACAGATATTTGCCCCGACTTGACAATGACTGTGACGGGCCTGGAAGAGGACTGGATGTATGAGTTCAGGATCAAGTGTGTTAATGCAATAGGACAGAGTGAGCCAACCATTCCATTAGCTGTGATCGTTCAAGATGATGAAGGTAAGGCTTATAATTTAGAACGGTCCTAAAGGTTACTTATTCATTTTTCATATGAAACAGATACGGACAGATTTTTCTGGAGGGAATGAGTCATAACTGTAAAGGGCTCTGTTTATTGCAGTTTACAGTTTGATCATTCACCTATTCACACACACAAAGGTTCCAATGACATCAAGCTACGAATCAAGGTGCTAGCCTATTCACTGGGAGAAATTTGTCTCTAAAGGCTTTTGGACATGTGATCAATGTCTGACTCGCTGTTTTAGATGGATCAAACCAGTCAAACTACATTAAAACTTGTCTTCACCACTGCTTTTCTTTGTCTTGTAATTGATTTTGATTCTGTCCTGTTCTTTAGTATCTCCGGAGGTACACATGCTAAAACACTTTGAGCACGACTCAATTACCGTGAAGAAGGGTGAGCCCATTGAGATGCCTGCCGATGTCCTGGGCCTCCCCATCCCGGAGGTTGAGTGGTCCAAGGATGATGTTGTGATTCCGACGCCCACTGAGACTTTGCTAATAGACACGGAAGTAACCGGCAGGTTAAACTGCAAGACCACACTGACTATCCCATCAGCCAACAGAAGAGACCGCGGCACCTACGTTGTGACTGCCACCAACAACACGGGCTCAGCCAGGCACACCATTTATGTCATGGTGCTAGGTGAGTGGAAACAGCATACAGTCTAAAAACCAGGACATGCTGTATAGTGTATGACACATAATGTAGGTTATTATAACGAGTGTTTAAATCTGAAAGTTATTAAAGCTATGTTGTCTCCTTAGATCGACCAACTCCACCAAGGAATGTGACAGTGGTCAACATCAAGTCTGAGTCTTGCTACCTCGAGTGGGATGCTCCAGTTGATAATGGTGGCAGTGATCTTACTAACTATATTGTTGAGAAGAAGGAAGTGACAGGGGAAATGGAGGGACCGGAAGCTGCACCTGAGAAGTGGGAGGAGCTTACAAGCAGCATTGTTGAGAAGAAATATGGGGTTTGTTCAACAATAATGAGAATAATAATAATAATAAGTTATTTATGACCTTTAACTTACCTTAATTTTGATGTTGCTCACCTGTAGGCGTGGAACCTTGAGAATAACAAGACCTACATGTTCCGGGTCCGAGCTCAAAATCGGTATGGTATATCTGACCCCTGCATGACAACAGAAGTCAAGATCATTGACCCCTTAGGCCTTCCTGGCCCACCAGAGAAGCCAACCATCACAGAGTATACCAAGGCCACCATGACGCTGACCTGGGAACCCCCCACAGAAACTGGTGGATCCAGAATTATTGGCTACTGGCTTGAGAAGAGGGAGAAAGGCACCACCTACTGGGCCAAAGTCAATAAGACACTGATCACCAAAAGGGGCATGAAAGGCTGGGAGTTCCAGGTGAGCTTCCAGGATGTTTTTTTCTCTGATAGTGTTTTTAACGAATCTAGAAAATGCATTTTAATTTGAACCTCAACTTTTGAAGATGATATTTGGACAGTTGTCACAGACAAGAATCGTCATTTGTTCGTCACTGGTCTATAGAAAGGTCCATCAAAGGCCATTAGTATAGTATTTTGTAGAGTTTCACAATGTTATGTTGGGAAGAGTTGTAGCAGATATTTTAGAGGATATTAACAATGGTTAATTAACAATCCTTAGAAAGCCTTTCGGAGACCTCTAACAAATACGATGAGAAAGAAGTTCATGGTTCTTTAGGATGGTCTGTTTAAGCAAAAATATATTTTCCTCAGAGGAACACATACTGTCCCTTCTATGTGTCTCAGGCAAATCACTTGTTTGAAGGAACAGAGTATGAGTTCAGGGTTGCTGCCACCAACTCTGCAGGAACTGGACCATTCAGTGGACCATCTGACTCTGCCTTTGCTGTTGATCCAATCAGTGAGTGAAAAACCCTATTTGTGACCATTTGATTCTTAAAATTACAAAGTAAAACAGAGTTTCTTTGCTTTCTGCTGAATGGAATATGCTGAATCATAATTTTATAAAACTGATGCTGTTTTTAAATACTGCTATTTTTCCATCCAGCTCCTCCAAGCATGCCTGCTGCACCCATGGTTGCTGATAAGACAAAGCACAATGTTACACTGTCTTGGAAACCACCAGACAGTGACGGCGGAAGCCCCATAAAGGGCTACATCATCCAGATCCAGGATGAGGGCAAATCAGAGTGGGCGAGGGTGAACGACCCAGACACCCTGCACCCTAACACTGAGTTCACTGTGCCCACCCTACGTGAGCTGAAACGCTATCGCTTCAGGGTCATAGCTGTCAATGACATTGGCGAGTCTGACCCCAGCCCCAGCACCGGCGATGTTCTGATTGAAGATATTCAACGTATGTCCAACTTTAAGGCATCACTACAACAAATAACACCTATTTAAATCATTATCCAGGGGATTTGATGTACCGTACTACCTATTTTTCACTTCACAGTTGCGCCTGCCATCACCATAGACATGATAGTTGATGACCTGCTCTACATCCGTGCTGGTGATCCTATCAGAATTCCTGCCACCATCAAAGGCCGCCCAGTCCCCAAGGTGACCTGGGACTTTTATGGTAAAGCCAAGACACATGTGAAGAACAAACTGCACACATTGCCCATGGACTCCGAGGTAAGATCATCCCAAAATCCCAGAAACATCTTTTTAGTGCAATTATTCAATGAAGATCAGTTGTGTTGATGTTTGATAAAATTGTTTCTACAGGTTGAGTCCACAGACACCACGTCTATTGTGAACATCCCAGTCAGTCTGAGGAGCCACTCTGGACGCTACACCATCACTGCCAAGAATAAGTCTGGACAGAAACACGTCAACGTTAGAGTCAATGTCCTCGGTATGTCTGTGATGCTTGTACATTAAAACTGCACATACCACCACTGCCCTCACTTTAGTGTGATTTAGTTTCTTTATGGTCTCTGACTCTATTTCTTTCCTGGGTGCAGATGTTCCTGGTCCTCCAAAGGAACTGAAGGTTACTGATGTCACTCGCTCGACCATGAGGCTGATCTGGAAACTTCCTGACAACGATGGAGGAGAAAGAATCAAGAGTTATTTCATTGAAAAGAAAAGTCTCACAGACAAAGCTTGGACCAAGGTAAACATTGTTCTGTCCATTGCTGTTTCAAACTAGTTGCTACAAGCACTATTTGATTCTTACAGTTATTTCATTCATTTCGTCAAGTCACTGACCAGAAAATTGTTTACATATATATGTGTATTATAACTACCATGACTGTTAAATTACATTAAGTATTGTTCCGTGTTTAGTGTTATTGATGACTGCTGTAAAACTGCACTTTTCCCCGAAACTGATTCTATGTTGTGATTGGTTGATTTGTTATCAGGTAAATACAGCCTGTGCTAGCCAGGCCTATGTGGTTCCAGGTCTTCTGGAGGGTCAGGAATACCTGTTTAGGGTCAGAGCTGAGAACCGACTTGGATTTGGCCCATTCACAGTCACAACCGATCCTGTGCGAGCCCAAAACCCAATCTGTGAGAAAACACCGGCTTTTACTAAATGGACTTAGGTAGAGATCACTGCCAAATCCATTCTGAGATTGTTCTGTATTCCTTTTCCTGTTCCTCAGATCCACCAGACCCCCCTACCAAGCTGAAGGTCAACCTGGTGACAAAGACCACAGTAACGCTGAGTTGGGAGCCTCCCAAGAACAACGGTGGTTCTCCAGTAAGGCATTATATCATCGAGCGATTGAGCTGGGACACAAGCGGTAAGGAGAAAGAGACATGGAAGCAGTGCAACAAAAGAGATGTGGAAGAACTCACCTTCGTGGTGGAGGACTTGAAGGAGGTTGGTCTAGATCTGTCAAAGTACCCACTGCTCAGACAGGCTTCAGTTCATTTCTGTGACAATTAAAGATTTTTGAGAGAAGTCTGATTTTAAAGGCTCTGCAGTGAATCTCCTTTCCTGCATCTCCTGAGAAATACCTGTAAATATGTCCTTTAGATAACAACAATAAGATCTGACTTCAGTTATCACTGACTTATTGTGCTTTATAAACACCAGTTGGACAAGCAGAGTGCTGGAGATTGTTATGTTAGTTTTGGTATGAACCACTGTGTGCTTAAGACGCTCCAGAGCCAGACTCACCGTGGATTGTCTTACTGCTGATCTGCAGGGAGGAGAATATGAGTTCAGAGTAAAAGCCGTGAATGCTGCAGGACCCAGTCGACCCTCTGCCACTGTTGGACCCATGGTCATTAAGGACCAGACGTGTGAGTGGACGCCACATTACAAGCTGCTCAGAAATCTATGTCACTTTTTAGTTGTGCTTTGTTGTAGCAGGACATTTTCATAAAGAATGTCATTTCCTCCTGAAGGCGCTCCTACCATCCAGCTGCGTGAAGTCATGGAGGGCGAGGAGGGCTGTGATATCAGCGTTGTGGCGAAGATAAGTGGCTGTCCATTCCCCACGCTCACCTGGCAGAAGGCCAGCCTAGCCACACCTGGGGAGAAGGCTGACGTCCAGTATGACCAGCACATTAACAAACTGGTGACACAGGACAAATGCACACTGCTCGTCCAGCAGGCTAGCAGGCACGACAGCGCCATCTACAGTCTGACGGCCAGCAACAGCCTGGGCACTGTCTCCAAGGACATGAAGCTCTCAGTGTTTGGTGAGAAACAATTATCACATTTCATAAAACCAATATTGGAAGATTTTCAGCTGTCGTTCATCGTTTGCTGTCAGAAGATGTTAAAGTTAAACAGTATCGCTTACGTTGACATTGATAGCTTCACATGTTGATGCTAAGTGAATGTTTAATTACTACTGACTTCCTCTGTCCCCCTGCAGGACCTCCTGGCCCACCTGTCGGACCAATCAAGTTCACTGAGGTGTTTGCAGACAGGATCGGTCTGGCCTGGAACCCTCCTACGGATGATGGTGGATCCAAGATCACCAACTATGTGGTTGAGAAACGTGAAGACAACAGGAAGTCCTGGGTGCACGTCTCCAACGACCCTAAAGAGTGTGCCTATGTGGTCACCCGGCTGACAGAGAACCACGAGTATGAGTTCAGAGTTATGGCCCAGAACAAGTTTGGAATTGGGCCTTCGGTGGTCAGCGAGCCGGAGAAGGCCAGAAACCTGTTTAGTGAGTGACATCTAAGCCCATGAACATTTTCACAAATCCGGAGCCTAAACGAGTCCCTGTTTTTTATATCAATAATCCAAAACCATGACTAGCTAACTTACTACAAACAAGCAGTAAAGTTCAGGTATGAGTAGCTGAAAGAACAGATGATATATTGTCATATTTAGATGATCAATCTTTGATGAACTGGTAGCAAAGGTTCATATTTATGTTTCTGTTGTTACGAGACATTTAAACTTTACGTAACATTTTCTGTAGCATACAGTAAAATTAGAGCTGTAACTTATCTTCACATTTGTTTGTAGATCTACAAAACATTGATTCAACATACCAACAAAAGTGAAATCACTGATTAAGGACTTACATTAACAAGATGTTTAAAAATTAGATGTTAACACACAAATCCACATAAGGTATAATATTAGTGAGGCATATGAATCATGCAGAGTTTCAGAATGTTGTTAAGTCAGTAAAATAAGCCCATAGTAATTGTTATGCTTTAAGTGGTACTATAGTCCATTTACTACTCGATACCAGTATCTAATTCCTACTGCATTCCCATCGCAGCTGTCCCGGGTCAGTGTGACAAACCGACAGTAACCAACGTCTGCCTGGAATCGATGACGGTCAACTGGGATGAGCCCAAGTACGATGGCGGCTCGTCCGTAACTGGATATATTGTTGAGAAGAAGGAGACAACTGGCAAACGCTGGACCCGCGTCACCCGTGACCCAATTCGGGCGCTGCCGCTGGGAAACAACTGGGACGTCACCGGCCTGCTGGAAAACTCCTTGTACCAATTCAGGCTGATCGCTGTGAACGCTGCCGGGTGTGGTCTGCCCAGCATGCCCTCCGACCCTGTGCTCTGCAGAGACCCCATCAGTAAGACAATTGTTGCAGCAGGCAGTTTTCTTATCAAAACACTGGAGAGAAAAAATCTGGATATGAACGTGTTTCACTCAGCACATCATCACCTTTGTAAATATGAAATAATTATAGATACATAGATAATTAGATATAGTTAAATATATCTTAGCTACTTAAAATACAGAGAAACATAATTCAAGGAAAAAAGCACTATTATTAGATTTTTTTTTGTAGTTATTCATTGTACCCAATTGTTTTTATTATTTAATTCAATCTCTTGTACTTTAAACTCTAAAAAATGTCAAGAGAGAGCCTGACATCTGCGACACATTTTTTCTATAAATGCTACTGACTAACTGATGGTTAACTTTCAGCTTAATGATGTGTAAGCATTATAAATACAGAGCATAAGTTACAAAAAACTTAAATAAAGCACTGGTCAAATACAAACAATGACAAAACAAGTCAATTATTAATTTGTTATTAGTTAGTCAAATCTTTACATGTATCTGTGTCTGTGTGCACAGAGCCTCCTGGTCCACCCACGCCGAAGGTGACAGACTGGACAAAGTCAACCGTGGAGCTGGAGTGGATCCCTCCTGTAGTGGACGGAGGGTCAAAGGTTTCTGGGTACATTGTTGAGTTCAAAGAAGTTAACAAGGAGGAGGAGGAGAAGAAAGCTCAGAGGAAGATGCTGCTGAGCGTAGCTGAAGAAGAAAAGGAGCCCGAGGTCGAGGAGGGCTGGCAGAAGGTAAAGTCCATACGTATCAGACAACAAACGGCTGCTGAGGCTGTGTCGCCTAAAGAAATGTTACATTATTTATTTAAGGTATATATATATATATATATATATATATGTGTGTGTGTGTGTGTGTGTGTGTGTGTGTGTGTGTGTGTGTGTGTGTGTGTATACATACATACACACACATACAGTATATATACACACACATATATATATATATATACACACACACACACACGTTTTTGTAATTCCTCAAAAAATGAAAAGCTCCAGAGGTGTTAATGATTTATCTGTCCAGGCCAAGGACACGGAGATCAGAGGAACCAAGTTTGTGGTGGCTGGTCTGAAGGAAGGTGGTCTGTACCGCTTCAGAGTCCGCGCAGTGAACATTGCTGGAGCTGGAGATCCAGGACTTGTCTCTGAGTTAATCGAGGTCAAAGACAGAACAAGTAAGAAACTCATCCATTACATCTTTAACTGTCAGGCAGTTATCATGTTTAGTAATTTTCAAGTTACTTATGCAAAAACATTTCCTAAACAAGTTGTCCCATCCTTGACCAGTTGCCCCTGAGATGGACCTGGATGCCTCAGTCAAGGAGAAGATTGTGGTACATGCAGGGGCCACCATTCGAATCATTGCCTATGTGTCTGGAAAGCCTGCTCCACAGATCACATGGTGCAGAGATGATGGCGAGGTGCCCAAAGAGGCTGTAGTGGAGACAACGGGCATCTCCAACTCACTGGTCATCAAAAACTGCCAACGTCAACACCAGGGCATGTACACGCTGAGCGCCAAGAATGAGGGAGGAGAGAGGAGAAAGGTGGTTATTGTCGAGGTCCTTGGTGAGTCGTCTTCTGAAGTGTCAAATGTCTCCAGCTTCCTGAGTCTGTTGCTTTTTAAAAAGCTATATTTTCTATCCATTCTTTCACTGACCTCTTCCTCCTCCCTCCAGATGTTCCCGGACCTGTCGGTCTGCCCTTCGCTGGCGAGAATCTCACCAATGACACCTGTAAGTTGACCTGGTACTCCCCGGAAGATGATGGTGGTTCAGCGATCACCAACTACATAATTGAGAAGAGGGAGTCAGACCGCATGGGCTGGACTTCTGTGTCCTACACGGTGACGAGGAACAACGCCATTGTGCAGGGACTGCTTGACGGCAAAGGCTACTTTTTCAGGATTGCAGCTGAGAACATCATCGGCATGGGACCGTTCATTGAGACCGATAAGATGGTGCTCATCAAGGACCCCATCTGTAAGTCTGAAATAATTTGAAGCTTTCTCTTCTCTTTTAAAATGAGAGAGATGTCAGAGGTTTTGCGTTAAGAATTTTGGTCAAAACAACCAAGGACAGAAAAGTTCTAGAAAAGTTCTAGAAAACCCCAACAGTGTGTGAATCAGTGGTTAAATACAAAAACAGCTTAAATTCTAATCACACAGTTTTAATATATCTTCTCTATTTGTTTTCCCCTTCAGCCGTCCCAGAGCGCCCAGAGGACCTCATCATCACATGTGTTACCAAGGACTCCATGTCTGTTGCATGGAGACCACCCAAGTATGACGGTGGCGCAGAGGTGACAGAGTACATTCTTGAGTCACGTATGATTGGTCGGGACAACTTCACACGAGTAGGAGGAGAAGACAAGCTGATGGACAGGAAGTTCACACTGACCGGTCTTAAGGAAGGCTCCAACCATGAGTTCAGAGTTTCCGCTGTCAACCAGGTGGGACAGGGCAAACCATCTTTCGCCACTAAACCTGTGCAGTGCAAGGACGAGCTCGGTGAGTGACAGCAACTGAATATATTTGATCAAAACGTAAGATGCACCGATTTACATCAGCCAATAACAGAGGAGCAACTTATATAATATAAACAAATCGTCACATACAGATTTACACAGAAGTCGAAACTAAAATTTTAATTTACACCAATTGTTCCCCCAGAGCCACCAACTCTGGACTTGGACTTCAGGGAAAAGATGTTAGTAAAAGTGGGAGACAGCTGTACGCTGTCAGGACGCTACAGTGGCAAACCTGCCCCATCAGTCGCGTGGACGAAGGACAACGAGGAGCTGAAGGCAGATGAAGAGATCAGCCTCCACAGCACTGCCCGCCACCTCAGCCTCAACATCAGCAAAGTCAAGAGAGAACACAGCGGCTGCTACTGCGTCAGTGTGGAGAATGCCGCTGGAGCTCGCAAAGGAAACTGCACCCTCACCGTGGTCGGTAAGTGGGCTGCATTAGCACTGTGATCCACACGTAGGTGTGTTTTTATAATGCATCACAAAAGCAACACATCTGCCATCAAAAAGCAGAACCCAAGCCGAAAGTAGAAAATTTTGTAAAACTGATCTTCAGAGATTTGATGTTTTGATGTTGTCCCTGAGCTGAACCGAAATCAACCAGGTTTGTATGAAAAAAAGATTCTGGTAATAAATATTGGTAGAGTCACCTGTATGAATGCTTCCTCCTGTCAGACCGCCCACAGCCTCCACAGGGCCCTGTGGTGTTCAACGAGATCTACAGGAACTACATGGTGATCTCCTGGAACCCTCCACTGGATGATGGAGGCTGCGCTGTCTCCAACTACATCATCGAGAAGAGAGACACCAACAGAGACCTGTGGATGCCCGTCACATCATCCTGCACCAGAACCAGCTGCAAGGCAAGCACGGGATAGTTTAATTAGAGGAAATGTGTAGAGGAGAACATTAAAACCTACAATTATCATCAGAATCCGAAGTTACATGTGATGGATTGCAGTTATATACGATTCAAAGCATCATCATTGTATTTAATGTGTTGTTGGCTCCCATAGAAACAGGATTATATATGTATTATAATGCTGGTGTTGTTGCAATACATTATCGCAAATATTTAAACACAAGAAGCTGAACAGACTCTAACGTTAAAGTCTGATATTTATAACATGTATAAAGATAATATATAACATATTAAGATATTTGAATACCTGCCAGTTCAATGCTGCAGACCTGCTCAGTCTCTGTGTGAACTCACATCCTCCTGCTGTGTGTTGTTTCAGGTGCCGAAGCTGATCGAGGGCCGTGAGTACATTATCAGGATAATGGCTCAGAACATGTATGGCATCAGTGACCCCCTCCTGTCTGCAGAGAGCAAAGCTAGAGACATATTCAGTAAGTCCTGATAAACACACATTCAGGCATGTGTGCATCATCCTGGAGTGTCTGAGCACGGTGACAATGCTTGTTTATCTCCAACACAGAGGTGCCTGATGCTCCTAAACAGCCGACAGTGAAGGAGGTTTACCGCGACTCTGCCCTGATCAGCTGGGAGCCACCTGCTGACGGAGGAAAACCTATCACATGCTACATCGTGGAGAGGAAGGAGACCATGGCCAACAGGTACAGCAGGACACATATCACTAGGAAGTTAAAACGAGTTTAGTAGTAGTAGTAGTATTTTGTCCCCAGATTTAAAAATGGGCAGCTAACAAAACCCTTTTAAGGAAAGTAAATTATTAATTCTAAACTGTAAAGTATTATATACACTATGATCACCGCTAGGCTAATAATATTTAAAGCTGCAAAGAGGTATTAGGAAAACTTAAACTGAAGCCTTGTTGATTATTGTTTACACACAGATATCATAAAATATGAAATAAAAGTGGTTCATAATAGGTTGTTGTGTTTCTGCCTCTAGGTGGGTGCGCTGTAACACGGAAAGAATCCATCCTAAGGTGGAGTACTGGGTGACAGAGCTGCTGCAAGGCTGCGAGTATGAATTCAGAGTCAGTGCTGAAAACGAGGTGGGAGCCGGAGACCCAAGTCCACCATCCAAACCAGTCTTTGCCAAAGATCCCATTGGTGAGATTACCACGGTCAATAACATTTACTTTACTGCCATTACCGTGCCAATCCACGACAAACATTTCTCTCTCTTTTGCCACAGTGAAACCTGGTCCACCTGTGAATCTTGAGGCCACTGACCACACCAAAGAGTCAGTGACCCTGTCCTGGGAACCGCCAACCGACACCGGCAGAGGAAAGATCTTTGGATATTTGTTGGAGTTCCAGAAGGCTGGAGAGGAGGAGTGGCAGAAGGTGAGGGAATTCACCAACGACAATGAAGTAAAGCAGATCAGTGTGGTGTAGTCTCTAAGGATTATTTTAGAGACATCTCTATAAAATGATATTAAAGTTTCCTGCTGCTGTCCTTAGGTAAACCACACTCCGGACTCCTGCCAGGAGACCAAATTTAAGGTGATTGGCCTGACTGAAGATGCTCTGTACCGCTTCAGAGTTGTGGCGGTTAATGCTGCCGGAGAATCTGACCCGGCTAATGTGAAGGAGCCAATCAAAGCGGTGGACAGACTTGGTGAGTTGTTAAGTCAATATTATCTGAATTATCTTAACTTTGATTTAAGAAGTGCATTGTACACCAAATGAGATCTTAGTGTTATTCAGCTTTAAATGTCCCTCTTATCCTTCTGCTACACTGTTGTGTAGAACCTCCAGAGCTAATTCTGGATGCAGGAATGACCCGAGAGGTGAAAGCCAGGGCTGGCACTCACATCACTTTGATGGCTACCATAAAAGGTGTCCCCTTCCCAACCGTCACCTGGAGGAAGAATGATGCTGAGGTTCCCACTAGGGCAGACATTGAGACCAACCAGACAGGCACCAAGCTGGAGATGAGGTTCTGTAACCGTGGCGACTGTGGAGATTACACCTTAACTGTAGAAAACACAGCTGGATCCAAGACTGTCACCTGCACTGTTCTGGTGCTCGGTAAGAACTGCATAAATCTTTTCCCATCTTAAACACAAGTGCACTTGTACACTTAACACGTACAATGTCTGTTTGAAAACTATTTGTGATGATAAGAGGAAGAAGAATCTGCTTTATTTTCATTGAATACATTTTTACATGTTACAACAAAATTAGTCTCCTGCATTTGACCAGGAGATGAGCAGCCACAGGAGGCCGCAACTGGGAATCGCTTCCTGGTATCTCTGCATCCAAGGCCTCTGCCTTAACCACTGAGCTACCAGGCCACCTTCTGTGACTCATTTAGGAAATTCCTTTTTGTATCTGTTACTAATGAGAAACCAACCATTCTTTGTGTTCCTTTCAGACAAGCCTGGTCCAATCCAGCACCTTCGGGTGTCAGACATCAGGAGCGACTCTGCCTACTTGTCCTGGAAAGACCCAGAGGACAATGGTGGCATTCGCATCACTAACTTTGTTGTGGAGAAAAAAGACACAGCATCCACCCAGTGGATTCCTGTCTGTGCCACATCCAAGAAACGCAGCATGACACTAAAACACCTGACGGAGGGCACATGTTATACATTCAGAGTCGCTGCTGAGAACCAATACGGCCGCAGTGAATTTGTGGAGACACCAAAGGCCATCAAAGCAATGAACCCACTGTGTGAGTAACCTTTCAACAAATTAATGTGAATTATTTTGTGAATGTAGATCATGGTGTTTTAAACACAGAGAAAAATAGTTTACTAAAACAACATGGACATTGTTGTATTACTTAGTATTATCATACACCATTCTGATGAGAACAGTCTATATTGTGACCCAAATTTAAATGTCTTTTCCCCCATCCAACCAGTTCCTCCTGGTCCCCCCAAAGACCTCCACCATGTAGATGTGGATAAGACTGAGGTGTGGTTGGTCTGGAACTGGCCTGACCGAAATGGAGGAAGTGACATTACAGGCTTCCTGGTGGAGTATCAGGAAGAAGGGGCGAGAGAATGGGAGGAGTGGAAGACCGTCAGCATCCCTGAGAGCCATGTGACAGGACTGGAAGAGGGAAAAATCTACCGTTTCAGAGTGAGAGCTGAGAATGCCATTGGGCTCAGCAGACCAGACACCACTGTGCCTATTCTATGTCAGGAGAAACTGGGTGAGCTTTCCTTTTTCATGTGTATCATCAGTAGTAGTGCAGTTAGTGCATGTACAGTAGATCTTGCTGTAGCTATTTTATGTGCCTTCTATCGGTAATCCATTGCTAATCCACGTTAATCCATTGCTAATGCTCAAAACATATATCAAGTTATTTCAGTGTTCTCGTTAAAAGAGTGGAGTAATGTCCTTTGTTTGCATGTCTACAGTTCCTCCACTTATAGAGGTTGACGTTAAACTGACGGAAGGCATCATTGTAAAGGCTGGTACCACCATCAGACTACCAGCTATCATGAGAGGAATCCCTTTTCCAACTGTTAAATGGTCCATTGAGGGAGAAGAAATCATCAGCAAGGGAAATGTCAAGATTGACACAGACAGTTTCTCTACTGTGCTCAACATTAATGAATGCACCAGAAACCACACTGGTACCTACCTGCTCACTGTGTCCAACCCGGCTGGTACCAAGACAGCAGCCTTGAATGTTATTGTGCTGGATGTTCCCGCTGCTCCCATTGGACCTGTCAGCATCCTGGAGGTCACTCCTGACTCCATGATGATTGAATGGCGTCCTCCCAAGGATGATGGTGGCAGCCCTGTCACCAACTATATTGTGGAGAAAAGGGAATCTAACAAAGAGACCTGGGGAGGTGTGAGTTCTGGCAGCCTAGACACTCAGCTTAGGATCACGCGCCTGCAGAAGGGAGTGGAATATGTGGTTCGCATTCGTGCTGAAAATAAGATGGGCATTGGTGCTCCTCTTGAAAGCAAGCCCACTGTTGCAGAGCATTCTTTCATGGCACCCAGTGCTCCCGGTAAGCCACAGGTCTCTGATGTCTCTGAGGATGCTGTTACAGTGGGATGGACCATGCCTCTGTCTGACGGTGGCAGTCAGATAACTGGCTATATCATTGAGCGCAGACACAAGGGAGGAAAGTGGATACGTGTTAACAAGACACCCACCAGGGACCTGAGGTACAGAGTTCTGGGTCTCTTTGAGGGCAGTGAGTATGAGTTCAGAGTGTTTGCTGAAAATATCACTGGCTATAGTGGCCCCTCTCCTACCTCTGACCCCTGCAAGCCCTGTAGGCCCATCACTGTCCCCAGTCCTCCTGTTAACCCCAAAGTTAAAGATTACAGCAAGACCACTGCTGACCTGGTGTGGACCAAACCGAACAAAGATGGAGGAAGCCCCATCTTGGGCTACACAGTGGAAATAAAGACACCAGATGCAGAAGAATGGAAGAAAGTGAACCTGGATGACTTCATAAAACAGTGTGCCTTCAAAGTAAAGGGTCTTCAGGAGGGTGTGACCTACAGATTCAGAGTATATGCCTCAAACATGATTGGAGATGGAGAGCCCAGAGAAATCCCAGAATCTATCACTACCCAGGATATTCTCATACCTCCCGAGATTGAAATGGAGGCCACTTGCCGTGAACGCATCACTGTACGTGTTGGACACAACATCAACATCATTGGCTACATCAAAGCCCGTCCAGACCCCGAGGTGCTTTGGTTGAAAGAGGAAAATGTTCTGGAAAACAACAAGCGTATCACGATTGTTCAGAACTTCCCTGTGGTGCACCTGAGGATAAAGGAAGCTACAAGAACGGACCATGGAAAATACATTCTGAAGGCTTCAAATGAGGGTGGTGAGGCATCCTGCATAATCACAGTCAATGTGCTAGACAGACCTAGTCACTGTCAGAACCTGCACGCAACATATGTCACCAGGGACTCGTGCATGATAAACTGGGAGGCCCCTAAGGACAACGGTGGGTCTGAGATCACTAACTACATAGTAGAGTGTCGTGAACCCAGCATTAGCATGTGGTCTATGATCTCGTCCAGCTGCACAAATCGCAAAATCAAGGCCAAGCTGATGGAGGGCCATGAGTACCTGTTCCGTGTCTGTGCTGAGAACAAGTTGGGACCAGGACCCTCTGTGGAGACTAAGACCCCTGTGTTGGCTATTGATCCCATTGAGAAACCTGGTGAGCCTGAGAACTTCAGAGCCACCGACATTGGTAAGAACTATGTCAATCTGCGGTGGAGGAAACCTGACTATGATGGTGGTAGCCCTAACCTTTCCTACAACCTTGAGTGCAAAGCCAAAGATGCAGAGCAGTGGGAGAAACTCAGTACTGGAACTCTTACCAACACCTTCTTCCTGGCTGAAAAGTGTCTAGAGAACCAGACATACATCTTCAGGTAAGTTACTGCATTTATAGTTTTGAATTCTTAGGTGTTTTTGATATTAATGTGATGGAAACTTTAATTCCTTGCATTTGTTATCCAGGGTGCAGACTGTCAATGAAGGAGGTGAGAGTGCCTGGGTAAGACTTGCAGATATTTTGGTGAGGGAGGAGATCCAGAAGCCAGTCATTGACCTGAAGCTGGCTGGAACAGTGACAGTGCAAGCTGGAGAGTCAGTCAGAATGGAGGCTGCACTGAGAGGAAAACCCCAGCCTGAGGTGAAATGGATAAAAGACAAGGCTGTTGGAGATAACCCCAGAGTCAGCTGTGAGACTGGCCCAGACTATTCCAAGTTCCTTATGATCAAGTCTAGACGCACAGACACTGGAAAGTATATTATTACTGCCACAAACTCGGCTGGTACCTTTACAGCATATGCCCATGTTAATGTCCTGGATGTCCCTGGGCCAGTGAGGGATCTCAGGATTACTGGCATTGGTGCAGACAAATGCAGAGTTGTGTGGGATGTTCCAGAGGATGATGGAGGTTGTGAAGTGGACAGCTACATCCTGGAAAAATGTGAGACTAGGCGGATGGTCTGGTCCACATACTCAGCCTCTGTAGTCACGCCTTACTGTAACATCACCCGTCTGGTAGAGGGCAACGAATACATCTTCAGAGTGAGGGCTGAGAACAAGATGGGAACTGGACCTGCCATGGAGAGCAAACCTGTCACCGTGAAGACTCAGTTCAACAGACCTGAACCTCCTGATGCTCCAGAGGTCACCAAGGCAAGTGAAAGAAACATTTCATGTTTCAATCTTTCGTTTCAAGTTTTACTTTTTAAGAAATCAAATTCCACTGTTACTCACATAATAAATATTTTTTCAGATCAGTAAAGATGAGATGACGGTGGTCTGGGCACCTCCTGAGAATGATGGAGGAAAGTCAATCACAGGCTACATTCTGGAAAGGAAAGAGAAGAGAGCTGTGCGATGGGTGCCATGCAACAAGAGCCCCATCCCTGAAAGACGCATGAAAGTCACTAATCTAATTCCCAACCATGAATATCAGTTTAGGGTGAAGGCGGAGAATGAGGTTGGTCTGGGAGAGCCCAGCAAACCCTGCAAACCTGTTGCAGCCAAAGATCCTATTGGTGAGTTTACAGTTTCTGTCAAAGTTTCAGTAATGTCTTAGACTAGAGGTAGACCTCAAGAACCCTCTGGTTATTAATGATGGCCTATGTCATGTGTCTTCTGGTGTTTCTGTATTTATTGAACTCTGTTCTATTGTTTATACCTCCAGAGCCCCCTGGACCCCCTGCAGGCTTGAAGGTTGCTGATAGCACCAGAACCTCAATCACCCTGTCCTGGTCTAAACCTGTGTATGATGGTGGTGCCCCAATCATTGGCTACAGCTTGGACTTGAGGCTGAAAAGTGAGGCAGACCCTGAGAAACCCACAGAGGGCTGGAAAAGAATTGACACTCATGGCCCATTGGTGCTCACAGAGTTCACAATTGGCCAGCTGGATGAGAAGCAGGAGTATGAGTTTAAGGTGTCTGCCCAGAACCAGGTGGGTTGGGGACGTCACGCCTATCTAAAGGAAGCTGTCTTTCCCAAGGAGGTCATAGGTAAGAATGGATCATGGATCATTACTACAGCCTATATTGCTGGTGTGTAAATTGTTTTACACAGCATGATACATTCTACCAACTACTGATTTTTATGTGAATGTGTTCCCATGGCAACAGAGGCTCCAGAGATAGAACTGGATGCCAGTCTGAGGAAAGGTCTGGCTGTCAGAGCTGGCTGTCCAATAAGGCTTTTTGCTGTAATCAGAGGAAGGCCCTCCCCCAAAGTAACCTGGAAACGCCTGGGCATGGACAATGTGGTTCGCCGAGGTCATGTGGACCAGGTTGATACTATGTCCTTTCTGGTAATCCCTGAGAGCACTAGAGAAGACTCGGGGAAATATTCGCTGACCCTGTCCAACTCAGCAGGAGAGAAGGCTGTGTTCGTCCGTGTAAAAGTCCTAGGTAAAATAACAGAAAACTAATGTTATTTTTAATACTTGTTTACAGACATTTTCATTTGTAAGGAAACTGTATAATCAAAGCAATATGTAAATGAATCTTTTCCAGACACTCCAGGTCCCGTTGGTGGCTTGGAAGCAACGGACATTACAAAAACCACAGCTCAGCTGTCCTGGTTACCACCAGAAATTGATGGTGGCAGTCCAATCCTCAATTACATTGTGGAGAAAAGAGAAGTGGATAGGAAGACCTGGACCAAGTGTGCAGAGGACCACAAGAAGACCAGCTTTAAAGTGACAAACCTGACGCCCAGCATTGAGTATTACTTCAGAGTCATGGCTTGCAACAAGTATGGAATTGGAGTTCCTCAGGACTCACCCAAGTCCTACCTGGCTGTTGACCCCATAAGTGAGTGTGTCCACAGACTGTGTAAATAAGGCTCAGGATGTTATCCATTATTTCTCTGGCTGGTCCTTTATTTTGTTGATTACTTTTCGTAAAAGCTTATTTGTCTGGTATCCAGGTGAACCAGACCCCCCAAAGAAGATGGACGTGTTAGAGATCACGAAGAACAGTGCCACATTGGGCTGGCTAAAGCCACTCCGAGATGGAGGAGCCAAAATCAATGGTTATGTGGTGGACTACCATGAAGAGGGTGCACCAGAAGACAAGTGGACACCTTATTCTGTTGTTAAAGACCTGACCATTGTGGTAGTTGGTCTGAAGGAGGGAAAGAAGTATAAATTCAGAGTGGCAGCCAGAAACTCAGTAGGTGTCAGTTTGCCCCGAGAGGCAGAGGGAGTGTTTGAGGTCAAAGAGCAACTGAGTGAGTAAACTGGACTAAAACATACCTCAGACTAAACAGACAGACTGATACAGAAATAAAATGATTGAAGTCAAAGTCATTTCATGTAACTGATCTGTTGGTGTTTCCTATTTCTCCAGTGGCTCCTAAGATTATCCTGCCTGACACTGTAACAGTCAGAGCTGGATTTAAGATGGTGATTGAGGCCATTGTCGCAGGTAAACCTGCTCCCTTCTGCAAGTGGAAGCAGGGCAATGAAGATGTGTTGACTTCTGACCGCCTGTCTATTGTAAAAACACTGACAACCTGCACACTTATCATCAAGAATGTGACAAGGAAGGATAGTGGCTACTACAGTCTGTCAGCTGAGAACAGCACTGCCAAAATCAACCAAATCCTCAAAGTCATTGTCATGGGTCAGTTTGAACACGAGACATTGTTGAGGCCTCAGTTTCTTAACAATAAGATTTGGATATAAATAAATGACTATTGAGGGGTGTATGTATGTCTTTGCCATGATTATGACTTATTCTGCGTTCTTCTGCAGACATTCCTGGACCGCCTGAAGCTCCTCTGGAGATCACAGAACTTGACATAGACGCTTGCACACTGCTCTGGAACTCACCACAGGAGGATGGCGGTAGCAATATTAGTAACTACATTGTGGAGAAGTGCGACATCAGTCAGGGTGACTGGATCACTGTGTCTACATCGTGCACTAAAACCAGCTTCAGAATGACCAAACTGACTCCTGGCAAAGAGTACTGCTTCCGAGTCCGTGCTGAGAACAGGCTAGGCATCTCTGAACCCATCTACTCTGAGAAGATGATTGCGAGATATCCATTTGGTGAGTTGAAGCCTGGACATTACATTTTTAACTGCATTACTGTTAACTAATATTTCAACTTCTATACAATACATTTTTTATATAGAATTTGATCTTATATGACAGCTGAGTCATTGAAACGTCTTTGTAATGTTGTTGTTTCACTTTGTGAAAGTGTTGACTTGATATATTGTTTATTAAACGTTTTGTTTTTTTCCTAAAGATCCTCCCAGTGAGCCTAGAAATCTACAGATCAACAATGTTAACAAGGACTTTGTCAACCTGTCATGGGAACGTCCCAGCAGTGATGGTGGCAGTCCCATCACTGGATACTGCATTGAAAAGAAGGAGAGGAACAGCCTACTGTGGGTGAAGGCAAATGAGTCTGTGGTCAAAGCCACTCATTACACATGCACTGGCCTGATCGAAGGCTTGGAGTATACCTTTAGAGTGTCGGCACTTAACCAGGCTGGACAGGGCAAACCCTGCAAACAGACTGACTTCATCACTGCCAGGACAGCTGTTGGTATGCACATGTGTAGTATACATATACAGATTAGTTGAAAAAGATATATTTTGACTAATGACCTATCATATGATAACTGGTGTAAAGGTAATTTAATGTATTCTTCTCATACAGACCCACCAGGGAAACCTGAGCCCATGGATGTGACAAAGAACTCTGTCTCATTGGTCTGGAGTCGTCCAAAGCATGATGGTGGCAGCAAGCTAAATGGTTATTTTATAGAGTACACAAAGCTTCCAGGGGAGAAGTGGACACGATGTAATGCCAACTGCATGGACATCCAAACAGAGAGCTACATGGTGACTGGCCTAGAGGAGATGCAACAGTATCAGTTTAGAGTCATTGCCAAGACTGCTGTCAACATCAGCCTGCCATCTGAACTGTCCGATCCCATCCCTGTCATTGCACAGAATGGTACAACTCAACAAAACAAGAAAATAATGATTTAATTACACACAAATAATGATGCTTATGCTGTCTTCTCCTTCTGGTTAGTTCCTCCACGTGTGGACTTGGGTGTCAACATGAAGAACTTGATTGTTGTAAAAGCCGGAGAAAACGTCCTCCTGGATGCTGAGGTGTATGGCAAGCCGCTGCCCAAAGTGAACTGGAAGAAAGATGGAGTGCCTCTGATTCTCGCTGAGGGAATGAAGATGACCCAGAAGAAACACCTCCATCTGCTGGAGCTCTACTCTGTCACCAGGAAAGAGTCTGGTGACTACACTATTACTGCTGAGAATGTCAATGGCTCAAAGTATGCCACGATAAAGGTCAAGGTGCTTGGTGAGTTCATGCTGCACAGAGCAATGGTCATTTATTTATTTCAATATTTGGGTGGCATAATAGCTCATTGGGTGGAGCAGTCGTCTTTCAACCGGAGGGTTAGCAGTTAGATTGTCAGTCCCCCCGAAGCTATTTACATGCATACAGTGTAAACAAAGACACTTACTTCACTATTTTTCCTCAGACAAACCGGGCCCTCCAGCCTCAGTGAAAATTTCTAAGGTGTTTGCAGACCGTGTTAAGCTGCGATGGGAGCCCCCACTTGCTGATGGTGGCTCTGAGATCACCAACTACATAATTGAGAAGCGTGAGACCAGCAGGGCCAACTGGGCATTGGTCACCTCCAACATCCATGGACATATCACAGACTGCTCAGTAGAGAAACTGATTGAAGGACACGAGTATCAGTTCAGAGTCAGTGCTGAGAACCAGTATGGTGCAGGAGACCCCACCATGACTGATGCTGTCATGGTGAAGAACCCTTACGGTACGTTCAGACCACTGTAATTTTAACTACGTTAAGATGAACACGTTGTGGATGAAAAATGTATGATATTAATATTTAAAATAAACTGTCTATCATTCTGTTAATGCATATTAAAGACTATTACTGCCAATATTATGAACGTATCTCTTCCTTCAGATGTTCCTGGTCCATGTGAGCCACCGGTTATCACCAACATCACTAAAGACTCCATGACTGTGAGTTGGAAGGCCCCTGCCAATGATGGTAAAGCTCCAATCTTGGGCTATATGGTTGAGAAACGTGAGGCTACTGAGCTGACCTGGGCTAAGGTAAACCGCCGCCCGGTGATTGACAGGACCATCAAGGCTGTACAACTGACTGAGGGCTCTGAGTTCGAGTTCAGAGTCATTGCCCTAAACAAGGCTGGTCTGGGAAAACCCAGTGATTCATCCAACGCTGTGCTGGCTATCGACCCTGTTTGTAAGTATCTGCTTTAATAAAACACCTCAAAAATAAAACAAACTGGACCAAAAAACAGACCTTACTGCAACTAATTACATTTTTATTTTTCAAATTATCTTTGGGCATTTATTTGTTTATATAAAATGTGAAAATATTAAATGTGTCAAAATAATTTGCTAGATCCTCCAGGGCCACCTGCCTTCCCCAAGGTGGTGGACTCTACCAAGAGCTCCATCAGCCTTAGTTGGACCAAACCAGCTTATGATGGAGGCTGCGAGATCATTGGATACCTGGTGGAGTGTAAGCCAGCCGCTGCAGAAGACTGGACCAAGTGCAATGTCCCGAAAAAGCTTCAGGCCACCAAATTTGTGGTTACATGCTTGTTGGATAACACAGAGTATCAGTTCAGAGTGACTGCTGTCAACAAGATAGGCTACAGTGAGCCCAGCGAAGTCCCTGGGAACCACATGCCCAAAGAGATATTAAGTATGTTTCTGAACGACTGTTTTTATACCACTTAATAAATAATCTGCAGTCCTACGCATCAAGCATTTAATGTACAGTACTACTGTAGTAAAACTGATATTTTGGTGGTAATCTAATCATTTTAATATCATCTCGATATGAATATATATTTTTTAAATTTAATACATTTTAAGGGAAGCAATGTAAGAAAATGTTAAGAGAGATAATTTTTTTTTATCATAGAATAATGTACGACTAACAGGTGATATAGCAGGGAAAGAATGAATCACACAAAGTCTTCTGTTCCACTTACAGTCGCTCCTGAAGCTGAGCTGGATGCTGACCTCAGAAAGGCTTTAGTTCTTCGAGCTGGTGTGACCATGAGACTGTATGTTCCACTAAGAGGACGCCCGGCACCAAAGGTGACGTGGACAAAAGTGGATGCTAACCTGAAGGAGAGAAACAGCCTGCTGATCAATACATCAGATTGGGACACACTACTAATGATCGAGGACGTTAACAGATATGATGCCGGCAAATACGTTCTGACACTAGAGAACAGCAGCGGTTCCAAGAGCTACACCATTGTGGTTAAGGTCCATGGTAAGAATGTTTGTTGTAATAAACATAATGTGAAGAATTGAAAAGAGTGAGTACATACTGTGGTGACTCTGGTTTTCTACTAATAGAAGAAATGAAGGCATGTGGACAAAAACCCAGATAATTTTTGATTTAAATATCAGTATTCTGTGAATATTCAGTCAAGTACTTATATCAGTTTTCAACATTGTAGAATGGCTGAGAAAAATGTCTATTACAATGAGATGTAACTCGGTTTTAACCTCATGTTTTCTGTTGTATGTATAAAATGCTCCATGTTTAAACATATTTATGTTACAATAAACAAAACCTCTGAGTCAAAGATTATTTTTCTTCTTCCTCTGCAGATTCACCTGGGCCGCCTGTGAACCTGACTGTAAAGGAAACATCCAGAAGCCATGCCTGGATCACCTGGGATGCCCCACTGATTGATGGTGGCAGTCCAGTCAAGAGCTACATAGTAGAAAAACGTTTGGCAGAGAGGAAGGCCTGGACCTGTGTGTCAGCAGAGTGTCACAAGACTTCCTTCCGGATCACCAACTTGGAGGCAGGACAGTCCTACTGCTTCAGAGTGTTGGCCGAAAATGCCTACGGCATTGGAGAGGGTTGTGAGACACCCGGCAGTGTCCGAGCTTCAGGTAGCTGCAAATCGTTGTTTTTTAAATGACAATAGATACAGTATTTTACACTACAGTACAATATAATACAAACAGACACATACTATCAATTTTTGATATAGAGTAGTTAGTATATAAAAAAGCATTCATTTAGATGAGTGACAACATGATTAAATTAATTACAAACCACATACTCTACCTTAACTCATTTCTCCCTTTTTTTAGAGCAACCTGGCCCTGTGACAGACTTTAAAGCGCAGAAGACCAGCAAAGATTCAATCACCCTGGGTTGGAAGAAGCCCATCAGCGATGGTGGAAGCCATGTTACTGCTTACATTCTAGAACAGAGTGAAGGTGAAGAGAAATGGAAGCATATCATGAAGGGCAAGAACACTGTACAGACAATCAGTGAGCTGACAGAGGGCAAGCAGTATTTGTTTAGAGTCAATGCGCTTAATGAGTCTGGAGAGGGACCACCCACTGAACTCACTGTCGTTGCCAAGGACCAGTACGGTAAGAAATCAGCATGACTCTGCCAAAATGTCAGAAACTGTTGAAGTTAAATGTTGATGTTTGATGTTAAAGATATAAACATTGCTGTCCAACAAAGCAATCAATAAACCTTTTTTCTTTTCAGTTCTGCCTGACTGTAATTTGAGCAGTCTTCATGATGGTTGCTATGTGGTTAAGGAGGGCAGTACCACACGCATCAACATCCCTATAATTGGAGTACCCTACCCTACTGTCAACTGGAAGAAGGGTGATGCAGTCATTGGGGACACCGGCCGCATGTGTGTGGAGGCATCTCAGGGTATTTCCACCTTACTGATCAGAGACTGCCAGAGAGGAGATGCTGACACCTACATCATCAATGTTAAGAACAGTGCCGGCTCAAAGGACTGTAAGTTCCAGCTGAAAGTGGTTGGCAAGCCTGGCATCTGTACCGGTCCTATTAAGTTTGATGAAATCACAGCTGATGGCATCACCCTGGAGTGGGGGCCTCCCAAAGATGATGGTGGTGCAGAGGTGTCCAACTACATAGTAGAGAAGAGGAGGACGACAGACAACAAGTGGGTCACAGTGGCTTCAGCCATTCAGAAGACAACCATAAGGGTGCTAAGGCTTCATGATGGAATTGAGTACATCTTCAGAGTGTTTGCTGAGAACAAGTACGGGGTTGGGGACTATCTCAGATCTGATCCAGTCATCGCCCAGCATCCATTTAGTGAGTACCATATTCTAGACTTATGATAACTCATTATTGTCATCATGATTTTGGCACAGTATGACAGAGCCTGTTAATAGTGTGCTGCTTTTAAAGTATGTACAGTAAAATACACTGTACAATATATACAGTGCATAGTAAAGAAACCAGCAATATATATTAATGCCAATCTCTGGGACTAAGGGTAAATTAATCTCTGCTCTTCAGATTTTTTAAACGTAGTGATTAATTGTTTTATTATATATTGCAAAAATAAATACAGTTGCATGTGTCCAAACTGTGTGTCTTTATGACAAACTAAAGTGTATCATAAAGACACACTTTATCATATCATATCATTTGATCAGGCACCTGGCCAAGGGAAGACTTTTGCAACTCAGTAAATTTTCATTTTTACCTACTTTCCTAATCCTTTCACCATTCTGTCATTCTCTGCTACCACCAGATGTGCCAGAGGCGCCAGCTCCTCCAGAAATTGTGAGCATTCGCCATGAGTCAGCCATTTTGACTTGGGCGGATCCAAAAGACACCGGTGGCTCCCCAGTTACTGGTAATAGAGTGTGATGAATATTAGTTTGTAGTTAAACAGTAGCATATACAAAGTAGCATTCACCACAACCACCTATTTCTGTTTCCTGTAGGATATCATGTAGAGTTTAAGGAGAGGAACAGTCTAATGTGGAAACGGGCTAGTAAGACTCCCCTGAGAGTGAAGGAATGCAGAGTTACTGGCCTGGTAGAGGGACTAGAGTATGAGTTCAGGGTCATGGCCATAAACATGGCTGGTCTTGGTAAGGCAAGCAGAGTCACTGAAGCTGTGGTCGCTTTGGATCCCATTGGTGAGTTCCATGCTTTTCATAAAAATAAATACCTGAATTGAAAAATAAAAATCATACTTTGGAACAAGGTTTTGATTACTTTTTTTTCTTCTAGATCCTCCTGGGAAACCAGAGGTGATTAATGTAACCAGGAGCACGGTCACTCTGATTTGGACCTCTCCTAAATATGACGGAGGCTACAAGTTGATTGGCTACATGGTGGAGAAATTGGAGGCTGGCGGCAGGGCCTGGTCAAAGGCCAATCATGTCAACATTCAGGGCTGTGCTTTCACAGTCACTGACCTTACAGAAGGATCTCAAAATCAGTTTAGGATCAGGGCCAAGAATGCGGCTGGGGCTGTTAGTGTTCCTTCTGAGCCCACTGAGCTTCTGATGTGCAAGGATGAATATGGTATGAATAGTAAACTAATTATAGTGGTTTGGTCCTTTAAATTTGTTTTGAAGTTAAAGTCTGTATTGACATAGATTTTAATAAATGTGGACTGCAGATGACTGCAGAGTTTTGAAATACAACTTTCTTCTCTGCAGAGCCCCCAACCATCACTATTGACCCAGACATGAAGGATGGTGTATCAGTCAGGGCAGGAGACACCATTGTGATCTTAGCCTCGAAAATTGTGGGCAAACCTCCCCCCACTTCTGTCTGGTCCAAGGGAGGCCGGGAGTTGAAGAACTCTGATGTCAACACCATCACCAGCACCCCCACATCCTCTACTCTGGCTATCAAGTATTCAAGTCGAAAGAACACAGGAGAGTACACCATCACTGCCAGCAACCCCTTTGGCATTAGGGAAGAACATGTAAAGGTGAAGGTCTTGGATGTGCCTGGACCTCCGGGCCCTATCGAAGCAAGCAACATTTCAGCTGAGAAGTGTACCCTCACCTGGCTTCCACCAGAGGAGGATGGAGGTTGTTCTATCAAGTCCTACATCCTAGAGAAGAGAGAGACAAGTCGCCTGCAGTGGACCAAGTTAGCTGAAAATATTGTGGACTGCAGATATGTAGCAAGCAAACTGATCAAGGGCAATGAGTACATGTTCAGAGTATCTGCTGTAAACCAATATGGCACTGGAGACTCAAGCCAGTCTGCTCCAGTTAAAATGATTGACAGTTTTGGTACGTATACATGATTAAAATGTGTATTATGAAGACGAACAGGTATTTCCAGGTATAGTTGACAATTTGTCATTTTTTCCAGGCCCACCAGGCCCACCCTCAACCCCAGAGATTGATAATGTCAGTAGGAATGCTGTCACTATTTCATGGAAGAGACCAGCAAAGGACGGGGGAAGTGACATCAGAGGATATTGTGTAGAAAGGAAAGAAAGGAAAGGAATGAGATGGGTTAGAGCCAGTAAAAGGACAATACCTGACCTGCGGTTCAAGGTGCAAGGTTTGAGTGAAGGAGTAGAGTATGAATTTAGAGTCACTGCTGAGAACAAGGCTGGATTTGGAGAGCCAAGTGAACCATCACGCCCTGTTATAACCAAGGATATTGTGTGTAAGTATTTTAATACATTACAGTGGCATATACAAAAAAAATCAACGTTGAGAACTATTCTTTAAATAACATTTTCCCACTTCTCAATTTTATTAGACCCACCTGGTCCTCCATCCAACCCCAGGATTACAGAAACCACAAAAACCACAGCAACCTTCGCCTGGGGCCGACCTCACTATGATGGTGGTCTTGAAGTAGAGGGTTACATTGTTGAGTATAAAAAGGAGGGGCATGATGACTGGGAGACTGAGACACAGTACCTACTAAAAGTTAATGAATATGTTTTTGGTAAACTTCAAAAAGGAGGCAAATACCACTTTAGAGTCAGCGCTATAAATGCCGAAGGAACTGGGGAACCTGCAGAGGTTGACAAAGTTACTGAACTGGTAGACCAGGAGACACTGCCAGACTTTGAGCTTGATGCTGAACTCAGGAGAACCCTGGTGGTCAGGTCCCGTGCTTCAATCCGTATGTTTGTTCCCATTAGGGGCCGTCCAGTTCCTGAAGTAACTTGGAGCAAAGATGATACCAACCTAAAAACACGTGCACACATTGACACTACAGAGTCCTACACTCTATTGGTTATTCCTGAATGCACCAGATATGATGCTGGAAAGTACAATCTTTGTCTGAAGAATGTTGCTGGAAAGAAGACTGGCTTTGTTAATGTGAAAGTTCTGGACACACCAGGACCACCAGTCAACCTCAAACCAAGAGAGATCACTAAGAACAGCATCACTCTCCAGTGGGAAATCCCCATAATTGATGGTGGTTCTAAGATTCACAACTACATTATTGAAAAGAGAGCTGCCACCAAAAAAGCTTACACAGTGCTCAGCACCACATGGCAAAAGTGTTCCTTCAAAGTTCCAGACCTTAAAGAGGGAGCTTACTACTACTTCCGTGTCTCTGCTGAGAATAACCTGGGCATAGGCGAGCCTGCGGAAACCCCTGAACCAATTAGAGTTTCCCAGGCTCCCTGTGCACCAGAGAATTTGTATGTCACTGATGTTACAGCCGATAGTGCCAGTCTTGCATGGCCTAAGCCCTTGCATGATGGTGGGAGCTTGATCACTGGATATGTCATTGAAGCCCAGAAGAAGGACACTGACCAGTGGATCCATGTGGCCACCATCAAGGCCCTGGATTACACCGTAACAGATTTGATTGAGGGTGCAGAGTATACCTTCCGCATAATGGCTGTTAATGCATCAGGCAGGAGCGACCCACGAGAGAGCAGACCTGCCATTATCAAAGAGCAGACTTCTTCTCCTTCCTTTGACCTACGTGGAGTATATCAGAAGACTGTCATTGCAAAGGCAGGTGACCGTGTAAAGGTGGAGATTCCAGTGCTTGGAAAACCACGGCCTGTTGTTTCCTGGAAGAAAGGAGACACAATACTCAAGGAGACACAAAGGATAAACACTGAAAGCACACCCACATTAACTATTCTCAACATTAATGAGATCAAGAGGACTGATGAGGGTCAGTATTCCATAACTGGAAAGAATATGCTGGGTACATTAACTGAGACAATAATGTTGCTAGTCCATGACATTCCTGGCCCTCCCACTGGTCCAATTAAGCTGGAGGAGGTCTCCTGTGATTATGTTCTTATGTCCTGGGAGGCACCAGAGAATGATGGAGGTGTTCCCATCAACAATTATATTGTTGAGGTGCGTGAGACAACTGGCACTTCATGGGTGGAGTTAGCAGCAACAGTAATTCGCACTACATTTAAGGCAGCCAGACTCAACACTGGAACCCAATATCAGTTCCGTGTCAAGGCCCAGAATAGATATGGTATTGGACCAGCCATAATCTCTGATCCAGTGGTGGCTGCTTATCCATTTGATGTGCCAGGGCAGCCAGGCCCTCCAGTGGTCACATCTTTCAACAAGGATTCTATGACTGTGAGTTGGAATGAACCATCCACTGATGGAGGCAGTGCCATTTTAGGCTATCATGTAGACAGAAAAGAGAAAAATAGCATTTTGTGGCAGAAGATCAGTAAAGCTCTTGTTGTTGGAAATATCTTCAAATCAACAGGCCTTGTTGATGGTATTGAATATGAATACCGTGTTACTGCTGAAAACATGGCTGGTCTCAGCAAACCGAGCAAACCCTCTGATCCCGTGTATGCTTTGGACCCAGTTGACCCACCAGGTAGGCCTGTGGCACTGAATATCACCAGACATGAGGTGACACTGTCCTGGACTAAACCAGAGGGAGATGGTGGATTTTCCATCACAGGATACACAGTGGAGAGGAGAGAAATGCCCAGTGGACGCTGGCTCAAAGCCAACTTCAACAACATCCTAGAAACCATCTACACAGTCAGTGGACTGACAGAAGATGCAACTTATGAATTCCGTGTGTTTGCTAAAAATTCAGCTGGTGGTGTTAGTGCTCCATCCCAGGCATCCGAGGCAATCACATGCAGGGATGATATTGAAGAGCCCAGGCTTGATGTTGATGCATCATACAGTAGCCCTGTTGTTGTTATGGCAGGTGAGGTATTCAAACTAGAGCTCAATGTGATTGGCCGGCCAATTCCATCTCTCGTATGGACAAAGGAAGGGAAGGAGCTTGAAGATACAGGCAAGCTAGAGATAAAGACATCTGACTTCCACACAACATTAATTAACAAAGACTCATTAAGAAGAGATGGCGGTACTTATACTCTGACTGCTAGCAATCCAGGTGGCTTTGCCAAGTTTACATTCAACGTCAAGGTTCTTGACCGACCTGGACCACCAGACTCCCTTACAGTTACTGATGTCACTGCTGAGAAATGTGTCCTAAACTGGCTGCATCCAACACATGATGGTGGTGCCAAGATTGAGTACTTTATTATTCAGAGACGTGAGACCAGTAGGTTGGCATGGACAAATGTGGCTACAGACCTTCAGGTAAACAGATTTAAGGTCACAAAGCTTCTGAAGGGCAATGAGTACATATTCAGGGTCATGGCTGTTAACAAGTATGGCATAGGTGAACCCTTGGAGTCTGAACCTGTCATATGTGCCAATCCCTATGTACCCAGTGACCCACCACAACAACCAGAAGTCACCACTATCACGAAGGATTCCATGGTTGTCTGCTGGGATCGCCCTGAACATGATGGAGGCAGCAGAATAAACACCTACATAATAGAGAGGAGGGATAAAACTGGTCTCCGTTGGGTGAAGTGCAACAAAAGAACTGTCACTGACCTTCGATTTAAGGTTTCTGGCCTAACAACTGGACATGAGTATGAATTCAGAGTACTTGCAGAGAACAATGCTGGTCTAAGTCAGCCTAGTCTTTCCAGTCCATTCTACAAAGCCGTGGACACAATCTTCCAGCCTGGACCTCCAGGAAACCCCAGACTGCTGGACACAACTAAGTCTTCAATCACTGTTGCTTGGAACAAGCCTGTCTATGATGGTGGTTCTGAAATCACAGGTTACATTGTGGAGACATGCCTGCCTGAGGAGGATGAGTGGACAATTCATACTCCCAAGAAAGGATGGACAGCGACTTCATTTACTATAACCAACTTGAAAGAAAACCAAGATTATAAAGTCAACATCTGTGCAACTAATTGTGAAGGAGTGGGAGAGCCTGCTGCTGTCCCAGGAACCCCCAAAGCTGAAGAGAGACTGCTTCCTCCAGAAATTGAACTTGGGGCAGAGCTACGAAAGGTGGTCTGCATAAGAGCATGCAGTACACTTAGACTCTTTGTTCCTATAAAAGGAAGACCAGCACCAGAAATTAAATGGTCAAGAGAGCACGGTGAATCCCTAGACAAAGCTAACATTGAAATCACTTCATCATTTACCACTCTCCAGGTAGACAATGTTGACAGATTTGATGCGGGCAAGTATATTGTGACAGTAGAGAATGCATCAGGAAACAAAACAGCCTTTGTTAATGTAAGGGTTTTAGACACTCCTGGAGCACCTCAGAATTTGGTTGTCAAGGAAGTCACTAAAGATTCAGTTTCCCTTGTCTGGGATGCACCTCTCATTGATGGTGGCTCTAGAGTCCGCAGCTACATTGTGGAGAAGCGTGAGTCCACCAGAAAGGCTTATTCAACTGTCTGTGCTAGCTGCCATAAATCAAGTTGGAAAGTTGGAGATTTGGAGGAAGGAAAAATGTATTTCTTTAGAATTCTGGCTGAGAATGAATATGGCATTGGGCTCCCAGTAGAGACTACTGAACCACTTAAAGTGTCAGAGAGGCCCTTACCACCAGGCAAAGTGTCCCTCTGTGAAGTTACCAGCACCAGCGTCACACTAACTTGGGAAAAGCCTGACCATGATGGTGGCAGTAGAATCACAGGATATATTGTGGAGATGCAAAGTAAAGGCAGTGAGGCGTGGACCCAGGTCATGGTCGTAAAAACTAACGAGGCTCTTGTAACTGGTCTTACACAGGGACAGGAGTACATGTTCCGTATCTCAGCCACTAATGAGAAGGGAGTGAGTGACCCACGTCCTCTCAGTGCGCCTGTAGTGGCAAAAGATCTTGTGATTGCTCCAGTCTTCAAACTGCTTTTTGGTACATTCAGTGTGCTAGCAGGAGATGATCTAAAGATAGATGTACCATATGCAGCTTGTCCTAAGGCTACAGTAACCTGGCTTAAAGATGGCATTGTTCTTAAGGAAACAACAAGAGTTAATGCTGAAGCCACTGACAAAAACCTTCTCTTAGTCATCAGGGATTCTTGCAGAGATGATGTGGGCACATACACCATCAAACTGGCCAATACAGTTGGAGAGGCATCTACAGATATCAGTGTTGTTGTTCTAGATAAACCTGGTCCTCCAACTGGCCCAATTAAATTAGATGAGGTCACTGCTGACAGCGTGGTCCTGTCCTGGAATGCACCAGAATATGATGGAGGTTGTGCCATCAACAATTACATTGTTGAGAAAAGAGATACATCTACCACTAACTGGCAAATTGTGTCAGCTACAGTGGCCAGAACCACAATAAAGGCAGCCCGTCTAAAAACTGGATGTGAATACCAGTTTAGGATAGCTGCAGAGAATCGATATGGAAAATCTACAGCTCTGCTGTCTGATACCATTGTTGCTCAGTATCCATTTGAAGTGCCAAGTCCACCACGCTCTGTTGTGGTCCAGTCAGCCAACAAGGAGAGTATGTTGGTTGTATGGGAAAAACCTAGCAATGAGGGTGGGAGCAAAATTCTGGGCTACCATTTAGAACTCAAAGAAAGAAACAGTATATTATGGGTGAAACAGAACAAACTGCTAATCCCAGATACTAGATTCAAGGTTGTGGGCCTTGAGGAGGGTATTGAATATGAGTTTAGAGTGTATGCAGAAAACATTGTTGGCCTCAGTAAAGCCAGCAAACTGAGTGAAATGCAAGTGGCCAGAGATCCGTGTGACAGACCAGGAAAGCCAGAGGCTATTATTGTGACAAGGAACAGAGTAACACTCAGATGGACCAAACCAGAGTATGATGCTGGAATCAAAATCACAGGCTATGTGGTTGAGAAGAAGGAGGGTGCTGGCCGCTGGATGAAGGCCAGTTTCACCAACATCATTGAGACTGAATTTGTTGTCACAGGACTTATTGAAGATCAGATTTATGAGTTCCGTGTCATTGCCAAGAATGCTGCAGGTGTCTTTAGTCAGCCCTCTGATTCTACTGGCCCCATCACTGCCAAAGATGAGGTGGATCCACCCAAGATTGACTTGGATGCTAAGTACTCCCAGGCTGTTGTGGTAAATGCTGGAGAGACATTTAGGCTTAGGGCTGCTGTTTATGGCAAGCCTGTGCCCACAGTACACTGGCTGAAGGAGGGCCAAGAGATTACTGAAGCAGCTCGAGTAGAGCTCAAGAACACAGAATTTATAGCTTGTATAGTTGTTAAAGAAGCCATCCGTGTTGATGGAGGTCAGTACACTTTGCTGGTAAAAAATGTTGGAGGAGAGAAATCTGTTAACATAAATGTCAAGGTCCTGGACCGACCAGGACCACCTGAAGGCCCTATCTCCATCTATGGTGTCACCAGTGAGAAATGTTCCATTTCCTGGAAACCCCCTTTGCAAGATGGAGGTAGTGATGTTTCCCATTACAGTGTTGAGAGGAGGGAAACAAGCAGACTGGTTTGGACTGTAGTTGAACCAAAGGTTCAGACACTTAACCTTAAGATCACCAAACTGCTTCCTGGAAATGAGTACATTTTCAGAGTTATTCCAGTCAATAAATACGGAGTTGGTGAGCCACTAGAATCTGAGCCAATGATTGCCAGAAATCCATTTGTCACCCCCCCTTCACCAACAGAAGTAGAAGTCTCCACAGTCACCAAAGATTCCATGGTAGTGACCTGGGAGAGACCTACCAATGATGGTGGAAGCCCAATACAGGGGTACATTGTTGAGAAACGTGACAAAGATGGTGTGAGATGGACTAGGTGCAACAAGCGGACAGTTAGTGAACTGCGCTTCAGAGTGACAGGACTAATTGAAAACCATAGCTATGAATTCAGAGTCTCTGCTGAGAATGCTGCAGGTGTTGGTTCATATAGTGAACCATCAGTGTACTACAAGGCACTGGATCCTATTTTCAAACCGGGCCCACCAAATAACCCGAAGGTGATGGACACATCTAGGTCAACTGTTACTGTGACATGGGGTAAACCCATCTATGATGGTGGCTGTGAGATTCAGGCTTACATTGTGGAGGCGTGCAATGGGGAATCTGATGAATGGTTTATGTGCACTCCTTCCACTGGGATCACAGACACTAAGTTTACAGTTAAAAAACTTCTGGAGAAACATGAATACAAATTGAGAGTGTGTGCTATCAACAAAGTTGGTGTTGGTGAGCATGCTGATGTTCCAGGAAAAATTCTTCTCGAAGAGAAGCTCGAGGCTCCTGATCTGGACCTAGATGCTGAAATGAGGAAGATGATTAACATTAGGTCAGCAAGTACTCTTAGACTGTTTGTGCCTGTAAGAGGTCGCCCAGCTCCTGAGGTGAAATGGGGCAAAGCTGAGGGCGAGATTAAAGAGACTGCACAGATTGACAATACAGGCAGCTATGCATCCCTGGTCATTGAGAATGTTGACAGATTTGACAGTGGCAAGTATACCCTGACTGCAGAGAATGCCAGTGGAGTTAAATCAGTCTTCATCAGTGTGAGAGTTCTTGATTCACCTAGTCCACCAACGAACTTCTTGGTAAAGGAAATTACTAAGAATTCTGTCACTCTCACATGGGAACCTCCACTTCTTGATGGTGGCTCAAAGATTAAGCATTATATTGTTGAGAAGCGTGAAAGCACCAGGAAGGTTTACTCTCCCATCACCACTTGCAATAAGATGTCATGGAAAGTTGAGTCTCTTCCAGAGGGTGGAATATTCTTCTTCAGAGTCCTGGCAGAGAATGAATATGGTGTAGGTCTACCTGCCAAAACGATAGAACCAATTAAAATATCTGAGAAGCCTCAGCCACCTGGTAAAGTCAGTGTTGTTGATGTTACTCATAGCTCTGTAACTCTTGCCTGGGAGAAGCCGGAACATGACGGTGGCAGTAGGATCAGTCACTATGATGTTGAACTGGCACCTAAGGATAGTGAAGCTTGGTCTGTGTGTACCAGTGTGAAGGCACTGGAGACTTTAGTAACAAATCTACTCAAGGGAGAAGAGTATCAGTTCAGAGTTTTTGCTGTCAATGACAAGGGCAAAAGTGACCCTAGACAGCTGGCTCATTCAGTTGTTGCAAAGGACCTTGTGATTGAGCCTTCTGTTAGACCCAAAGCAAGCACCTACAATGTCCAGGTTGGATATGACCTCAAAATAGAGGTCCCAGTTGCTGGACATCCAAAACCAATCATCACCTGGACCAAGGACGGTGCTGCCCTTAAACAGACGACCAGAGTTAATGTTACTGAATCAGCACATCACACCATGCTTACCATAAAGGATGCCACCAGAGAGGATGGTGGCATGTACAGTATCAATGTTTCAAATGTTCTTGGTTCCAAGGATGCCACTTTTGAGGTAATCACCTTGGACAAACCAGGTCCACCAACAGGCCCTGTCAAACTTGAAGACATCAGCGCTGAGAGTATTACACTTAATTGGGAACCTCCTGTATATACAGGTGGCTGCCCTGTCTCAAATTATGTGGTAGAAAAGAGAGACACAACTACAACCAACTGGGTGGTTGTATCTGCCACTGTGGCAAGAACCACACTGAAAGTGACCAATCTGAAGACGGGTTCTGAATATCAGTTCAGAGTCTATGCTGAAAATAGATATGGAAAGAGTTATGCAATTGATTCAGAGCCCATTGTGGCACAGTATCCTTTCCAGGAGCCTGGTCCACCAGGAACACCATTTGTGTCTTCATACACCAAAGACTATATGATTGTTGAGTGGCACAAACCTCCATCTGATGGAGGCAGTGCCATCCTGGGCTACCATATGGAGAGGAAAGAAAAGAACAGTATTCTCTGGACCAAGATCAACAAAATGCTCATCCAAGATTGCAGGTTCAAATCTACTCCTCTTGAGGAAGGCATTGAGTATGAGTACAGAGTATATGCTGAAAATATTGTTGGCATTGGAAAATGCAGTAAGGTTTCTGAAGTTTATGTAGCCCGTGACCCATGTGATCCCCCTGGTTGTCCTGAGGCTGTGATTGTGACCAGACACTCAGTGAAACTGAGGTGGACTCCTCCAGAGTATGATGGTGGAAGTTTAGTTACTGGCTATCTGGTGGAGAAACGTGACCTTCCCGAAGGAAAGTGGATGAAAGCTAGCTTTGCTAACATAATTGAACATGAATTTACAGTTAGTGGCCTGATAGAAGACAGTAAATATGACTTCAGAGTAATTGCAAGGAATGCTGCTGGTGCTATCAGCAAGCCCTCTGAGAGCACAGGATCTATCACAGCCAAGGATGAAGTTGACCCACCAAAGTGTGAGACAGATCCTATGTACAACCAGACACTTATTATTAATGCTGGAGAGAGTTTCAGTCTGGAAGCCAGTGTGAGTGGGAAGCCTATCCCCACAGTTCAGTGGTTCAAAGGAGATGTTGAGGTTGAAAACTCAGCAAGAGCAGAGATCAAAAACACAGATTTTAAAGCTCTGCTTGTTGTAAGGGATGTAATTAGAGTGGATGGTGGGCAGTATACGCTGGTTCTGACTAATGTGGCTGGAACTAAGACTGTCCCTTTCAGTGTTAAGGTCCTGGACAGACCCGGTCCCTCAGAGGGACCACTTACTGTCAGCAATGTCACAGAGGAGAAGTGCTCATTGTCATGGCTTCCACCCAGACATGATGGAGGAGCTAGTATTTCTCATTACATCATTCAGAAGCGAGAAACCAGCCGCCTGGCATGGACTGTGGTCTCCAGTGACTGTGGCGCTACCATGTTCAAGGTTACCAAACTGTTGAAGGGAAATGAATACATTTTCAGAATCATGGCTGTAAACAAATATGGTGTGGGTGAGCCTATTGAGTCACCACCAGTTATAATGAGAAATCCATTTGTTCCTCCTGACTCACCTCAGGAGCTTGAGATAACTAACATTACAAGAGATTCGATGACTGTCTGCTGGAATCGTCCCAAGACAACAGGAGGAAGTGACATTGTGGGGTACATTGTTGAAAAAAGAGACAGAGCTGGAATAAGATGGACTAAGTGCAACAAACGCAGAGTGACAGATTTGCGATTTAGAGTAACAGGACTAACTGAGGACCATGAATATGAATTTAGGGTATCTGCTGAGAATGCAGCTGGAGTGGGTCAGCCAAGCCCACCTACAACTTATTTTAAAGCCTGTGACCCCACTTTTGAACCAGGCTGCCCTACCAATGCTCATGTGGTTGACACAACTAAAGACTCTATCAGTCTGGCCTGGCACAGGCCTATTTATGATGGTGGTTGTGAAATTCAAGGATACGCAGTGGAAATTACTAAGGCTGATGAAGAGGAGTGGACCATATGCACCCCATCTTCTGGAGTTAATGCTACCAAGTATACCATCAAAAAGTTGATAGAACACCAGGAATACAAGGTGCGCATCTGTGCCATTAATAGGCTGGGTGTTGGTGAGCCCGTTGAGATCCAGGGTATTGTGAAACCAACAGATAAGATTGATTCTCCAGAGATGATTCTGAATTCTGAACTCAGGAAGGGATTAGTTGTGCGTGCAGGAGGCTCAATGAGAATCTGCATTCCATTTAAGGGTCGTCCTACCCCCGAGATCAGCTGGGCTAAGGAAGACGGAGAACTTCCCAGTAAAGTTCAAACTGAGACTGGAGAAGATTACACACAGCTCTCCATTGACATCTGTGACAGATATGATGCTGGAAAATACATCCTTAATTTGGAAAATAGTGCAGGCACCAAATCAGCTTTTGTCTCTGTAAAAGTTCTGGACACGCCAGGAGCCCCTATAAATCTAACAGTAAAGGACATTAAGAGAGAGAGTATCACTCTGACTTGGGAGCCTCCTCTTATTGATGGCGGTGCAAGAATTAAGAATTATCTGGTTGAAAAGCGTGAGTCCACCAGGAAGGTTTACTCCAGTGTGGATAACAAGTGCACAAAGACAAGCTACCGTGTCACTGGTCTCACTGAGGGAACTATCTACTATTTCAGAGTCTTAGCTGAGAATGAGTTTGGAGTGGGACATGCAGCTGAGACAGGGGAATCTGTTAAGGCTTCTGAGCCTCCTCTTTCTGTAGGCAAGGTCACTTTGACTGAAGTAACAAAAACCACAGCCTCACTTTCCTGGGAAAGGCCAGACCATGATGGAGGCAGCAGGATCATGGGCTACTACATTGAGATGCAGCCCGTGGGCTCAGAGGAATGGGTGATTGCTGCCACAACCAAAACTTGTGAGGGCACTGTCACAGGCCTCAGTGCAGGACATGAGTACATGTTTAGAGTTGCAGCATACAATGATAAGGGCAAGAGTGACCCCAGGCCTTTGGCTGCACCTGTCACTGCTAAAGATGTAACTATTGAGCCCGGATTCAAAATGACATTTAATGTCTACAGTTTACAAAATGGTGAAGATCTGAAGATTGAGATCCCAGTAATAGGACGCCCTGTTCCAAAGGTTGAATGGATGAAAGACGGACAATCTCTCAAGGAGACGACCAGACTGAATGTATCAAGCACAGCGTTATCTACTAAGCTATGCATCAAGGATGCAAATAAGGAAGATTCAGGAAAATACATTGTCACAGCCTCAAGCAGTGTTGGAATGGCTACAGAGGAGATTAATGTCATTATTCTTGATAAGCCTGGCCCACCCACAGGTCCTGTAAAGGTTGAGGAGGTGAGCTCTGATTATGTCACACTCTCATGGGAGCCACCAGAGTACACTGGAGGCTGTCAGATAAACAACTACATTGTTGAGAAGAGAGACACCACCACAACAGCCTGGCAGATTGTGTCTGCTACTATTGCCAGGACAACCATTAAAGTCACCAAATTGAAGACTGGAGTTGAGTATCAATTCAGAGTGTCTGCTGAGAATAGATATGGAAAGAGTTCTGCAATTGTCTCGCCTGCTGTTATTGCTCAATATCCATTCAGTGAGCCTGTTGCCCCAGGCACACCTATTATATCTGCTGTAACCAAGGATAACATAGTTGTTGAATGGAAACCTCCCACCAACAACGGAGGCAGTCCTATCTTAGGCTATCACATTGAAAGAAAGGAAAAGAACAGCCTGTTGTGGACTAAACTTAACAAGCTTCTAATCCCAGACACACGTTTCAAGACTACAGAGCTGGAAGAGGGTATCGAGTATGAATTCAAAGTCTATGCTGAGAACATTGCTGGAGTCAGCCCGGCTAGTATGGTTTCCGAGAGTACAGTGGCTAGAGATCCCTGTGACTCACCAGGTGCCCCGGAGGCTATTGAAATCACCCGAAACCACGTGACACTACAATGGACCAGGCCTCAGTATGATGGAGGCAGTGTAATCACTGGCTACATGATTGAAAGGCGAAAACATCCAGATACCCGCTGGATGAAGGCCAGCTTCACCAATATTATTGATACTCAGTTCACACTCACTGGCCTGACGGAGGACTGTATCTATGAGTTTAGAATAATTGCCAGAAATTCTGCTGGCATTTCTAGCCGTCCTTCTCAGAGCACAGGAGAAATTACTGCCAAAGATAAAATTGAGGCTCCAGAAGCCACCATGGACTCAAAATTCAAGGATCTTACTGTTGTTCATGCTGGTGAGACATTTATCATTGACGCTGACTACACTGGCAAGCCTCTGCCTGAGGTCATTTGGTTAAAGGATGGAAAGGAGATTGACAAAGCAATACCAAGAATGGATGTCAAGACCACATTCACTCGTACCATTCTGATTGTAAAGGATTGCATCAGAGTGGATGGTGGCCACTTTGTTCTCAAACTTGTCAATGTGGGAGGAGTCAAATTGATCCCAGTTAATGTAAAGGTTCTAGATCGACCTGGTCCTCCAGATGGCCCATTAGAAGTCAAAGGGGTCACAGCTGAAAAATGTTACCTACACTGGAATCATCCTTCACATGATGGAGGAGCTAGTATTTCTCATTACATCATTGAGAAACGAGAAACCAGTCGTTTGTCATGGACAGTAGTTGAGGCCAAGATCCAGGCAATCAGTTACAAAGTCACAAAACTGCTGACTGGAAATGAATACATATTCAGAGTCACTGCTGTGAATAAATATGGTGTTGGTGAGCCTTTGGAATCTGAACCAGTTATTGCTCGTAATCCCTTCACCACTCCCAGTTCCCCCTCCACCCCAGAGGCCAGTGCTATCACTAGAGAATCTATAGTGCTTATGTGGGAAAGGCCAGAGAATAATGGAGGAGCTGAGGTTGAGGGATATGTACTTGAAAAACGTGATAAGGATGGCATCAGATGGACTAAATGCAACAAGAAGAGGCTGAGTGACCTGAGATTCAGGTGCACTGGTCTCACAGAAGGACACTCCTATGAATTTAGGGTCTCAGCTGAAAATGCTGCTGGTGTGGGAAAACCTAGTGCACCATCTCAATATATTAAAGCCTGTGATGCAACTTATCCACCAGGACCTCCAAATAATCCCAAAGTCACAGACCATTCAAGCACGACAGTTGCACTTGCTTGGTCCAGGCCTATCTATGATGGTGGAGCACAGATAAATGGATATATTGTTGAAATGAAGGAGGCCACAGATGATGAGTGGCTTGTTTGTACATCACCCACTGGTGTCCAGGAGACCCACTACACTGTCAAGAAACTAAAGGAAAATGCTGAGTATAACTTCCGCATCTGTGCTGTAAACCGTGAGGGAGTAGGAGAGCCTGTAGACCTACCTGGGTCTGTAATTGCTGCAGAAGAATTGGAAGCTCCGGAAATTGAACTAGATGCTGACCTGAGGAAGATGGTTAATGTTCGTGCCAGTGCCAACCTGCGTCTGTTTGTGACAATCAGGGGAAAGCCTGAGCCTGAGGTCAAATGGTCTAAAGCTGATGGCACTTTAAATGAGCGTGCCCTGATTGAAGTCACAAGCTCTTACACAATGCTAGTTATTGAGAATGTTGACAGATTTGACACTGGCAAGTATGTTCTCACCCTTGAGAACCTCAGTGGCTCCAAATCAGCCTTCATCAATGTCAGAGTTCTGGACTCTCCTAGCACTCCTACTAATCTGGAAGTTAAAGATGTTAAGAGGAATTCTGTCTCCATTTCCTGGGAGCCTCCTATAATTGATGGCGGAGCCAAGATTTCACACTATATTGTGGAGAAAAGAGAACAGAAAAGAATGGCTTTTACCAGTGTTTGCACTAATTGTGTGAGGAATTCCTACATTATTTCTGATCTGCAAGAGGGAGGTCGATACTATTTCCGTGTGTTGGCTGTAAATGAGCTGGGAGTAGGTCTGCCTGCCTTTACAGATCAAGTTAAAGTGTCTGAGCCTCCTTTGCCGCCTGGTAAGATTGTTGTAGTTGATGTGACCCGTCATACTGTCACTCTTTCTTGGGAGAAACCCGAACATGATGGAGGCAGCAAGATTACAAACTATATTGTAGAGATGCAGCCCAAAGGCGATGACAAGTGGACTGTATGTAGTGAAGTCAAAGCACTGGAAGCTATTATTTATGGACTGACAACTGGAGAGGAATACTCTTTCAGAATCACTGCTGTTAATGACAAGGGCAAGAGTGATGCCAAGCCACTAGCTACACCAGTGACGGTTAAGGATATTACACTGGAGCCCATCATCAACCTGTTGTTTAACACATACAGTGTAAAAGCAGGTGATGACCTGAAGATTGATGTTCCCTTCAAAGGAAGGCCACAGCCTGAAGTTTCCTGGAAAAAAGATGGTCAGGGGCTTAAGCAAACAACCAGGGTGAATGTTCTTACATCCACAGTGTCATCCAAGATTGTCATTAAGGATGCAACCAAGGAAGATGTAGGAAAATATGAGATAACTCTCATTAATTCAGTTGGAATTAAGACAGCTGAAATCACTGTTATAATTCTGGACAAACCTGGCCCACCCAGCAACATTAAGATGGATGAAGTTAGTGCTGACTTTATCTCCCTGTGTTGGGATCCTCCAACCTATGATGGTGGATGCCAGATTAACAACTATGTAGTGGAGAAAAGAGACACCACAACAACCACATGGCAGATTGTTTCAGCCACAGTGGCCAGGACATCCATCAAGGTTCCTCATCTCAATCAGGGAACAGAGTATCAGTTCCGTATTGCAGCCGAGAACCGCTATGGCAAGAGTTCTGCCACTGACTCTGCTGCTGTTATTGCTCAGTATCCATTTGAGCCACCTGGACCTCCAGCCAATCTTCATGTTGCACATGCTACCAAGATTAGCATGCTCGTGGTATGGAGCAGACCTGCCAGTGATGGTGGAAGCCCTGTTATTGGTTATCACATTGAATGCAAAGAGCAAAGCAGCATTCTGTGGACCAAAGTCAACAGAGGTCTGCTGGCTGATAACCAGTTTAAGATGTCAGGCATTGAAGAAGGTTTGCTGTATCAATTCAGAGTCTATGCTGAAAATATTGCTGGCATTGGTCCATGTACTAAGGCCAGTGAACCGGTGGCAGCCAGAGATCAATGTCTACCTCCACGTAACCTTAGAGTCACAAACATTACCAGGACTTCAGTGTCCCTCTTCTGGGAGAAACCTGAGTATGATGGTGGAGTAAAGATTACTGGCTACATTGTAGAGCGCAGAGAACTTCCAAATGGTCGCTGGCTGAAGTGCAACTTCACCAACCTACAGGACACATACTTTGATGTCACAAGCCTCACAGAAGATGTCCAGTATGACTTCCATGTTGTTGCGAAGAACTCTGCTGAACTGTTGAGTGCACCTTCAGAGAATACTGGTCCTGTCATAGTCAAGGATGATGTAGATCCTCCTACTATTATCCTGGAAGATAAGTTCAGACAGCTGGTTGTCATTAAGGCTGGGGAGATCATTAGAATTGATGCAGAGATCACAGGTCGCCCACTACCTGTTGTTTCATGGTCTAAAGATGGAAAGGAGATTGAGGCCAAAGCCAGATGTGAAATCACCTCCACTAACTTCGCAACCACTCTGATTGTTAGAGATGCTATCAGGAGGGATTCTGGCCAGTACATTCTGACACTTCACAATGTAGCAGGAACACGGTCTGTGGCTATCAATTGTAAGGTTCTGGACATACCAGGACCTGCTTCAGGACCTTTAGCTATGTCTGGCCTCACAGCAGAGAAATGCACCTTATCTTGGGGACCACCTCAAGAGAATGGTGGAGCCGAAATCATGCACTACATTGTGGAGAAACGTGAGACAAGTCGTCTTGCCTGGATTCTTGTTTATGGAGACATGAAGGCAACCACCTGTAAAGTGACCAAGCTTCTCAAAGGAAATGAATATATCTTCAGAGTCAGAGGAGTCAACAAATATGGGGATGGTGAGGCTCTAGAGAGTGAGCCAATAAAGGCCATGGATCCATTCACTGTGCCCGCAGCTCCCACTAATGTCCAGGTCACTTCAGTTACTAGTGAAGCAATGACCATCTGTTGGGAAAGACCAGTTTCCGATGGTGGCAGCAGTATCTCTGGCTATGTCATTGAAAAGCGAGAGAAAACTGGCCTTCGCTGGTGCCGTGTTAATAAAAAACCAGTTTATGATCTCAGAGTCAAAGCCTCACACCTTCGTGAGGGCTTTGAATATGAGTACAGAGTTTTTGCAGAGAATGCTGCTGGCCTTAGTGCCCCTAGCATCCCTTGCCCACTCACAAAAGCTGAAGATCCACAGTTCCTGCCTTCACCTCCTGCTAAGCCTAAGATCATTGATTCTACAAAGACCTCAGTTACCTTGTCATGGACTAAGCCACTATTTGATGGCGGAGCGCCTGTAACTGGTTACAAAGTAGAATACAGAAAGACTGCAGATGATGAATGGATTGTTGGAGTCCACAATACCAAGAACACAGAGTTTACAGTGGTGGGATTGACCCCTGGTGCAGAATATGTGTTTATTGTTAAGTCCATTAATAAGATTGGTGCCAGTGAGCCCAGCCCCGAGTCAGACAAACAGGTTGCCAAAGAAAGAGTGGAGGAACCAGTATTTGATATTACCAATGAGATGAGAAGGACACTTATTGTGAAAGATGGAAGCTCATTTACTATGACAGTGCCGTTTAAAGGAAAACCAGTACCCAGCGCTATGTGGAATAAACCTGATGTTGACCTCAGAGTTCGTGCTGTGATTGACACCACAGACACCTTCACCTCTATCACCTTAGAGAAAGCAACTCGTGATGACTCTGGAAAATACACTGTCACTTTGTCCAGTTTAGCTGGAACCGCTTCCTTGACGCTCAATGTCAGAGTCTTGGACTCTCCTGGACCTCCTGCGCATCTAGAAATCAAGGAGGTGACTAAATCCTCTGCTACTGTAACATGGGACACTCCTGAGAATGAGGGAGGAGGACCAGTCAAAAACTACCTTGTTGATATCCGTGAGGCCAGCAAGAAAGGATGGACTAGGTTGACTGACTCATGCCACAGGCTGACATACAAGGTGATAGAGCTACAAGAGGGAGGAATCTACTACTTCAGAGTAACAGGCGAGAATGAATATGGTGTTGGAGTTTCTGCTGAGACCAAAGAGGGAACCAAGATCACAGGTATTGAATTTATTTAGTTGGTAATATATTTATTAAGTTGGTAACTTAAAAACTTCTAATTTATATGTAAAAGTTACCATCTGTATTTATTAATAACATTTTATTTATTTTTAACTAATAATTTTCAAAATTTCCTAGAAAAACCAAGTCCACCACCAAAGCTTGGCGTAACTGATGTGACCAAGGAGAGTGTGTCCCTGGCCTGGACCAAACCAGAACAAGATGGAGGCAGCAGAATTACTGGCTATCTAGTGGAAGCTCTGGAGAAAGGACAGGACAAGTGGGTCAAGTGCGGTGTAACCAAGTTTGTCCATTTGACAGTGTCTGGTCTCAGGGAAAATTCAGAATACTACTTCAGGGTCCGAGCTGAGAACCTCGCTGGATTCAGTGATGCTAAGGAAATGGTCACTCCTGTAATGGTCAAAGACCAACTTGGTAGGTTTCAAACTGGTCAAGTTTATCAGATTTAGCAATGCAATTTGAGATATAAATATAATAAGACATATAAAGCATATTTACATATAACCAGATATTAACCAAGTCAAATTACACAATATTACACCTAACTTTCTTCTTAACTCTTTAATGTTTCTTTCTTGCTCCAGAATCTCCTGAGATGAACATGAAGGATTTCCCACATAACACAGTATATGTTAGAGCAGGCTCCACCTTGATGTTTGAAATTCCACTGATAGGCAGGCCTTTGCCTAAAGTTGCCCTGTCGAAAGATAATGTGCTGCTCAAGTCAACAATGAGGTTCAACTCTGAGGTCACCCCTGACAGCATCAAAATCACTTTGCGTGAGAGTGTAGCTGGAGACTCGGGACGCTACGATATCACGGCTTCCAACTCTAGTGGAACCACCAAGTCCTATGTAAACATTGTTGTTCTGGATCGGCCCAGTGTCCCACTTGGCCCTGTGGAACTGTTTGACGTGACAGAAGACAGCGTAAGCCTAAAATGGCTCCCACCAGCATATGATGGTGGCAGTCCTATCACCAACTACATCATTCAGAAGAGAGAGACAACTACAGCAAATTGGATGGACATCTCTTCTGCTGTGGCCCGCTGCACCTTAAAGATCATGAAGCTGACCACTGGCCTAGAGTACCAGTTCAGAATCAGGGCTGAGAACAGATATGGAATCAGTGAGCATATTGACTCACCAACCGTCACTGTCAGCCTTCCTTACAGTAAGTTATCTTTTTTGTTTCCCTCTTCAATCTACAAATGTCATATTTTTCTACTCCATTTCTCATGATTAACATATAAATCATCTAACACTTCCTCCACACTGCAGCTATTCCTGATTCTCCATCGACTCCAGAGATCACAGCTGTAACAAGAGAGAGCATCACTGTAGCTTGGAAGGAGCCAAAGTCAGATGGTGGCAGCCATGTGTTTGGCTACCATCTCCAGATGAAAGACAGGAACAGTATTCTTTGGCAGAAAGTCAACAAAATGGTGATTCGTGCTACTCACTTCAAAGTCCCCAATATCAATGCTGGACTTATTTATGAGTTCAAGGTGGCAGCAGAGAATGCTGCTGGAATCAGTGCCTTCAGCAAGATTTCTGATGCAGTGCTGGCCATTGATGCCTGTGGTAAGTTGAATAATTACTGGATAATAGTTAAGGAAATCAGTTTCTGCTGCCATAGTTGTCTTGTAACAAATCCTATTGTCTTTTCCGGCAGAGCCACCAATCAATTTGCGCATCACTGATATCACTAAACATTCCATTAGCCTGGCCTGGCAGAAACCCAACTATGATGGTGGATCCCCAATCACCGGTTACATAGTTGAGAAGAGGGAGGGTGTTAGTGCCAAATGGTCCAAAGTTAACCTGACCAATGTCACAGAAACCCGCTTCATTGTGACTGGCCTAACCCAGGACATGACATATGAGTTTAGAGTCTTGGCCCAGAATGCTGTTGGTTCAGTGAGCAACCCATCAATGACTGCTGGACCAGCCACATGTGTGGATACATATGGTAGGCATTTTATTCCCAATTGTGAATGAGTACAATTTAGAGCAATCATTGTCCTCAGAGAATGAACATTTTGACAATTTGGACACATTAAACTGGTACACATTGGAAATTACCTTTTTGTATGATTTGTCATGTGAAAACATTTACATAATTTTCATTTTAACCTATAATACATACATGCATTAGAACTAAAATGCTTATTCCTTTATTTATCACCCAGGTGCTCCAGAGATTGAACTACCTCAAGAGTATCTCAGTGAGGTCAAACACCATGCTGGTGCTAATGTGGAGCTCAAGTTTAATATTACAGCCAAACCTGCTCCCACTATTGAGTGGTTTAAAGATGGAAGAGAGCTTGAGCCCAGTGCCCAACTCTCTTTCAAACACACATTTGAGTCGACCAGTTTGTTCCTGAAGGAAACTACTCGTCTGAACTCTGGAACCTATGAGGTCAAGGTGAAGAACTCACTGGGGTCTGCATTTTGCATTGTCAGACTACTCATTCAAGGTATTTAGATTTTGTTTATCGATTTAATATTTATTTTTGCTTTCTGTTAAATTTATATTTTAATCTTAACCCTTGATACGCATGAACATCTCCCTCCACTATCCAGACAAGCCAGGTCCTCCTGCTGGAGAGATTCAGTTCAAGAAGGTCACTGCTGACAATATCACCATCATGTGGTCTCCACCTGCTGATGAAGGTGGTGCCATGGTAACTCATTACATTGTGGAGAAGAGAGAGACCAGCAGGGTCATGTGGTCCATTGTGTCAGAGAAATTGGTCGACTGCATAGTTAATGTACCCAGACTCATCCAGGGCAACGAGTACATCTTTAGGATTCGTGGCGTCAACAAGTATGGCATCGGAGACCCATTAGAGTCAGAGCCTGTAATTGCAAAGAATGCATTTGGTAAGCAAAGAAAATTAACATCTTATTTACTCCCCACCACTACCATGACTTATTAGCTTTTGAAAACAACTATTATTACAAGATATTTGTTGAAATCATTAGTATAGGAATTTGTAATGCTCTAACAGGCATAGAACATTTGAGAATATAGAAATGCGTGATTTTTAATTTTTTTAAAAACAACTGCAAACTACATTATTTATTATAACTTGATTTGATTTTGTTTGCTCAAACAGTCCCCCCCAGTGAGCCATCTAAGCCTAAAGTGACAATGATCACCAAATCCACTATGACAGTGACCTGGGAAAGACCAGCATTGGATGGAGGCAGTGACATTGATGGTTATTATCTGGAAAAAAGGGAGAAAAATAGTCTACAGTGGTTTAAGGTTTGTTTGCTGAGCTATGGTTCAATTTAAAGATTTAAAGCATAAAAAGAAATTAACTAAAGACAGACGTGTAAACATCATAACATCCATTTTGTGTCCAGGTGGTGAAGGGTACCATCAGGGACACCAGGCAGAAAGTCACCAACCTTGTTGAAAACAGCGAGTACCAGTACAGAGTTTGTGCTGTCAACAAGGCTGGAGCAGGAAATTACTCTAAATCTTCTGACCTGTTCAAGGCTTATGATCCCATTGGTAAGGGTTTACTTTTCAGTTATAGCATCAACATGCTAGGGAAATCTTATGATTTCTTTACCGTATATGACTTGCTGTTAATATTCATTCTCTTTTGTCTTTTAAAGATCTACCTGGTGAGCCATCCAAGCTGCATGTGGTTGACTCCACAAAAACCTCCATAACCCTTGGCTGGGAGAAGCCCGTCTATGATGGTGGCAGTGAAATAACACACTTTATTGTGGACCAGATGAATGCAGAGGACAAAGAATGGGTGACCATCAATCCACAGGTCAAGACCTGTGAGTATGTGGTGCCCCACCTGAAACCTGGAACCTACTACTACTTCAGAGTGTCTGCTGTCAACAGCAAGGGCAAAGGAGAGGACATCAAAATGTATCAGCCTGTGCAGGCCAAAGATATCTTGGGTTTGTATATACACAGATCATCTCAATGACTAGGTTATTGAGAACATAAGTCTGTTAAATTAGTTTTTTAATCAAGGTGAAATAATTCATACATAAAATATGGCTTCAAATGATCGAAAGAGATTTTTATTGTATAAAGTATATTTGGTATTTCCCTGTGGTTTTTTCAGCACTCATTTCTAACATTTTGCATTACTTAACTCTAACAGAGGAGGCTGATTTGGACTTGGATATTCCCATGACGACGCAGTATACAGCTAGGGCCGGTTGTGATGTGCAAGTGTTTATCCCCCTGAAGGGACGCCCCGCACCCAATGTCACCTGGCGCTGTGGCGACCACTACATGTCTGGTGACAACCGCTACACCATCACTGGCACTGACAGAGCCACCACACTTATCATTCCCAAGGTCACCCGTGATGATTGTGGCAAGTACCTGCTTGAGATTGAGAACGGCGTTGGAGAGCCCAAGATAATCACAGTTTCCCTTAAGGTCCTGGATAGTCCATCCTCCTGCCAGAAACTAATCATCAAGAACGTGACAAGAGGAAAGCTGACCCTCAGCTGGGAAGCTCCTTTAATTGATGGTGGTTCCCCTGTCACTAATTACATTGTTGAGAAGAAGGCCTCCACCATGAAGGCATACCAATTGATCACAGCTGAGTGTGCCAATACAACTTACAAAGTTTCAGGACTGGAAGAGGATGTAGCTTACTTTTTCCGTGTGTCTGCTGAAAATGAGTTTGGTGTTGGTGACACTTGTGAGACCACACATCCTGTAAGAGCTACAGAAACACCAGGAGCTGTTAGGGACTTGATGATGGTGGACTCCACAAAGAATTCTGTAACTTTGCAGTGGACCAGACCTGACCATGATGGTGGCAGCTACATTACTGAATACATAATTGAGAAGAGAACTCAGGAAGATAATATTTGGACCTTAGGCGCAACGTGCAAGCGCTGCTGTTGTGAAGTGACAGGACTTAAAGAGAACGCTGTCATGGACTTCAAAGTGTTTGCAAAGAATGAGAAGGGCAACAGCGACTTCTCCCAAATTGGTCCAATAACAGTGAAGGACTTCATCATTCCACCTGAGGCCAACCTGAGTGAGTACCCCAATGGAGAGCTTGCTGTTAGGATTGGTCAGAATATCCACATTGAACTGCCCTTCAAAGGGAAGCCAAGACCTGCAATCAGTTGGCTGAAGGATAATTTGCCTCTAAAGGAAAGTGACAAGGTTCGATTCAGGACCACTGACAACAAGACTGCAGTCACAGTCAGAGGAGTCAAAAAGGAGCATGCTGGCCAATACACATTGGTTCTGGACAACAGAGTCATCAAGAACTATTTTGACATTAATGTAATCACTCTGGGTCCACCCTCAGTGCCTGTTGGTCCAATTCGCTATGATGAAATTAAAGCGCAAAGCATTATAATTTCTTGGAATGAGCCAAAAGAGGACGGAGGTGGTGAGATTACCTGCTACAGTGTTGAGAAGCGGGAGACCTCTCAGGCCAACTGGAAGATGATATGTTCGAGTGTTGTCAGAACCACCTTTAAGATTCCCAACCTTGTTCAAGGAACACAGTACCAGTTTAGAGTTCGTGCAGAGAACAAATATGGAGTCAGTGAATCGCTCAACTCTTCTGAAGTTGTTGCCCAGCACCAGTACAAACCTCCAGGGCCTCCAGGAAAGCCAGTGACCTACAACGTCACGAGTGATGGTATGACCATCAAGTGGGAGGCCCCAGGCTTCGATGGAGGATCCCCTATTTTGGGCTATCATGTTGAGAGGAAGGACAGGAATAGTCTCTTATGGCAGAAGGTGAACTCCTCCATCATCTCTAACAGAGAGTACAGGATCATTGGTCTCATAGAAGGTCTGGAGTACTCCTTCAGAGTCTATGCTGAGAACAATGCTGGACTCAGCCCTGTTAGTGAACAGAGCAAACATGCACTGGCTATCTCCCCTGTTGGTAAGTAAATGCTGACTCCAACATCTGTTGCACATTAGCTTTAAACTTCAGAAAGCAGTCAGCCATTTTTTTTATTATTTCTCTGGTACACAAAGCTCCAGAAATGAAAGACAATTATTTCTAATATTGTATTATATATCCAAAACATCAGATATATAAGATATATAATACTTTTCAAGATTTAGTTTGCTTATGTATTAAGGATGTGACAACCAAGGACTTGAATAAATTGCTTCTTTGTCTTCTGAATTAGATCCACCTGGCACTCCTATCTGCATTGATGTAACCAGAGACTCAGTCACTCTGCAGTGGGACATTCCCAAGAGGGATGGTGGCAGCAAGATTGTGGCCTACAGTGTTGAGAGGCGCCACGGTAGAGGAAAATGGCTGCGATGCAACTTCACTGACATTACTGAGACACAATTTACTGTGACTGGTCTTTCACCTGGAGATAGATTTGAATTCAGAGTGATTGCCAGAAACGCTGTGGGGACAGTGAGTCCACCATCTAACTCCTCTGGATACTTCATGACCAAGGATGAAAGCAGTAAGAATTTCCCCAAAATTTTAATTATCAGAAACAGAATATTTCTCACAGACTTTAAGCAAATTTCTCATTCTCATTTTTTTATCCCCAGTTGCTCCTGAGATTGAGTGGTCTCCAGACCAGGTGCTCACCCTGAGGGCTGGAGAGAATGTTAAGCTCAGCTGCAGCATCACTGGACGTCCTGTCCCACAGGTTGTCTGGTACAAGGATGGCAAAGAGATTGACAAGAGGACCATGATTGACATTGAGATTACTACTGGCATTGGAACCAGCAGTTTGTTTATTCGCGATGCTGACAGGAACCATCGTGGAATATACACTGTAGAGGCAAAGAACAGCTATGGTACCAAAAAAGCTGATGTCAATGTTAGAGTGCAAGGTTGGTACACTTGTTTATTAAATTTTAATAATTCAAGCACATGTCAATTGTTACTCCTCATCTATATATTGAGCTCAACCTATTGCAGTTCACTAATTTAAAACAAAGCCTGCTCCTTCTTTTTCCATGCAGATACCCCTGGACCTGTTGAGGGACCTATCCGTTTCACTGGCATTACAGCTGAGAAGTGCACTGTGTGGTGGAATCCACCAGAGAATGATGGATGTGCAGCCATTACCCACTATGTGGTAGAGAAGAGGGAAACATCCAGGATCTCTTGGGCCATGGTCACCTCCAAGTGTGAAGCCTGTTCTTTCAATGCCACCAATCTTATCAAGGGCAATGAGTATCAGTTCAGAATCTCTGCTGTCAACAAGTTTGGGGTTGGTAAACCACTGGACTCCGATCCTGTTATTGCACAGATGCAGTACAGTAAGTACCTCACATACTGACAATACTGGTCGAACCTCAGAAGCGACTGCCTTAAAATGTATATTATATCATTATAACCTTTTCTTGTCTACCTCAGCTGTGCCCGAGGCTCCTGGTACACCAGATGCCACCCATGTGACTGGCAACAGCATCACTCTGTGCTGGACCAGACCAAGGTCTGATGGAGGCAATGAGATTAAACACTACATCCTGGAAAGAAGAGAGAAGAAGAGCCTGCGCTGGATTAAGGTTTCCTCTAAGAGGCCTATCACTGAGCTAAGACACCGTGTCACTAACCTTACTGAGGGCAACGAATATGAGTTCCGTGTCATGGCTGAAAATGGTGCTGGTGTTGGGCCAGCCAGCAGTACTTCCAGACTCTTCAAATGCAGAGAGCCAACCAGCGCCCCCAGCGCACCAACAGTGATCAAGGTGAATATATTCAAAACACAGAATTCAGACTGTAAACAAAATGAACATGAATATATAGATACAGATATATAGCAAAATTACAATTAACTAAGCATTTTCTTGTCAATCAGGTTGTTGACTCCACCAAGTCTTCTGTCACCCTGGAATGGACCAAACCAGTATTCGACGGTGGCATGGAAATCATTGGCTACAATATTGACATGTGTAAGGCCAGTCTTGAGGAATGGCACAGAGTCAACAGCCAGATTTGTATCCACACCAGATACACTGCTAAGGGCCTGGTTCCTGGAGAGCTCTATAAGTTCCGTGTCAGTGCTGTAAATGGATCGGGAGAAGGTGAAGCCTCTGTCATGCCAAACCCTGTTCAAGCTCTGGACAGACTTACATCTCCGGAGATTGACATTGATGCCAACTTCAAACAAACTCATGTCGTGAAGAATGGTGGAACTGTTACCCTCCATGTTGCTTTCCGTGGCAAACCAGCTCCTTTGGCCACCTGGTCTAAGGTTGATGGTGAACTGCCGGTCATGGCTGATGTCAACACCACTGATTTGTTCTCTTCGCTGACTATAGAGGGTTGCACTAGATATGAGGCTGGTAAATACACCTTGTCCCTGGAGAACAACAGTGGACGAAAGTCTATTACATTTACTGTCAAAGTACTGGACACACCTGGACCTCCAGGTGCCATCACTTTTAAGGATGTTACACGTGGAGCCTTGACACTTATGTGGGATGCCCCCAGTAATGATGGTGGATCTCGAATCCATCACTACATTGTGGACAAACGAGAGGCCAGCCGCCTTGCCTGGCAGGAGGTCAGTATCAAGTGCTCTCGCCAGATGATAAGGGTAACCGGTCTGGAGATTGGTGTGCCGTATCTGTTCAGGGTGATTGCTGTTAACCAGTATGGCCAGGGAGACCCTCACGAGATGACGGAGCCTATTATTGCCACAGAAGAACCTGCACCACCAAAAAGATTGGATGTTGTAGACACCACCGACTCCACAGCCTCCCTGGTATGGCTGAAACCTGAGCATGATGGGGGCAGCCGCATCAGAGGCTACGTTATTGAATTCAGAGCTAAAGGCACTGACCACTGGGTAGTTAGTGGGGAGACCAAGTTCCAGAAGATGCAGGTGGAGGGTCTCTTTGAGAACACAGAGTATGACTTCAGAGTAAAGGCTAGAAATGATGCAGGAATTAGTGAGCCCCAGGGCACCTTTGGCTCTGTGGTCATTAAGGAGCCTCGCATTGAACCAACTGCTGACCTCAGCAGCATCACCAATCAGCTCATTACCTGCAAGACCTCCAACACCTTCAGAATTGATATTCCTATCAGTGGTAGGCCGGCACCCAAGGCCACCTGGAAGCTGGAGGAAATGAAGTTGAAGGAGAGTGACAGAATCTCCATTAACACCACAAATGAAAGATCCACACTGGTGGTTAAAGATAGCAAGAGAAATGACAGTGGCAAGTACTACCTGACTCTGGAGAATGCTGCTGGTGTAAAGACATTCACTGTCACTGTGGTTGTTGTTGGCAGACCCAGTCCTCCTATAGGTCCTGTGGAAATTTCTGGAATTTCCTCAGAGTCTTGCAATCTGTGTTGGTCTGAGCCAGTTGATGATGGTGGAAGTGACATCACCAATTACATTGTGGAAAAACGAGAGTCTGGCTCTGCTTCCTGGCAGGTGGTAAACTCTAGTGTAAAGAGAACCACCATCAAAGTGGCCCATCTTACCAAGTACATGGAGTACACCTTCAGAGTGTGTGCTGAGAACAAGTTTGGAGTCAGCAAGTCCATTGAGTCCGCTGCTGTTATTATTGAACATCCATTTGGTAAGGTCCAATTTTATTGGAACACATGACATATTTTGTAAATTATCTTAGATCCACACCAGATTGAAAATTCTCACCCCTATCTATCACCCCCCATTCTCATCCTAACAGTTCCACCAAGTCCTCCAACCCGTCCAGATGTGGTATCCGTGTCTGCAAATGCCATCTGCATCAAATGGGATGTTCCATATGCAGATGGAGGCAGCAAGGTAACAGGCTACTGGATAGAGAAGAAGGAGAGAAACACAATTCTGTGGGTGAGGGAGAACAAACTGCCCTGCCTGGAGTGCCATTACAAGGTTTCCAACCTGATTGAGGGCCTGGAGTACCAGTTAAGGGTGTATGCCATGAATGTTGCTGGACTAAGCAAGGCCAGTGAAGCCTCCAGACCTGTGGTGGCACTCAATCCTGTTGGTAAGAGAAACAATACAATGCTGTCTGAAGTAATGACTGGCTATTTAGCGGCCTGGTAGCTCAGTGGGTTAGGCGTCAGACTGGGACGCAGAAGGTTGTGGGTTCGAATCCTGTCTGACTCCTAATCCATCCCCTACCAGGTGTGTCCCTGAGCCAGACACCCAGCGCTAGCTCCTTGTAAGTCGCTTTGGATAAAAGCGTCTGCCAAGCAAAGTAAAGTAAAGTAAAGTATTTACCATGACAACCAAACAACACAAACCTTTGTTGTGACAGGGTCCTAAAAATTGATTACTCAGGTAATCTGATTACAAAACACAATCGCTGCGCTCTTAAAAAATCTTGATGAGATGAGATGAAGGTAATGAGGTTTTCTGTAACTAAGTTTTATTAAACATGTTCATGTTAAATCAGTAACAGCTCCAAAACTGTAGGCCTCGTAGAACTACCTTAACAGTCCATTTGGATTTTTTTTAAATACACTATGATGCTTTTTCTGACCTGCAGCTCTAGAGCAGCAATATAAACGCAGCACAACAATATTACACTTTAGTCTCAGTACACAATATATCACATTTACCACAGAGTATGCTATGTGGTTAAAGCTCTGTTGTCACAGATGTCTTTTTCTGCATTTATTGCTGTTGCATGTTGTATAATAGACTTCTCTCCCTCCTTACTTAGATCCTCCTGGTAAACCAGAGGTGACAGACATCAGCCGCTCATCTGTTTCCTTATGCTGGACTGTGCCGTTCAATGATGGTGGCAGCAAGATTGTGGGTTACGTAGTGGAAAGGAAAGTCTACAGCAAAGATGAGTGGGATGACCACCGCTGGCTTAAGTGCAATTACACCACTATCACTGAGAACTACTTCACAGTAACCAACCTAGCAGAGGGTGAGATCTATGAGTACCGTGTCATTGCCAAGAATGCTGCAGGTGTCCACAGTTCACCTTCAGAGACCACCGGGCCAGTCACGTGCAGGGACGAATACTGTAAGTTCATGTTATAAAACAATTACAAATAATGTAACTTATATTACATAATGATAACTATTTTATTAAATGTTCTATTCCGTCAGAAAAATAAATTAACAAAGCACTAAAAGCAAGTGTAAAAAGTAGTTCAGTCTGATTACAGTTTATACCTGTATTTTGTTGAGGTGAAAACGTAGTGTTTTTTCTTCACTGCAGCTCCTCCCAAAGCTGAGCTTGACAGCAAACTGGTGGGTGAGACAGTTATTGTCACTGCCGGCTCGGACCTTGTCCTGGACGGTGCTGTAGGTGGTAAACCAGAGCCTACTGTGTACTGGTCAAAGGGCGATAAGATCTTGGAGCTTGGAGAGAAACACTCGCTGACCTACACCTCTACCAGAGCAATGGCTGTCATCAAGAACTGTGACCGATATGACACAGGCAGATACATCCTGACTGTCAAGAATGCCAGTGGAATCAAAACTGCTACTGTCAACGTGAAAGTTCTAGGTGAGTAGCCAAGGAACTACTAATTAGACTCCAATCACATGATTTCAAACACTGAGATTGTTTTTTTTAATTTTGGAAATGTATGATGTAATTCAAGGTTTCTATATTTCAGACACTCCTGGATCTCCAGCTGATAAGATTGTAATCAGCAGAGTGACGGAGGAGAAGTGCACGATCTCCTGGAAGATTCCTCTGGAGGATGGTGGAGACACTGTCTCTCATTACATTGTGGAACGTCGCGAGACCAGTCGCCTCAACTGGGTTGTCATGGAGACTGAGTGCAAGACTCTGTCATGTGTCAGCACAAGACTGATCAAGAACAATGAATACATCTTCAGAGTCAGAGGGGTTAACAAATTTGGACCTGGGGTTCCTCTGGAGTCAGAACCTGTTATTGCCAGGAATGCCTACAGTAAGCTGCAGCGTTTCCCTAACTTCGCCATAGCCAAGGACAAAAAAAAAACTAAAAAGTGTAAAAATACAAAATGCTACTGAGTAAAATGTCTATTTTTAGAAGCAGAAGATTTCAGATAGTTTTCTTTCTTGTGAAAAGAAAACCAGATATAGATTAGTTTCTGTGATTCTGAGCAGTTTGCCCTGCTTCCACAGCCACCCCTTCGCAACCAGGCACACCAGAAACTACTGCTGTTGGGAAGGAACACGTCATCATCGAGTGGCTGAAGCCTGAGACCGATGGAGGCAGCGAAATCAAAAACTACATAGTGGAAAAACGTGAGAAGAGCAGCACAAGGTGGGAACTTCTGACAGATCTATTTAGTGCATCTCAGATTAATTTTTTAAAATAAAATGTTGGTCTCTCTCTCTCTCTCTCTAATGTGGTGGTCCTTTTATTGTTCCTCCGGTACAGGTGGACTCGGGTGAATAAAACGTACACCATCTATGACACACGTCTGAAGATCACAGGCTTGTTGGAGGGAAGTGAGTACCAGTTCAGAGTGACTGCTGTCAATGCTGCTGGAGACAGCCAGCCGAGCGACACCTCTCCATACATCCTGTGTAAAGATCCCACATGTAAGATGTTTGTTCTCAGTGGAAAATTCAAGATTTTTTAAAATTTGAAACAGATAAACAGCATAATGTGTTATCTTCATCTACACACAGACACACCAGCTCCTCCATCAATGCCTCGTATAACTGACACAACCAAACGCAGTATCAGCATGACCTGGACAAGACCCATGTATGATGGCGGCTCAGATGTCACTGGTTATGTAGTTGAGATCCTCGAAGAGGGTTCTGAGCAGTGGTACCGTGCCACTGTTAAAGCACTTAAGACCAATGAATATGTGGCCGCTGGCCTGGCAGCCAATAAGAAGTACAGATTCAGAGTTGCTGCCATCAACAACAACGGCACTGGGGAGTTCAGTGAACCTAGCGCAGAGGTTGAACCACTTGAAAAAATTGGTGAGTCACAACAGATGTGCTTTTTATAAGATGTTAGTCAGTGAGGTTTTTTAATGTCAAATCCTTGTCACAATTACCAACAAAATACTGCAGGGGAGCACCTCTTACACCACACAATGACGGTTTGACCCAGTGCCATACTAGGAAAAACATGTATAACATAAGCAAATTTCAGTGAAACGGAAGGTTTACTGTCATTTAAACATTGACAACAGCTTCTCAGCCTAATAATTTTATAAAAATCTGTCAAAAATGTATATATATATATATTTTTATACGTTGTATAGCCAATTTGGATATTCCGACTAGAAAGTAAGTGATTGGCAGTTCTAGCATTATCAACTTACATCTAACTATGTTCTTCCTGCTTAGAAATGCCTGACCTGGAGCTGGCTGAGGACCTAAAGAAAACAGTGTGTCTGCGTGCTGGAGGAACCCTGCGTCTGTTTGTGTTTATTACTGGCCGGCCGACACCCGTTGTGGCTTGGAGGAAGACAGGCGTGGAGCTGCAGAGCCGTGGCTACATCGAAACCACTGATAGCTACACCTCACTAATCATTGAGAAGGTTGACCGCTATGACTCGGGAAAATACGTTGTGGAAGCAGAGAACCCATCTGGCAAGAAGACTGCCATTATCCTGGTTAAAGTCTATGGTATGCCATCCCAAGTTTTCATATATATTAAATATGTATAATTTATATCATGGTGCAGCAAGTAAAATACACAGAATAATTCAAGAAAATATAAATTACAGTAACTTTTTTCACCATTTGTCATTCCGTCCTGCAGATACTCCTGGACCTCCAGGTTCTGTGAGGGTAAAGGACTACACCAAGGAGTCTGTTGTGATCACCTGGGATGTCCCAAGCATTGATGGTGGTGCTCACGTTAGCAACTACATTGTAGAAAAACGTGAAGCCAACATGAAGTCATACAAAACTGTCACCACTGAATGTCGAAAGACATTGTTCAGGATCACCGGTCTGGAGGAGGGCATGCACTACTTTTTCAGAGTCCTGCCAGAAAATATTTATGGTGTTGGCGAGCCCTGTGAGACGACTGATGCTGTGCTGGTGTGTGATGCACCATCAGTGCCTCTAAACCTCCAGGTTGTTGATGTCAACAGGTCTTCTGTCACTCTACGCTGGGAGAAACCTCTGCATGATGGAGGCAGCAGGCTTAACGGCTACATCATTGAGACCTGCAAGGTGGGCTCTGACAGGTGGATTACTGTGGCAACACTCAAGGCCACAGTAAATCAACACACCATACAATCTTTAATGGAGAAAGACCAGTACCTGTTCAGGATTCGGGCAACCAACAGCCGAGGATCCAGCGAACCAATGGACATTGTCACTCCTGTTACAATTCAAGAGCTCAAGGGTAAGTCATAACACAACCATATTTGCCATCACTGCCATCGCTATCACAAAAATCACTTAAATAAAAACATGTCTCATCCCACCAGTGATGCCCAAGATTGACCTGACCAGCATCCCTCAGAAAATTGTTTATGTGCATCGTGGCAAGCCCATTGACCTCAACATCCCAATAAAAGCCAAGCCACAGCCTGTCTGCTCTTGGTTCTTTGGGGGTGTGAAGTTGAAGGACAGCCTAGACCGCATTAAGATTGATAGTAATGGCAAATACACCCATCTCATCATCCGTGAGACCACCATCAATGACACAGGAGACTACACATTGGAGGTGAAGAACGCCATAGGCATGGCAACCGAAGTCATCAAAGTGATCATCCTTGGTAAGAACACCTTCTGCAAACAAAAGAAGGATATTTTTATGGTGTATGCGTGTCAAAGTACAATTGTACTGGCTGAAAGCCCAAACATGTTATAACCATTCCATGTGCAGTCTAATCAGCTGTCTTTTTGCGTCTGTCCAGACAAACCTGGCACACCAGTTGGTCCAGTGAAGATTGAGGAGGTTGACGGTATGTCTGTGACAATCAGCTGGGAACCTCCACAGAAGGATGGTGGTGCCAACATCAGTGGGTATGCGGTTGAGCAGCGTGATGCTCACCGGCCTGGCTGGACAACAGTCTCGGAGTCAGTGACTCGACCTTGCTTCAAATTCACCAGACTCTCTGAGGGAACAGAATATGTGTTCCGTGTGGCAGCCATGAATCGCTTTGGCATTGGCGGATTCCTGCAGTCTGAGGTGGTGGAGTGCAGGAGTGCAAAGAGTGAGTTCTTACTACGAAGCCTAGTCCTTTTTCTATTTCTATTGTGCTTCCTGTGGTAACAATCACAGTTTTGTTTGGTAAAGCTTCTTAAAATTATTTAATATTATTAGTATCTCTAAACCTTGGCTTTTGCTAACAGCAGACAGTCCACTAACTGCTAGTTGTAATCCATGACTTAATATTTTTTTGATATGTAGCCATCCCTGGACCTCCAAGCAGGCCAGAGGTTCTTGATGTGACCCACGAGGGCATGACTGTGACATGGCAGCCACCTGAGGACAACGGTGGCTCCACCATCGCTGGCTACATCATTGAACGTAAAGAGTCCCGTTCTGACAGGTGGCTGAGGATCAACAAGAACCCTGTCACCATGACCAGGTATCGCTCTTCTGGCCTGATTGAGGGCCTTGAGTACGAATACCGTGTCACAGCTATCAACTCGAGAGGAGCTGGAAAACCCAGCGAAACTTCTGCCATTACAGTTGCAATGGATCCTATTGGTATGAGAAACAGACACAGTAATTCACCACTTTATGTAGACAAATCTTCCAAGTGTGGGGTCTAGATATTTAGCAGATGTATGTCTGTTTCCTTAAACAGAGCCTCCTGGTCCTCCAGTTCAACCCAGAGTCACTGACAGCACAAGGACATCAGTCTCTCTGGCCTGGCTACCACCTGAAGAGGAGGGAGGATCTGTTGTTACTGGTTACTTTATTGAGATGCAGAAGGTGGACCAGGTGGAATGGACCCTGTGCAACACCACACCCACCAAGATGTGCGAGTACACTCTCACCCACATGCCTCAGGGTGCCGAGTACAAGTTCAGGGTCATTGCCTGTAATGCTGGTGGTTCTGGAGAGCCTGTTGAAATTCCTGGAGTGGTTAAAGTCCAGGAGATGCTTGGTATAACAATGTTTCCTATTTTACAGTATGGATTTAGAGTCAAATACACTTTTTCCTTTTAGGTGACGATGTAAATTAATTTAAAAATCTGTGACATCAGGTTATCCCGACTACGAACTGGATCGTAAATATGAAGAGGGCTACGTGGTACGACAGGGTGGAGTCGTTCACCTATCTGTGCCCATCAAGGGTAAACCCATTCCTACATGCAAGTGGACCAAAGATGGCCGTGACATCTCCCACCGTGCCATGATTGCCACTCATGATGACATCACTGAGTTGGTAATCAAAGAGGCACACAAAGATGACACCGGTACCTATGACCTGGTGCTGGAGAACAAATGTGGCAGAAAGGCGGTGTACATCAAGGTGATTGGCACATCTGACTGCATCAGTATTAATGGGGTTAATTAAATTAATTAATACAAAAAAAGATTTACTGCAGTGGCTGAAAGTAAGATTTCTGTACATCTTCCACCTCTAGGTCAAGGTGATTGGTCACCCTGACGCCCCAGAAGGCCCTCTGGAGTTTGATGACATTCAAGCCAGATCAGTCCGGGTTAGCTGGAGGCCACCTTCAGATGATGGCGGCTCTGACATTCTAGGATACATTGTGGAAAGGCGGGAAGTACCTAAGGCTGCCTGGTATACGGTGGACGCCCGGGTAACTGAGAACTCTCTGGTGGTGAAGGGCCTGAAGGAGAACGTGGAGTATCACTTTAGGGTTTTTGCTGAGAACCAGTTTGGCATTAGCAGATCTCTCAAGTCTGATGGAGCTGTCGCACCAAAAACACCACTTTGTGAGTAATAATACGACTTGCAAGTGCAGCTTATTTCCTTGGTACAGTTAACACAATGAACATGATCATGTAAGTTAGCAAGCATTGGAAGAATTTCACTAACAACATGCTTTATCTTCAGGCCCACCTGAACCCCCCAGTAATCCACCAGAGATCATGGATGTGACCAAGTCCACAGTGTCCCTGTCCTGGGCCCGACCCCGGGATGATGGAGGCTCTCGCATTACAGGATACTATGTGGAAAGGAGAGAGGTGTCAACAGAGAAGTGGGTCCGCCACAACAAGACTCACATAACCACCACCATGTACAATGTCACTGGTCTCATCCCCGATGCGGAGTACATGTTTAGAGTGGTGGCTCAGAATGATATTGGGCAGAGTGAGCCTGGTCCTGCATCAGAGTCCGTAGTCTGTAAAGATCCATTTGGTGAGATAACATTGCACAACAACTAAAACACTTAAGATAGATTTTACATATAATCCCACAATGCTTTTACTAACTGCTTGTTTTTTTTTTTTTTCTTGTCTAGACAAACCCAGCCAGCCAGGAGAAATGGACATTGTTTCCATTACCAAAGACTCCATCACCATTCACTGGCTCAGGCCTGAACATGATGGTGGCAAGGAGATCCTGGGCTACTGGATTGAATTCAGACAAGCTGGAGAAAGTGCCTGGAAGAAATGCAACAAGGAGCGCTCCAAAGATCGGCAGTTCACCATGGGCGGTTTAATGGAGGCAACCGAGTATGAGTTCAGAATTTTTGCAGAGAACGAGACTGGTCTAAGTCGACCACGCCGCACACCCATGGGCATCAAGACCAAACTTAGTGGTGAGCTGGTGCAGCATTCCTATTATGTAAAACATAATTTAGATAATAGAACTGGAAACTATATTATAATATTTATTTTTATTTTTAAGCAATGTAAACAATCTCACTTTCTGTGGTAGAGACACGAGGAGTTTCAGAATGTGTTAAAAAAACTAAAAGATATTACATGAAAGAGTACAAATTTTTTTTATTGTTTTTGTTTATTAACAACCATTGCTGGTGTATTTTAGTTGGTGAGGCACCAGCTTTGAAGGACGAGATCCAAGATGTAACCACCAAGCTTGGGGAGTCTGGCACTCTGACCTGTGGCATCATTGGAAGACCTCTGCCAGAGATCAAGTGGTACCGCTATGGCAAGGAACTGATCCAGAGCCGCAAGTACAAGATGAGCTCAGATGGTCGCAATCATTCCCTCAGCATCTTGACAGATGAGCAGGAAGATGAGGGCTTGTACACCTGCAGGGCCATCAATGAGGCTGGAGAAATTGAGACCAGTGGCAAGCTACGCCTGCAGGCACCGCCTCAGTTCCACCCTGGCTTTCCTCTCAAAGAAAAGTACTTTGCTGGTGCTGGCACCAGCCTCCGTCTCCACGTTGTCTATATTGGTCGTCCCATTCCCCAAATCATGTGGTTCTATGGCAAGAAGCCTCTGAACTCATCTGAGAATGTGATCATTGAAAACACGGAGAGCTACAGCCACTTGGTGGTGCGAAATGTCCAGAGAAAAACCCATGCTGGGCGCTACAAGGTGCAGCTCAGCAATGTATTTGGAACTATTGACACTGTGCTGCGTGTTGAAATCCAAGGTAAGCAGGACTCGAACAGAATTCCATAGGTGAAATGTCAAATGATGCAGCTTGCAATAAAACTGCCTATTATCCATCCAACCATCCATTGTCTTCCGCTTATCCGAAATCGGGTCGCGGTGGGTACTGGAGCCTATCCCAGCTGCCTTCGGGCGAGAGGCAGGGTACACCCTGGACGAATCGCCAGTCCAACGCAGGGACTGCCTATTATCTCTCTTTCAATTCATTTACTTGTTAAATACTAGTATCAATAATGTAATGTAAGGTCAATAATTTGTTTTTAATTGGTTTTGGTGATTAGACACAATACTGGTGTTTACATATGTTATATGTATGAATTCCTTTTTCTCTCTCCTTTTCAGATAAACCATGCATCCCTGAGGGCCCACTGGTTGTTGAGGCCCTGCTAAAGAGCTCCATTGTCATCAGCTGGAAGATTCCCAAGGATGATGGAGGCTCCATGATCACAAACTACCTTGTAGAGAAACGTGAGGCCAAGGAAGGTGAACAGTGGCACCTGGTGTCATCCTCCATCTCTAGCACCACCTGCCGTGTTCCAAACCTGACAGAGAATGCTGGATACTACTTCAGAGTCTCTGCTCAGAACCAGTACGGTGTCAGTGAGCCTCTTGAGATCCCATCAGTGGTCATTGTCAAGAGTCCATTTGGTAGGCCCCTAATATTTCTGAGCTTTTGCTTATGTACACTAGAGTGAGTCCGAAAATAACATCCTTTGTTTGTATCTCAGAAAAACCTGGCATCCCACAACAGCCCTTCATCATCAGCTCCACCAAGGACTCTTGCGTGGTCTGCTGGAAGCCTCCAACCAGCGATGGTGGAGCTAAAATCACCAACTACTTCCTGGAGAAACGTGAAAAGAAACAGAACAAGTGGATGTCAGTAACCAGCAAAAAGATTGTTGAGACTAACTACGAGGTCACAGGCTTGATTGAGGGATTTGAATATGAGTTCCGTGTCAAGTGTGAGAACATGGGTGGTGAGAGTGACTGGAGTGAGATCTCTGAGCCTGTCATGCCCAAGTCCGACCAAGCACCACGTGCTCCCACATTCAGGGAGGAGATCAGGGACATGACTGTGAAATACCATGCCAGTGCCACCTTTGTTACAAAGGTACTGTAATGGCAAGAAATGTATTCTTTTAATCAATGTTTGTTTTTTCCCCAGTAATTTACTAACTCTGTCATTTATTCTATGACAAGGTGGTGGGTCATCCCAAGCCTTTGGTGAAATGGTACCGCAGTGGAAAGGAGATCTTGGCAGATGGAACAAAGATCAAAGCCCTGGAGTTTAAAGGAGGTTACTATCAGCTGGTCATCACTGCTGCAGATGAAAATGATGCCTCAGTATACCAAGTCAGAGCAACCAACTCATCAGGATCTATCTCTACAACAGCCAACCTAGAGGTGGAAGGTAATGATAGAATATTAACTACATTTATGTTTCAAAGTTAGTACCATCTCTGTTTTTATGTGTAGAAACACTGACTTAAATGATGGGGACAAACTTTGGAATATGACTGTACGGTTTATCATTCATAGAATCCATAAATTAACTGTATATATTTGTATATCTTTTTCTGGTCTGACTTCTTAAATAGCAATCTTTTATCATTTTTTGTTCAATTCCAGTTCCTGCTAAGATTCACCTGCCTGATGAGCTCCAGGGAATGGGAGCAGTACATGCGGTCCGTGGTGATCACATCACCATTAAGATTCCCATCTCTGGCAAGCCTGAGCCTGCAATAACTTGGCAGAAAGGTCAAGAAATCCTCTCTAACTCTCCTTATTATCAAGTCATCACCACCAGGTCTTTCACTTCCCTGGTCTTCCAGAAGGGAGTGCAGAGGAGGGATACTGGTTACTACATTATTACTGCAAAGAACAGGTTTGGAACGGACAAGCAAACCATTGAGGTGAACGTGGTTGACATACCTGAGACTCCAAGAGCACTTGTGGTTACTGACATTGCTCGGGACTCTATCACCCTAACCTGGGAGCCTCCTGCAAGTGATGGTGGAAGTGACATTATTAGCTACATTGTGGAGAAGTGTCCCACAACTGCAGACAGATGGATCCGTGCAGGACAGACGACAGACTGCAGCATCACTATCATCAATGTATTTGGAAAGACCAAATACCAGTTTCGTGTCATTGCTGAGAACCAGTTTGGCATGAGCCCTCCTTCTGATCCAACTGAGCCCCTCACCACAAAGGAGGACAAGTCAGTGACTAGGAACTATGACGAGGAAGTAGATGAAACCACAGAGATCATCAAGGAGGAGGCTCTATCCTACAAGGTAAAGGAGCTGTCCTCTAAGTATATCATCTCAGAAGAGCTTGCTCGCTGCCAGTTTGGAACAGTCCACCGTTGTGTAGAGATTGCCACAAAGAAGACCTTCATGGCCAAGTTTATCAAGGTTAGAGGAACTGACCGTGAGTTGGTTCTCAGAGAAATTGAGGCTCTTAATGTAGCAAGGCACAAGAATATAATCTACTTGCATGAATACTTCGAAAGCATGGAAGAGATCATTCTGATCTTTGAATTTATTTCTGGGGTAGATATATTTGAGCGCCTTGGTACCAGCAACTTTGAGCTTTCAGAACAGGAGATTGTCCGCTACCTGAGACAAGTCTGCTCTGCCCTCAATGTCTTGCATAGCCAAAACATTGGCCACTTTGATATCCACCCCGACAACATTGTGTACACCACAAGAAGAAGCACCAACATAAAGATTATTGAGATGGGCCAGGCTAGGCTTTTGGTTCCAGGTGAAAACATTAGAATGTTGTTTTCCGCACCAGAGTATTATGCTCCCGAGGTCCACCGCCATGACCTGGTTACAACAGCCACTGACATGTGGTCTGTTGGTGTTATAGCCTACGTTCTGCTCAGTGGCCTTAATCCATTTGCGGCAGAGTCCACTTCAAAAATGATTGAGAACATCTCCAGCTGTGAGTATGTGTTTGACAGTGAAGCTTTCAAGGACATCAGCCTGGAGGCTATGGACTTTGTGGACAGGCTTCTAGTCAAGGACATGAAGCTCCGTATGACGGCCCATGAGGCTCTTGAGCATCCATGGCTCAAAATGAAGCTTGAGCATGTCAGCAACAGGGTCATTAGGACACTGAGACATAGAAGATACTACCAGTCTCTGGTAAAGAGGGTGGACACAGTTGTATCAGCAGCTCGTGTAGCATATGGTGGTGCCTTCAAAAATCAGAGAGGACTGGCTGTAGGTAAAGTGAAGATTGGAACTGAGTACCGTGGCCTCCGGGCTGGTCCAGTCATGCATAGCTTAGCCGAGGAAGGTGGCCATATCAGATTCACATGTAGCATTGTCAACTATGACAAGAGTACACAGGTGTCATGGTACTTTGGAAATCGTCAACTTCACCCAAGTCCAAAGTATGAGATTACATACAGTAATGGTTTTGCCAGCATCTATGTGAAAGACATTGATGACCGTGATGATGGCGTGTACAGATGCAAGGTTGTGAGTGATGATGGAGAGGACAGTGCTTATGGAGAGCTCTTCATTGAGACAGTGAGGAGCATCAGAGAGCACTTTATTAGCCGATCCATCAAAAAACTGAGGAAGAGAGTTGACAGGACTAAACTCTTGCAGAGACCACCAGAGTTCACTTTACCACTCTATAATTGCACTGCCTATGTTGGTGAAGATGTTCGCTTTGGTGTCACTATTACTGTGCACCCAGAGCCTCATGTAACATGGCTAAAGAATGGGGACAGGATTAAGCCAGGTGATGATGAGAGTAAGTACACCTTCACCAGTGATAAAGGTCTGTACCAGCTGATGATCCACAATGTAGACATAACTGATGATGCAGAATACAGCGTTGTAGCTCATAACAAGTTCGGAGAAGATAGCTGTAAAGCCAACCTTACTGTGACACCTCATCCCGTGATGGAGGAAACTATGAGGCCAATGTTCAAACGACTGCTAGCTAATGTTGAATGCATCGAGGGACAAAGCATCTGCTTTGAGCTCAGAGTCTCAGGAATCCCAACTCCAACTCTAAAATGGGAGAAAGATGGCTATCCACTACAGTTTGGTCCCAAAGTCATTGTCATACAGGAAGATATTGACTACTATGTCTTGCACATCAGAGAGACGCTCCTCGAGGACTCTGGTGTGTATAAAGTAACAACAACTAACTCTGCTGGGACTGTAAGCTGCCAGGCTACACTAAAGGTAGACCGCCTTACGTATGCCAGGAGAGAGTACAAGAGCGAGGAGGAGAAATATAGACACATACAGAAGCAAATTGAAAAGACCAACAAGATGGCTCAGCAGATTGTTGCCACTGAGGAACTTGTACCTCTTAACCCCACAGCCCAAGAGGCTCTCAAATTTGCTGCAGAAATGTACAAGCCTGCAGTGAGCACCAAGAACATTGAGGGTGAGTTTGACATAACAGTTGAAAAATCTGAGACCAAAAAACTGGAGGAGGAGAGGAGAATTTTCATGCCATATGAGATCCCTGAACCTGTGGTTCATGATCCCAGAGTTCTGGATGTGGACAAAGCTATCACGCAATTTGTGCCTCTTTCTGACATGAAGTGGTACAGAAAGCTGAGAGACCAGTATGAAATTCCTGATAGGATGGAGAGGATTGTGCAGAAGAGGCAAAGACGCATTCGTTTATCTAGGTGGGAGCAGTTCTATGTCATGCCACTTCCTAGAATCACTGACCAATACAGACCAAGATGGCGGATTCCAAAACTCACTTTAGATGACCTGGAGACTGTAAGGCCTGCACGTCGTTCCCCCTCTCCAGAATCTGAGATCTCCTTCAGATCCAGGAGAAGATCTCTGGGAGACCTTAGTGATGAGGAGCTGTTGATGCCTGTGGATGACTACCTTTCCATGAGGAGAACAGAGGAGGAGAAAATTATGCTGGATGATGAACTGGAGCTTGGCTTTTCTGCTTCTCCTCCTGCAAGCCCTGTCCGTGAGCGGCGTGCTATTTTACATGAAGAGAGGAGGCAAGAGCTCAAGCATGAAGCCGCTGAGGTTGTGGAGACAAAGAAGAAACGCACTGTTTCTCAGTATATGAGAAGGAGAAGGTCGCTGTCTCCTACATACATTGAGCTCATGCGTCCAGTTTCAGAGCTTATCAGACCACCACGTGCCAGGCCTCCTGTGGATTCAGAGGGAGAGATCTTGAAGAGGAGGTCCCCAACTCCAGAGAGAACCCGTCCCCGTTCACCCAGCCCCATCAGATCTGTTGAGAGGTCATCACGCTCCTCATCCAGGTTTGAACGCTCTGCCCGTTTTGACATCATGTCCCGCTATGAGGCCAGAAAGGCTGCTTTAAAGTCTGAGAGGAAATATCAGGTGGTTAGCCAGACACCTTTCAGCCTGGACCATGTTCCACGTGTGACCGTCAGGATGCGCTCTCATCGCATACCAATTGGCCAACACACTAAGTTCACCCTGAACGTCCAAGCTAAACCAGAGGCTGAGGTTAATTGGTTTCACAATGGCACAGCTATATCTGAGAGTAGCGAGAAATATGTGTTCACCAACATGAGTGGTGTTTTGTCAATTACCATTCTGGACTGCCAGGAAGAGGATAGTGGCACCTACCGCTGTGTGTGCTCTAACTCCAAGGGAGAAGCTTCAGACTATGCCACCTTGGAGGTGTCTGGTGGAGGCTACACCACCTTCTCCTCTTGTCGCAGAGATGAGGAAGCTCCCAAATCATATGTCCCTGATATCACTCGAATTGACCACTATCACACCACCCAATTTAAAGCTGGCTATGCGTCTGAGACCCATTTTGAGGTGGAAGAGAGCAAATCAAAGCTGACAGAAACACATGAAGTTGTCACACGTGAGAGATATGCTGCCTCCTCAGAGAGGTACTCATCTGCAGAGAGGTATGGCTCATCTATCAAGTATGCTTCAACTGAATACCTGTCATCTGGTTCCTCCTACTCGTCTGATAAGTTTTCTCTGGCTGAGAAACAAACCACATCTGACACTAAAGTGAAGTCATCTACAGCTGTTGCTGATGATGTTTCTGTCTACAAAGTAAAGCCATCTCTTCCTGCTAGAATCCTCACCAAGCCCCAATCTGTGTCAGTTGCAGAAGGAGAGGCAGCCAGATTCTCCTGTGATATTGATGGGGATCCTGCACCCACTGTAACATGGATGTACGAGAACAGGACCATTGTATCATCTCATCGCACCCATGTCACCACCACACAGTACAAATCCAGCCTGGAGATCTCCTCTGTGACTTCCTCCGATGAGGGCAGTTACACTGTTGTGGTTGAGAACTCAGCAGCTAGACAGGAGGCTCACTTCACTTTGACTATCCGTAGACTGGCTCCCAAAGAGGAGGTCAAAGCTGTCAAATCACCTGAGCCCTCTAAAAAGTCACCCGCTCCCAGTACAAAGTCAGCAGGGCCTTCAGTTACATCCCCAGTTCCGAGTGTAAAGTCACCAGAACCCAGCATCAAATCCCCTGAGCCTTCGGTTAAATCACCAGCTCCAAGCATTAAGTCTCCAGAACCAATTGTGAAGTCTTCAGAACCAGAAGGAATTAAATCTCCCAGGAGTGTCAAGACTCCTGAGCCTTCTGCACCCTCCCCAACAACCAGTTTAAAATCACCACCACCAGCTGTCAAATCTCCTGAGCCCGAAAGAGTTAAGTCACCAAAAGGAATAAAATCACCTGAGCCTAAGTCACCCATCAAGTCACCTGAACCCGAGGAAGCAAAATCTCCTCGGGGGTTCAAATCCCCAGAACCTGCAGGAATCAAAACACCAAAAGGTGTGAAGTCACCAGAACCAGCTGGAATCAAAACATCAAGGGGCACCAAGTCCCCAGAACCTTCAGGCATTAAATCACCCAGGGGGTTAAAGTCTCCTGAGCCTGAGGGGATCAAATCACCTCCTAGGATGAAGTCTCCTTCTCCCATGTCCCCCAAGAGGGTTGTGTCTCCACCTACTGTTAAATCCCCAACTCCCAAACCTCCTAAGGTTCTGAGTCAGTTAACAGCTGAAGATTATGAGGGCTCAGTCCGGTTGTCCTGTGCCTGCGAGAGCAGTGTGAAGGAGGTGGTGTGGTATGTTAATGGGAGGAGGCTTTCACAAAGCAGCCGCTTTGAGATGCACTACTCTGAGGGCTCTTGCAGCCTTAAAATCCATGAATTGGCAGACACTGATCAGGGACAGTACACCTGTGAGATGACATCGGAAGGGGGAGTATCCAAGTCCTCATTCTCCTTCACTGGACAGGTGTTCCAGTCAATACGCATGAAGATCACAGCCTACCGTGAACAGCAACTGGCACTTAAAGGTGAGAACCTCCCTGAAACATGCAATACAGTCCAGATTAATGCTAATTTAAACTGTGACAACGACTTTGAGTGAGACTGATGTTTGCTGTTTTCATCTTTGTCCCCCATAGGATCAGCAATGAGTCATAAGGAGATGGCATCATCCATGATTATGAAGAAAGAAATCCACACAGTGGAGGAGTCTTCCTCCTTCTCTGCCTCTGCCCAGCAGTCAAAGTTGTCATCCACGATGGAGTCAAGCTCCTTCAGTAGCATGGCAGCTGAGATGAAGTTTGAGACCATGTCCATGTCCAGCATGTCCTCAATGGCATCTGAGACATATGCTATGAGCTCCAGCAGCCTCACAGAGATGGCCTCTCACATGGAGGGATCCTCATTCAGAGCAATTGGTGAGAAAGAACAAGTTATTTTAGCAGAAAGAAGACTTGATGAAGCTAAATTATTGTTGACCTAAACAAAAAGAATGCAGTGACTATAGGTGAACTTATATGTGGTTCCCAGGTTATGCTCCCAGGATTGAAGCTCTGCCAGAGGATATAAGCATTGAGCCAGGGAAAGTCCTAACAGTTGCCTGCGCCTTTTCTGGTGATGCCAAGCACATCGAGTGGTCTCGTGGAGAAAGAACCATTGAGGTGACTGCTGGGGGACGCTTTCACATAGAGACCACAGAGGACCTGACCACCCTCATCATCACTGGGGTGAAAGAGGAAGATGCTGGAACCTATACCCTCAAACTATCCAATGAGATTGGATCCGACACAGCAACTGTTCACATTAGCATTCGATCAGTGTAAAAAAACTGATCTAATGGTTCTATCTTCCCCTTTTTCCTACCTTCAGTCCTTTTTATTTATTAATTGAGCAAAATAATCTACCTGATAAAGATCTGGATTTCTGTTCTTGTAAATATGAACTATTTTTGTACCAATCTTGACATTAATTTATGCCAAACTAGACTAAAGTCTAAAGTTGTTGTAACATGTGCCATATTGGATAACTATGACTTGGGATTTTTTATCCATTTTTCTGTGACATGTACATAATGTATATAGCCGAATTTAACGGTTATGGGAGATGGTATGCATTGTTATTTATGACAATAATATTAACCGAAACAAAATGAAACTAAATGTGGTTTAACAGGAGAAAGTTGCATCAGGAACGAATACCCTGTTAAACTGAGAAACTAAAATCTGTGCCTCAACGATAAGTTGAAGTCTTAAGATTGCCTCAACAGGTAGAGAGGCTCCCTGTTGATGTTAACTCAATTAGAGACATACTATGAATGCACTGCTGGAGAATAAGAGTAGTGCTGTAACAAGACAGTGAGATCCTGAGTGCTGTTTGCATTTACCCTCATGCAAGCAGGACGACTAGACCTCGCTCTCTGACTGATTATGTCATAACGCCATTTCAATGACATGCTCACAGTGCGAGCGGCCTGCACTACCTGAGCACAAGTGTTTTTTTTTGTTGTGTGCTCTACTTCTGGCAAATGACCACTATATTGGGCTCCTCAGTAGTACCATCAACCTGGCCAATCACATTAAACGAGAGTCCATAATGTGCTTGTTTGCACAAGTAGAGCTGTCTCTTGGAGGTCTGCAGTGTGTGTTTGTGTGTTAGTTTCACATGTCAGTCAAGCAGGGCACTGCCAGTCCGATACCAACCACTGCTGTGTTTACAGTCTCGCGGACTGCCCTGCACTTTAGGTTGATTGAAGTTATATTATAGAGTTGACTATTTTTGCAGCCTCCATGAGTGTTTCTCCAATTATGGATTTATTAAAGCATGATTATCAGCACTATGGGATGGGCCTGTTGTGATTATTTCTTTCAATTCAATTCAATTCAATTCATCTTTATTTGTATAGCGCCAAATCACAACGAAAGTCATTTCAGGGCACTTTAC
>JAUMTR010000013.1:678967-689871 GCA_032270685.1 Microctenopoma stevenorrisi
CTACGTCAGGCGCGTGTCTGTGCTGTAGTAATGATGATAACACTACGTCAGGCGCGTGTCTGTGCTGTAGTAATGATGATAACACTACGTCAGGCGCGTGTCTGTGCTGTAGTAATGATGATAACACTACGTCAGGCGCGTGTCTGTGCTGTAGTAATGATGATAACACTACGTCAGGCGCGTGTCTGTGCTGTAGTAATGATGATAACACTACGTCAGGCGCGTGTCTGTGCTGTAGTAATGATGATAACACTACGTTAAGCACATTGTTTGCGCTGTGATGAAGGCACCTGAGGAAACGTTCCTTTGAGTAAAGCACTTATTGTGTTTGTGGCAGCGTCTCAGAAACAACAGCTGCTGACAAACGAGACGCGACAGTAGCGTGAGGAGTCGAGTGAGCAGCACAGTCACAACCAGTCATCAAGGCGAGTGTGTGTGTGTGTGTGTATCTGCGCTGTCACTTTAGATCGAGAGAGACAGGAAGTCGAGTCAAATCAGGCTAAGTCGTGGCAAACGGGCTCCGTGCTCTAACAAAGCTTTATGAAATCAGTGGAGCAGGGAATATGAGCGAGCTCTGAGTCAGCGCAGTTGGTTCTCGCCGTGCGTTTGCTCAATGAACGCAAAGTGTCGCCTGTGGTGTGCTCATGCACCGAAGCCTCACCTTCACCGCTTCACCTGTTCAGGTCACCCTGCTAAAGAATGTGACCGGGAGAAACCAGGAACCAACCTGCTGCATGTTCCGCATGCTCTGCTGCAGCAGCTGCATTTGAGCCTCAGGACCGTGCATGTGGTCGTCGTCCGCACGGCAGGATCTGCTCTGCTCCTTCCTCAGGAGCTCCACCTCATTCCTGTAGGCGTCGAGCTGCCACCGCAGGGAGTCGTTCTCCTCCCTCAGAGAGGCCTGAGTCTGATCACACCCTCCTGCAGGAGGAGACGAGACCAGGGGAGGAGAGCAGAAGAGGAGAGGAGAGCAGGAGAGGAGGCAAGGAGAGGAGAGGAGAGCAGGAGAGGAGAGGAGAGCAGGAGAGGAGGCAAGGAGAGGAGACAAAGAGAGGAGAGCAGGGCAGGAGACCAGGACAGAGGTGAGAAGTGAGGAGGAGTTACGTTCTTCTTTTATCGCCATGTCTGTGTGAACCTCACTGCGTTTGATCAGATAATCTTTAGATGAATATTATTGATAATAATATTGATCGGCACCGTTTTCCTCGCTGCGGAGCTTCTTACAGGGATTCTCCTCAGAGTCGTCGTCTGACATCTCCATCTCCTCCTCCCGCCTGATGCCCATGATCTCCTCACTGTGAGCGTTTCTCAGCTCCTGAAACATCAGCACACAGAGTGACGGTGCTCAGCACCACCTTCCCTACGCCCTTCACCCTGCAGAGAACCACATCGTGGAGCAGGGGGTCAAAGGTCGTTAGATGGAAAACCTGAATAAACTCAGGACTGACTGAAGCAGACGTGGACAGACGTGGACAGACTTGTCTCCGCTCTGCTCCAGTGAACGACAGAGGAGCCGGAGCTCAAAGAAACATTTTACAGCAAATCTAAAACCTGGATCGAACGAGTCGGACCGGACGTCTGATGAGTGACGAGGACACAGACTTACCACAGACACCAACCGTTAGAGGAGGAGCTGCTGCTCTGTTTCCTAAACAATCACATGCCGTCTAGAAGAAATCAATGATCCTTTATCTGCCTCGTTACCACAGGTCTACAGTTCTGTGTCTGAGTTCTGCTGGTTTCTGCAGCGCTCGGTGTCTCCCACAGAGCAGCAGCGTGCTCCACGTCAGCTCCTACTGACAGATCCTCCCTCCTTCACTCCCCTGCCATCTCCCGTTTTCTAGATCCCACTCTGGCTGAATAATTAATCAGAGACTTAACCCTGGAAATCACTGTTGCCATAGCAGCGCCTCACACTTTCGAGGAAGCGTCAGATCTCTGCTTCCGTCTGTGCTGCCGGGAAAAGGAGAAACTGGAGGCGATCAGAGGGCCCCATCTGTCTTTCTGTCTCCGTTTGTGTGAGAGGACGCCACCTGCCCCTCGGCGCTCTCCTGGGGACTCACAGGTGACAGCAGAAAGAGAAGAAGGCAGTGGGGGGTGGGGAGGACACGACAGAAAAAGGTACCAACCTCACACTGCTTGCGCCAAATGTCTATGTTCTTGCGCTGTGCTTTTGAGAAATGGTCCCATGCCTTTTGCCTGGTGGCGGCGGTGAAAACGGCGGTGATCTGCTCGACTTTGGGGTGAACAGGAAGGAGGAGGAGGAAGAAGAGGAGGAAGAAGAGGAGAGGAGGGGGGAAGGGAGGAAGAGGAGGAGGGGGGGCAAAACAAAACAAGCCGTTTATGTAGCGTTGTAGCGCTGAGTGAGGCTCGTACAGCAGCCAGAGGAGAGACCGGACGCACCGACCACAGCCCGACGGAACCACCGAGTTCACTCAACAGTGTGTCATCGCTCACTCAGGAGACTGGAGCACACGAGACAGACCCGGACACATTTAGGTCTTTAATCTGAATATGGAGATACTGTGAGAGTCACTGGTCTCTGAAACAGGCCTGAGGACAGCTGCTCCTCCAGGAGGTGGTGGTGTCTGGACGCTGCAGAGCAGCATAACGTGGAAACAACAGCCCGTCCCCACTCTGAGACGGTATCTTCCAGCTGATGGCTGGAGAACGAGCAGGGCAGCAGGAACCAGAGCGTCACAGGACAAACGACGTAACATGCTGCTGAAAACGCCCCGAGCAACGATGACACAGTGAGAGAAGCGCTCCTAAAATCACTGACTTCAACAGGGAGAACAAATTTAAATAGAAATCCAACGAGATAAATAAATGCTGAATCACAGCAGAACGGAAACATGAGACAGGTCTCATGATTTAAACTGGAGGTGCAGGCTGGAGGGTCTCGTGGTTCCTGTGGTCGTACGCTATCTGTAAGTTAAAGCTGGTAGCAGCGACGTGTGCGTTGGTGCCGGTCTCTCTCCTGGACAGAGCTCTGTACTTACATCTCATCACCTGCAGCTTCACTTCCACCACGACTGACAAAGGCAACGTTTATCCAGAGGGGACGGTGACTGTCACATGTTAGCAGAGACGGGAACCATCCAGTCTGTGTTAAAGCGCTGCCTTTACTGCTCCGATCACTCAAACACTTCCTCTGAACAACATACAGTTAACGGACGGAGCTGTACTCACCGCTCTGCAGCGCACGGACACACGTCCACACAGTGACCAGATGGAAAATAGCAAATGAGCTCGACCTGAATGAAGTGATGTTTTTGGTGTTAACAGTCCTCATCCTGGCCTGTAGAAAGGCTCAGGAAGAAATTCAGACGGGGTAGAAGCCCCCTAGTCGTCAACATCACCTAAGACAGCTTTAAATGCTGGAGTCAGCAGCAGCCTGTGGAAAGGTCAGAGCGCCCTCACCACCACTCTCACACATCTGAGCCACTGACCTAACCAGCAGCTCACAGTGATCTGATAATGGAGCTGATGGGGAGACGGATGGGGGAGTGTTGTCATGGAGACTGGGCCGAGATCCTCGCAGACTAAACGACTTGCATCGAGGCGGGCTTAAAATGGTTTCATGCACCTCGGTAGTCTGCAGCAGTGTGACGAGCTGGAACTAGGACGGGCTGTGATGATGTGGGGGCAGAACCCCACGATTACTACAGAACGTACCAGCAGTTTGGATTTTAATAACTGCCACAGAAAACTCATCTTATTACATTTCACCAACTGTCAAACTCAATGCAGTAATTGTGGAACCTCACTGTAGAACCTCTCCGTGGAACCTCTCTGTGGAACCTCTCTGAGGAACCTCACTGTGGAACCTCAATGTGGAACCTCACTGTGGAACCTCACTGTGGAACCTCACTGTGGAACCTCACTGTGGAACCTCAATGTGGAACCTCACTGTGGAACCTCTCTAAGGAACCTCACTGTGGAACCTCTCTAAGGAACCTCACTGTGGAACCTCACTGTGGAACCTCACTGTGGAACCTCAATGTGGAACCTCACTGTGGAACCTCACTGTGGAACCTCACTGTGGAACCTCTCTGAGGAACCTCACTGTGGAACCTCTCTGAGGAACCTCACTGTGGAACCTCTCTGAGGAACCTCACTGTGGAACCTCAATGTGGAACCTCAATGTGGAACCTCACTGTGGAACCTCTCTGAGGAACCTCACTGTGGAACCTCACTGTGGAACCTCTCTGAGGAACCTCACTGTGGAACCTCTCTAAGGAACCTCACTGTGGAACCTCACTGTGGAACCTCACTGTGGAACCTCAATGTGGAACCTCACTGTGGAACCTCACTGTGGAACCTCACTGTGGAACCTCTCTGAGGAACCTCACTGTGGAACCTCTCTGAGGAACCTCACTGTGGAACCTCTCTGAGGAACCTCACTGTGGAACCTCAATGTGGAACCTCAATGTGGAACCTCACTGTGGAACCTCTCTGAGGAACCTCTCTGAGGAACCTCACTGTGGAACCTCTCTGAGGAACCTCACTGTGGAACCTCTCTGAGGAACCTCTCTGTGGAACCTCACTGTGGAACCTCACTGTGGAACCTCACTGTGGAACCTTCTGTGTTACAGCGGCTGCTCTGCTACGCTCCACTACACCTCAGGTACTAGTTTTTATGAAAGAGACTAATCTAGCTTTGTTCCTGTTCCAGTCTCCAGCTGTGAGTCCAGGTTTTCTTCCTGAAATGATGGACTGTGATGAGACACGGAACAAACTACTCACCTGAGTCACCGTTACTGCAGTGACGCCTCCCACAGGCCGCGTGTCGTTACTGCACGTTTAAATCACTGAGGTTTTCTTACACTGGGTTAAAATGGCCAGCAGGGCGTTCTTGAAGGCCTCCTTGGCGCGCTCCATCTCCTCGTCGTGCTGAGCCTTCTCACTCATCAGCCGCCGGACGTGGCTGTTGGCCGACTGGATCATGGAGTAGAAGTGATTGGCGGTGCGCCGGTTGACCTCGCCGCGATCGATCCAGGTGAACAGCACCGCCGTGGCCTCGTTGAACTTGTGGTCGTCTGTGGGGAAAAGGCGTGGGAAGGTGAGGTAATGTGAAACGGACCCAGGTGGGTCAGAACCAGACATTTTTTTACTGTGTCAAGTCTGGTTTTCCCGTCGCGTCATGACAACCTTCAACGTTCAGCCTAAACTAACAGAGCCGCCAGTGAGGGTTTCCGTCCTCCTCTCGGGGGCCCTCGCTGTTCACGGCTCCACGCGTCGCGCCACAGCCACTGAACACAAAAGGCGTTTTTGATTTTCAACTTCTCAACCAAAACCTCGAGCTGCATTCAGTGTCAGTCATAAAAAGCTCAGAGTCTCTGCGGGGCCTGCATTCACTGCGTTCTCCTCCATTTGAATAATAAGTGAGCGGTGCCACGAAGCCGCGGACGACAGCAGAACAGAGTGAATTAGAGAGCGTTTAATGAGCTCAATACCCGCTGCAACACAACCTGTAAGAAGACACTTTCCTCGCTGTGATAAAGGCCCATTCACACGCTGCAGCAGATTACAGTCACATTACAGCGAGCACAATGAGGCGCCGCTGAACGGGGACGACTGCAGGAATAATGGAAATTTATTTCCCCTGACGTTTGAGGTGAAGAATGACTTCAAAAGATTATTGAGAGAGAGAACATGGTGTTTATGTTGGTATTAGAGGAGGCGGAGGGTGGATGCAACAAGCTGCTGGTTTCCAGGAGATACAGTGACCTGATGTGGACGTTATTACAGAAGCCAGGAGGACTCGCCGTCAGCAGCCGCTCCGCATGCTGAACGCGTCGCTCCGGTCAGCAGGAGTCGGACAGATCAACATGTTTCTGCACACGGACGGTTGGCGGCAACGTGTTGCCCAGCAACAGGTTGCTGAGGAATGAGAGACGAGCTGCAGTTCAGTGAGGGTACAACCGAGTATTACTTACTGTTACTGCAGTAGAAATACTGTGAGTGGAAACTGATTCTTGACACGATGAAACTTTTTTCATTTCATTTACTGACATTGACCGACTGCAGCGGAGGGAGGATACGAGAGATAAGAGGAGGAGGAGTGACCGGCCCACTCCTACACATCACCCCCCCATCACTCATATTATTACAGTCCTGGTTCTTATCGTTGGTTCCTTTCTTCAGCTGCTTTAACACGATGATTGTTAATCGAACCACAGGAAGGACGAAGGAAAACAAACAGCAGACATGACGGGAACCAGGATCAGTTTAAGTCCCTCTGCTGATTAGAGGCGGTGTCCTGACATCACTGACGTGCAGGAGTCAGGAGAACACTGAAACCATGACCTCGGTCATTGACGTTTGACCAGCGGCGAGTGTGAAAGGTGGAGCCGCCTCACCTTTCAGCCTCTCCGCTAACAGCGCCGCCTCGTGTTCGGAGTAGTGTGCGATGGGAGGAGGAGACAGCGGCCGCAGACGCTCCTCGTGGATCTTGCGCCGGTGCCTTTCCTCTCTGGCCAGCAGGCGCTGTTTACACTCCCACTCGTACAGGTCGTCTCTGGCCTGGGCAAAGTCCACGTGGATCCTCCCCGAGTCCTTTTTATCGGTGCTGGATCCGATACGCATCCGGTACCCTGGGAGGAGATAGAACAGAGGAACAGGGTGCAGACTGGAGCTGAACCTCTGGTCGAAAAGGGACGTGTGTGTGTGTGTGTGTGTGTGTGTGTGTGTGTGTGCGTGTTAGTGTGTGTGTGCGTGTTAGTGTGTGTGTGTGTGTGCGTGTTAGTGTGTGTGTGTGTGTGCGTGTGTGCGTGTTAGTGTGTGCGTGTGTGCGTGTTAGTGTGTGTGTGCATGTGCGTGTTAGTGTGTGTGTGTGTGTGTGTGCGTGTGTGCGTGTTAGTGTGTGTGTGCGTGTGTGAGCTCACCTGACAGGTAAATGGCTTTGTCCACCATGAACTCCTCGCTGAAGCGGATGTGGCAGAAGTTCTTCTTGCTCTTGCGGATGGCGCTAATCTCCCCACACTGGTCGAACACCTCCCTGATGATTTCCTCAGTGGCGTTCTCCGGCAGCCCGCCGACAAACACTGTCTTACAGCCGGGGGGGCGCTCCCGTGTGGATGGGGGGGGCAGGTCTGCAGAACAGTCTCACATTCACATTCTCTGTTGTTTTTGTGGTTCTGATCCGACAGAGTGGGCTGTGGGACACTTACTGGGGTTCTGGGGGAACAGAGTGCAGCTCTTGCAGTGGATGATTTCCTTGATGACGGGCAGGTCGGGGGTTACGGGTGGGGGGGGGGCCAGGCTGATCCCTGCCATCATGGGGTTTATGGGGGCGATGAGCCCGAGTCCGGTATCGAACCTCTGGATACACAACGAGTCTGCAGACGGGACGACAACAGTTAACACAGCTGAGGAGCCCGGTGCTCACACACCCCGACTGTTCCTGTGAACACAGAACCTACACAGAACCACGGAGAGAACAGGAGGATGGGAAATTCAGTCAGACGCAGGAGAACCGACAGATGTCTGAGGGAGACGGTTCAGGTCTGAATTAAGAGCCCCACATGTTCCACCGCTAATACAGAACCTCAGGCAGATGAACAGAGGGAGGAAGATGAGCGGCACACAGATAGAAATGGACCGCTCTCCGGGATGAAGAGGACGTGAGGGGACAGCAGCAATATTTCAGCTGTCTGCAGGAAAATAGATCAGGGTGGTGCAGAGTCACATGTCCCTACCGTCAGCACTGCAATAACAAGGGGGGGTTGAGCAGAAACCCCTCCACCACCGCTGCCCACTCACCCGCAGCAGCCGGGAGAATGAAGAGATTGAACTGAGAGGCGAGTGGAGCCATCACACGGGGAAGGACTGATCCACAGCGATGCTCCAACCCTCACGAAACCTGCTGCTGAAGGCAGCAGACAGACATTCAGATTCCTGGGCCTCATGGTGGGTCGGCCAGGAGACAGCGGGACCACAACCGGGGCCCCAGGGCTGCCCTGCTCCGGTCTACACCTCGGGACCCGGCATCCTCCCGATCATTACCACTGAGACGTCGTGTAACTCCGCCTGGTCATTTGGTGGGTGCTCTGCACACCCCAGCCCCCAGCGCAGACTCTGATCACTTCCTGGGAACTCTTCCTAAGACAAATGGTTGTGGAGCAGTTTTTCCTCGCTCAGCACAGTGGTACCGCACATATTCATTAGACTGCAGCGTGCTGTCGGCTAAAGAGCTGGAAAACTGTTTGTGCAGAAGAAAAATCTTTGTGGCAGATAAAAAGGAGAAAAAGAAAACACCTGGAAAGGAGGTGGTGTTCCTTTAATCTGAGCACGTGTGGCCGGGAAGCATCCGGAGATTCCTCAGGTCTTAGGAAAACCTATTAAAGCGTTGTCTGCGATAACCCTGACAGGTAAATTACACATCTCTGTGCCACACATTCATCATAATCACACAGAGCTGCTTGTGCTCGCAGCTTTTTCTCCCAGAGCCAAAACGATTGGAGCCAGGTTCATTTCTCTGGCTCCGAGCTCTGCTGCGTCTGCCAGAGACACAAACACAGGGAAAAAAAGAGATGAAGCCAACACAGAGGGAGGAAGGGAGGTTCATGTGTTTAACTCTCCAGAATCAGACCGCAACATCTGGCTGTGATTAGCCCTAAGGTGAAGTCAGTCACACCCAGATGTGAATCAGGGAGGAGTGAAACTAATCCTCAGTTTAATCTGACCCTGCATCACAGTCCAGCCCAGATTTAACCCGTAGACGTCTCCTCGAGTCCCCGCAGGGATTCATCCAGTCGCGACAAAACATTTACTAAACAAAGCAGCTATGAAAGAATTTCTCTGAAGTGTTAAAGAGGCAGCAGCATCTCTGTCCCTCCGAGGAGACAGACCTTCATCACTGCACAGTGAGAAAAGAAAATTGTGTCACAGGCACGTGAAAACGTGTTTGTGTGATTGAAATGACCCTTTAACAGACAAACATCCAACCGACTCGCCCGTCTTGTTACCGTCCCCACCCACAGTCTGAAGCTGCAGTTGTTTCCAGAGGTGGCTCCAGTGAGCAGCACATCGTCACAGTAACGGCATCACGTGGTCCACAGGATTTCGTCTCTGGAGCTGTCTGTCCCCTCTTACAACTGTCCCCTCAGTTAAATCCATGCATTCAATTATTCTGAGCTTAACAGGAAAACACTCAGCAAATCTCCCAGCGTGCTCATTTAATAAAGCTCACAGCAGCCCAGACAAATCCCTGCAAATAAAAACCTCCAGGTGAAATTATGTTTGTCCACAAAGAGATTAACAGTGTTCCTGTTCACATAACACGTTGTACTCTGCTACACACACACACACACACACAGTACTCTGCCACACACACACACACACAGTACTCTGCTACACACACACACACACACTGTACTCTGCTACACACACTGTACTCTGCTACACACACACACACACACACACACATACTGTACTCTGCTACACACACTGTACTCTGCTACACACACACACACACACACTGTACTCTGCTACACACACACACACTGTACTCTGCTACACACACACACACACACACACACACACACACACACTGTACTCTGCTACACACACACACACACACACACACACACACACTATACTCTGCTACACACACACTCTCCTGTACTCTGCTACACACACACTCTCCTGTACTCTGCTACACACACACACACACTCTCCTGTACTTCACACACTCTCTGGTACTCTGCTAAACACACACATACTCTCCTGTACTTCACACGCTCTCCTGTACTCTGCTAAACACACACATACTCTCCTGTACTTCACACACTCTCCTGTACTCAGCTAAACACACACATACTCTCCTGTACTTCACACACTCTCCTGTACTCAGCTAAACACACACACACACACACACACACACTATACTCTGCTACACACACACTCTCCTGTACTCTGCTACACACACACACACACACTCTCCTGTACTTCACACGCTCTCCTGTACTTCACACACTCTCTTGTACTCTGCTAAACACACACATACTCTCCTGTACTTCACACACTCTCCTGTACTCTGCTAAACACACACATACTCTCCTGTACTTCACACACTTTCCTGTACTCTGCTAAACACACACACACACACACACACACACACACACACACACACACACAGGCTGTCGGTTCTGTTTACACTGGCTCCGTCGGTCAGATTGTGGCTCAGTGGTTCAGAAATGAGAAGAACAGATGTTTTAATAAGAGCAGCTGCTGCAGTTTTCCAGCTCATTCCTCGTTAGCGGAGTGTCACATCCTGATTGAAACCCTCACCTTGTAGTAATTATGTATTAACCTAAATATGTAGAAATACTGCAGTTTAAGCATGTGTATTATGAGCTCCATGGACAATCAGCAGCAAAGGAACTCATCGAAGCCTCAGGTGTATTTCAGTGTTGTTAACTAAGGTTGAACTAAGTAGACTGTGACGTCCACAGAGACAAACCTGTTCTCTTACTGTGCTGTACTTTTCTATTTGGTTCTCAGTTAGACTCAGTTTTAAGCAACAGTTGTTTAAATCATATGTTTAGACCAAGCTTAACAGACGAGCTACTACTACTGCTACTGCTGCTGCTACTACTGCTGCTGCTGCTGCTGCTGCTACTACTACTACTACTACTGCTGCTGCTACTGCTACTACTACTACAACTGCTGCTACTACAGCTGCTACTACTACTGCTACTACTACTACTGCTGCTGCTGCTGCTGCTGCTGCTGCTACTGCTGCTGCTGCTGCTGCTACTGCTGCTACTGCTGCTGCTGATACTGCTACTACTACTACTACTACTACTACTGCTACTACTACTACTACAGCTGCTACTACTACTGCTACTACTACTACTGCTGCTGCTGCTGCTGCTGCTGCTGCTACTGCTGCTGCT
>JAUMTR010000013.1:699805-716036 GCA_032270685.1 Microctenopoma stevenorrisi
CGCACACACGCACACACACACACACACACACACACACACACACACACACACACACACACACACACACACACACACACCTCAAACAAATCTGATTTTTGTTTCATGGAGAATTTTACAAGAACCTGAAAACTGACTGGACCACACTGATCCGGGTCTGGACCACACTGATCCGGGTCTGGACCAGGCCACGGCGAGCTGTGAGTCACTGCCTGAAACACACCACAGAAGGAGACCAATGTCCTTCCTGGAACTCAAACTCAGCAGCAGACAAAAGGAAGACAGACGAGTTCATCAGAGGCCGAACCAGATCCTGATCTGTTCAGGTTTCAGCCATGACATCAGCTCACCTCCACCCTCCCAGCACCCTAAAGCTACATGAGCTCGTGGAGCCACACACACACACACACACACACACACACAGCAGCAACACAAACCGACAAGAAGGAAACAAAAGCAGTGAAAGCATAAAACCCGTAGTGACATCACAGCGAATCAGCCAATCAGAGGCAGTAACCAGTGACGGGAATCAACACACACAGAGCGTGTGCAGCATCAGGACGTTGGTCTGATTCCCTGCTCATGGACGAGTCGTCCTGCAGCATCGGGGACAGGATGAGACTCAGCTGTGCTTAATGTTCAGCCAGGTGGACGCTGCAGTGTGTCCATGCCAGAGCGACCCATATGGCTACAAGAGTCCCAGACCGGACCGGAACAAACCAGTCCAGCTCCCAGCAGACGCACACGCACACACACACACACAGACACACACACACACACACACGCACACACACAGAGACACACACAGAGACACGCACACACACACAGAGACACGCACACACACACAGAGACACGCACACACACAGACGCACACACACACACACACAGAGAGACACGCCCACACACACACACACAGACGCACACACACAGACGCACACACAATCCTTCTCCGGTTCCGTGGTAACTTTGTAGCTTCTAACAAACAGAACAGACCCGTTTGCTTTGACACCGTTTAGCAGAACTCCTGAGACGCGGCCTGAGCAGCAGGCGAGCCGTTTCTTCTCTCTCTCGCTCGCTCACCTCTCGACTCTCCACACACTGATTTGTTATGCAAATGTGTGCATGAATCTGCACATCACTTAGCTCGTCTGAGAGAGAGAGAGGGAGGGATGACTCCACACCAGTCTCACGCTGGTAACAGACACTAAGCTCTCACAGCAACTGATGCAGATGTTGCGTCACCGTCAGTGCTGTGTGTGTTACTGCAGCAGCTGGTTCCACTTTGGAACCACACTGATCCGGGAACATTCTGCGGTTCTGACAGATCGGGAGTTCACCTCTCGTCATTTTTACTCAAATGTTCCCGTTGGCACAGATGTTTCAGCCGAAGAGAGAAAGGTTCAGCTTTTCAAAATAAAGCGCCGTCCCCGCAGACAGGCCTCTATTCATCACACAGCTGCTATCGGCTCCTCTTTACGACCCTCTGCTTTGTGTTGATCAATCACTGGCGTGGTGAGCAGCAGGGTGAGCGGGGGGAGGAGGGGGCTGGGCGGAGCCGGCTGGGGCGATGTACCCACATCCCACCTACTGGCACCATCCGTGTTGTGGCGAGGCCCCGGTATAAATCACAGCTGACAGGAGGAGGGAAACCAATGGGCTGAGACTCACACGTGAACACGTCTGGGTCCAACAGCACAGACCTGACCCACCACCACCTCCACCACCTCCACCACCTCCACCCTGAAGCTGAACACTAACACTGTGTTCACAGCTCATTTCAGACAGAGTCCAGAGCAGCAGCGGAAAATAGCTGGGACCAGGATTTTCCTGGAGAACAATGAGGACGGGCAGCGCGTGAGATGGGATGTGATGTGCACACGGAGGCTGGTTTCCTCTGTAAGTGGAAATGCACCTAGCCCGCTGCTCCCGCTCACCGAGCAGCTGATTGGCTCTGATTATACTCAGCTGCTGCTGGAGGAATAATGGTGATGATGGAGGTCTGTGACGGAGCAATCTAGCATCAAAGAAAGTGTCACAGTAAAGAAGCCAACCCACCCACCCCCCACCGCACCTACTTATAAATCGCAGGAACAAGCAGGACTCAGCATCACTGCTGGCGGCCCCACGACAAACTGACGCTCAGTGTGTGTGTGTGTGTCAGCGGGCAGCAGGACAGGCGTGGGACAGGCGAGGGACAGGCGTGGGACATGTAGAGGAGGGACCTGGTTTCACTTTGTCAGAATAAATCAATTCAACAAGTGGCAGCTTGTGTCACAGCTTCACACACGGACCAGAACCCGAGACGCCACATGTCTGGGCCACAAACAAAGGTTCCACCTACACAAAGGGACAAACCATCCACACGAATGCTACAGGATTGAGGAGGCGCCAGATGTCGTCATCATCATCCTTCTGCTCACACTCTGAGACCAGGAGCAGCTCACCTGAGAGACGGGATCATGGCTAAGATGGACACCTGCAGACAGTTTCTACGACAACCACCACAGACAGCAGCCAGCTGATAGAAACCACTGACACGGTGGACGAGATGTCGCTGGATCTCGTCCACGAGGCTGGATCCAGTCAGGAGGAGGAGGAGGAGGAGGCAACACCACACAGAGCTCCCTGATCTGGGGGGGGGGGGCTTCACAGAACTCAAACTGAAACGTGAAAGTAGCCGTTGTGCTTATTACTGTTCTCAGCTGATTGTCTGCGTGTGCTGCAATGAAATATTCCTGAGTGAGAACAAATCTCTCTCACACTCACACACACACACACACAGACAGACACACACACACACACCCGTTCCCTCAGGACGAGCACAGACTCCCTCCAATAAAGAGGATTATAGATTTTGCTCTGTGCACCCGAGTGTTTCCAATGAAATAACAGCCTCCTCCTCAAGTCATTAAAATTTAAAGCCACCTCTTTTCAGCTGGATATCACTGTCCTGCTCTGCATGCATCAGTGTCTGTGTGTCTCTGTGTGTGTGTGTGTGTGTGTGTGTGTGTGTGTGTGTGTGTGTGTGCGTGCGTGTGTCTGTGTGTGTGTGTGGGTGAGTCTCTCTGTGTGTGTGTGTGTGTGTGAGTCTGTGTGTGTGTGTGTGTGAGTCTCTGTGTGTGTGTGTGTGTGTGAGAGTGAGTGATTGAAAAGGAGATGAGAGAACGAGTGAGTGTTCACATTCAGTGGTTCTGAATCAGTGTTTAACCCACAAACATCGTCTCCTCTTCCTCCACCTCGCTGCTGCTGTCCAGAACCCGTCACAGCGTCCTGAGCAGCTGGACCCCGACTGTTCAGACACCTCCCGTCCCGTCTCTCTCTGTCACTGCATCGTTAGGAGCGAGTGTCAGATCCTCCAACCCGAGCTGCTTCGTCCACAGACCCAGCTGCAGTGTCACTGCTCCACCCTCAGCTGAACCTACATCATGTTCCTCTCTTTTTACCAGCTTCCTCTGGAACATTCTTCAGAACTTTTAATACGACCCTAAATGTCTGGACCAGAACCTGGCAGCCTGAAAACCACTCTCTGGTCTCACTGCAGCTTTTACACCAACTTCCAAACACTGAGCCCGGTTCTGAGGCTGTGCTTCATCCAGGTCAGTGATGGATCAGATGTTTTGTCTCAGCAGGAGGCCGGACTGGACCCTGCTGGTTCCACAGCTTTCACAACACCACTTCCTGTTTCCATCAGAACCCATGACTCCAGAACCAGACGCTCGGGTTGCTGCTGTGTGTGAAGGACGATCGATCGGGTTAATTAGGAGACTTAGTGAGGTCAGAAGCACGCACACAAGTCCTGTTGCCAGGCAACCAGATTGCTAAGACATGTGGGATGAAAGGTGACGCGGCTCGATGAATCCGGTTCTGTGCTTCTTCATCAACATCACAAACTAAACAAGACCCGATCAGCGTCTGCCACACGGAGGCCCTGAACAGAACCTGAAACCTCAGCTCTGCTTCCTCCTGAAGTCAAACTCTAAACACGGTCACGGGCCCAGACCTGGTCGCCAGAGTGGCCCTGAAGGACACTCAGCGCCGCTTCTCTTCCTCACGCTCTACATCCCACAGACACAAGGCTGAGAGGCCGGGACACAAACACCCCCCCCCCCTCGCTCTAAAGGTTGACGGATGAGCTGCGACGTCTCTTCCTGTGCTGCTGCACACACACGCATATTTAGTTTGGGAGCACTGGGTCGCACACAGCAGGACACCAGCAGGTCTCAGGGTCCAGAATGTCCACGTGTCCACGTCGGAGCTCGTCAAGGACGAGACGCCTCTGGACACTGTTAGTGTCTCACAGATAAACCCGAGAAGCCAGGAGACGTTCAGTCTGAGACATGGCGGCAGGTCCAGCAGCAGGAGACGCCGTCAGCAGCCATTACTGTCTCACACTGTGTCCCTGTCCCCAGCTGAGGGGAGCAGCTCTAAAACCAGATCCAGACTGGGTTTGCCGCCCTGCGTGCTGCAGGACTCTTTTAGTTTCTAACCACACATTGCATCACTCACATGAATGAAGTGGCTCCTGTCAGACGGCTGCAGCTGCAGAGAGGCGGCAGAGCGTGTTCATTAGGACGGAGCGGCAGAGACAGAGGGTGTATGCTGCTGTCGGTGCATTGTTCCTGCTGCTGGACGGTGTAATGATCCGTCTTCTTTGTCCAGAGCGGCCTGCTCTGTAATAACAGCTCATCCCTCACTGTCCTCCGCGGTCCCATCACACTGACACCGCCTCTGCTGCTGCTGGAGGGTGGAGGTGTTACTTGTGGTGTACTGGCGGCAGCGGGAGCTGGTTTCTGGGACGAGCCCTTAACCACAGCTCGTCCTCTTCCAGCACAAACGAGACTTTAGCTGTGGTCACAGTGACAGACAGTAGAACATGCTCACACACAGACCTCGAGTCAGCACCTCCACCTGCAGCCTGCACCTCCACCTGCAGACAGGGCGACAGCAGCTGGTTCCGCTCAGGTGTCTGGTTTGATTCGTCACACACAGGAAGTAAATCCTGCTGCTGCTGCAGAGTTCAGCACAAACCAGATTAATACTCGAGGTTGAGCCAGGAAAGGAGCACGCACGCACGCACGCACACAGACACACACACACAGCTCTGCCTACATCACACTGATTGACTGAAATGACGTGTGCCTCACGGGAAGAAGGACCAGACGTCAGGCGTCAGGACCTGAACCTGAGACGGCGGACGTGCAGCTGGATCATTGTTTCACAACTGGAGATTCTGGTTCCTCGTTAAATATCTCACCACGTTACGAGCAGTGGTTTCAGCTGCCAGGAGACAACCTGCTGCAGGACGTCTTCAGCAAAACATGGGAGCAGGGGCGCACACACACACACACACACACACACAGCTCAGTGTGATTCATGGGACGGGGGATGAAGAGCAGCTGTGAGGACGAAGAGCCTGAATCCAGGATCTCCGGATCAATACGCTCACACACACACAGATCCTCCATTAACTATCTTTCAGAGGACTCAGCTGCACCCATCAGAGTGACACGCCCAGCGTTAAAGGGACAGTTCACCCACAAACTGCACTAACAGGCTCGTGTGTGTGTGTGACTGAAGCTACATTCAGTAACTGATGTAGAGCATCACTCTGTTTAGCGTTGGAGGAAGATGGTGGTTTGTGTTGGACTCAGACCTTCCTCCTCCTCCTCCTCCTCCTCCTCCTCCTCCTCCTCCGAGCACAACCAGGAAGCTGTAATAGTCTGAACACGATCCTGAAACAACATGTTTTCATCTTCTCTGCTTCATTTGTGCAGTAAAGACATTAGCTGTTGTTAGCTTAGCAACACATCCCATAATGCAACACTGTACGGGACCCAGGTAACCCGGTACAGTCCGTGTTCAAAACAACCAGGTCAACACACACACTGTGTTACTGCGATGTGTGATGCTGGTGCCAGGTTTAACACACACACACACGTCTCTGGTGGATTGTTCCTCTGGTGGTGGAGCTCAGACTAATTCTCACAGCACATCTGAAAATACCAGCACAATTAGTGACGGTCGTCCCCGCTAAGCTGCAGTGTGGGGTCCATTAACGTGTGCTACACACACACACACACACACCTGAGGGACAGAGACTGTCTCACATGTCCAACATGGCAGGAGGACTCGCTCTGTGTGAGGTTAACGTCCTCCATCACTGCTTCACGTCCTCACTCTGTCTCTGCAGGCGCCAAGGACATCGCCCAGGTGACCTGTCGCCAGGGAACAGTGTTTAGGACTCAGGTTCTGCTGGGATCCATGATCCAGTCACTGACACACACACACACACACGGATCAGTACTGTTTGTTTCATCACAGGAATCAAGCAGCTCCGTGTGGTGCTGAGGGGTCGTCAAGGTGACGGCATGTGAAGGACACCCCCGTCATCCTCACAGGAACCAGCGGGTCAGGATGTGGATCCACTCCGTTAGAGTTCTGAGACCTGGACCCACTTACTCCATGTTTCTAACCAGAACTCCGTCTCTGAATGAAAAACTGGATGCTGATCCTTTGTGTTCAGTAAACGCACCGCGCGCGCGCGCGCGCGCACACACACACAAACACACACACACAAACACACACACACACACACACAGGAGCTGTGGCATCAGGTGAACTCCGTTTCTAACGGAGCTGCGGTGAAAACAGACCCGGACCCGGTGTGTGAAGCAGGCAGCGCGTCCCCGCACTAACGCGTAAAAACCGTCTTCTTACCGGTTCACACGGAGACGGATCCGACAGAAGCCTCCTCCGGTCCGGACGTGTAGAAAACCCCGGCTTCGGTGCAGCAGAAGACGGTCCTGCGTCCGCGTCCTCTCCGGCGCCGTCTGTGGAGCTGCTCCGCCTCCGGTAGGACGGAACCCGGAGGCGCGTCACCGACACAGCGCCGTGCACGACGGTCGGGTGCGATTTCTGCCGGTGGTACCGACCCGTGGATCCTGCGAGGGGGGAGGGCAGAGACTGGGTCATCATCCAAACACCAGATGAAACAAGACATTTCATTTCTGTGAAAACAGGTTTAACAGAGAAAGACGCGGTTCCAGGTTCTTAAACAAAGAAACACGCAGCAGGTTAATAAAAATAATCTGGATCCAATAACCTTCATCGTTTTACCTGATCACGCGCTTCATCCAGCTGAACCGTCCTGTGAGCAGATCGCTTTGTGTCATGTTACCTGCATGAAATAAAAACTGCGGAATGAGTCTGTAAAAAAAATCATAACCTAACATAACATTTTCTTCCCATTTGCAGTCTGAACATGTTAATTATACAGGTTTTTACTTTCATCACCACCAACATGCTTGTTATTGAACAGTGATTTAAAAACACGTCATAAGATTTAAAAGAAATTTATTTACGACAGATCAGTTGTTTTCCTTGTTACAGCCGTTACAATACAAAAAATCCATCTGAACAAAGAGTGGACAGATGAAGGGATCAATGAGCGTCAGGGTGGGAGCTGTAAACTGGTGGTAGGCAGCTGCTCGTCCTGTAGCTGACGATTGTCCAAAGAGAAGAAAAAAACAGAATTAGAGCAAGTGTTGGGTCGACCAATATTTCAGTACAGCAACCAACATAAAAACTGAATTATTAGGGTTTGTTTTCATATTTTAAAGCCAGTTTTTTATTTAGTCAGTCAAAAGCAAAAATTCAAGAACAGTGCAAAGAAATAATGAACCAAGAAACGTCACAAGACACGCGTACATTCAAATGGTTTAATGACAACTTCAGAAGTACGTTTACAAAAACAAACTTCAGAGTCACAACACAAACAGCAAGGTAACAGGTTAGCAGCTTTAGCATTAGCATAGGCAGGAGGTAAGGAGGTTGTAGCAGTTAGCTTTAACATAAGTGCAGGCAGATGAGTAAGTAACAGATTTTAGCACCGTCATTAGCATGAAGAGGTCAGTAAGTATTATTAGCATGGACAGACAAGTAACTAGCATTAGCATAGCATTAGCATGGACAGGCAAGTAACTAGCTTTAGCTTTAACTTATTAGCTTTAGCCTTAAATTAGCAGCTTGGACGTTTGATTCACTGGCCACCAGTAAATATCCTCAGCTAAGTCGAGGTAAAGTAGTGCTTGCATGTATCAGAGTTCACAGAAGGCACAGACAGGTTCATGATGCTCAGTCAACACGAGGTTCATTTACTAACCAGTCACGACGTGCGGCGCTGAAGGAACAGGTCTGTTGACAAACCAGTGAGGTCAACTGCCTTATGTACTGTGACTGAAATACAAAACAGGTGAGTGAGTGTGTGTGGGAGGGGCCAGGTAAACGTGGAACAAAGGAGTGGGAGGAGCTATGTGGGTGATCAGGTGTGAGGTCCAGAATTAAACTAGACTGAGTACAGACCATCATAGACCCCAGGAGCAAGTCAGGACACCAGCAGTAAGCATTCTGCTGGTGCTCTCCTTCATCATCATCATCACAGTCATCCTCGTCATATGTGATGTTTTCACAGAAATGGACATAAGGAGCTGGGTGAACAGTATAACAAGACGAATTTCACACATTTATTCTGCTGAGGTTCAGATGTGCAGAGTGATGCAGGTTTATCTCCAACGTGTCAGCTGACCAGCTGCAGGCAGAACCACCTCGCGTGACATGTCGGGTTTCAGTGTGTGACACTGAAAAGCTCGTGCTGAGACAGAAACCAGTGACAGAGCGAATCCCAGCAGAAGAGAATAAATTACAGCTGAGGAGCAGCAGGAGACACGAGCGAGAGCGTCTGTCCCAGAGGACAGCAGAGAGCACACGTGTCCACAGAGGCCCGGGCTGCTGCAGGACGTATCACATTACCTGCTTTTCAATAGGGGCTGAAATACGCAGCATTTACCAGACACGCTCACGTTTAGTTTACGGTGATTCTGCAGAGACGACTGAAGTCAACAGTCACATGTTGTGACCTGTAAACAGCAGCTGATGGACAGGGTGGGGAAAGAAGATGTCTGCTGCCCCCTGCTGGCGAAGCAAAGCTATCGTCTCCACATGGACAGGACTGCTTCAGGATGAACAACACGGATTGCTGCTGTTTGGTTTGTTTCAGATCCACTGTGGTGAAGTCTCTGGACTGTCCACTGCATCATACTCAAACATGTGGTGGAATTTCAAAACTAAGGAACTGAAAAAGGCAGAAGTTGAGAAGTGTATTTACTAAGAGCAGCTCAGACGTCACATGAACATTAAAACAGATTCACTGACAGGAGGGCAGATCACAGAGAGCACTGTGTCCTCCAGACGGACACGTCTGTGTGGACACGCTCGACAAACAGCGTGTCACATGAACAAACCATTGACCACGTCTTCCAACATGTCTCTTATTCATATTGATGTCCACAGTGACCAGGGAGCCTTACGTTGAACCCCGTCTGTCCCTCATCAGCAGAGGCGACGCAAGCAGACAGGCAAGGCAGTTGCCTGGGGCCCCCAGGCTGAGGGGGCTAAGTTGTTTGCTTAACCTTAGCAAGCATGCTGCACATGAACTAGAAACCTTCTTTGAGTTGGTGCTGGAGGTCAGAGTTGCTATTTCTGGCCTTACCTGGTAATGTGACCTCCCCATGAGAAATGCTTTACTACATTTACACGGAGCAGCTCCTGGATTTGTCTGGAAACTCAAGCATTGCCCCTCGTCTGCCATTAACTCTTCCCATCACTGTTGCCTCTGAGGAGAGAAGCTTCTCAGCCCTAAAGCTCATAAAACTTACCTCAGATCCACCATGTCCCAGGAGACACTTTCAGGACTTGTCCTGATAACAATAGAGGACACAGTGAGAAGGTCTTTGAATCTGGAAGAATTAACGGCCTTTGAAAAAGCCAAAGTTTGAAGCATCACTGGTAGTGCAAAGGGTTTTACCAACAACGTACAGTTGTTTCATTTTTAATTTATTTTACTTAAATTTCCCATTTTTAATGTTTACAATGGAAACATGCTGATGTGAATTTGGTAAATATTATTTTGGTTTTCTTTTTTACTATTTATTTATTTATTCTTTTTATTTTTGTTTAAATTTCCTATGTTGAAATTTAAATTATTATTGGATCTTTTTGTGAGAAATGAAGACTTCAAAGTAAAATTATCTGTTCTTTATCAGCCTTCACATTTATAATTTGAAATTATGATCACGGTGTTGTCTAGGCTTCGTATGATGACACCTGATTTAAGAGCCCCCTTGGAATTTCTTGCCTGGGGCCCACGAGACCCTGGCAGCGCCACTGCCCATCAGTTCCAGTAAAGCTGGATTACACAGCAGCACCAGTGTAAACCTGTTTCACATGTGCACCTGACCTGTTCTCAGACACCTTCACCTGCGCAGCAAAGCTGGGAAACATCCCCACCGGGCGGGGCTACGCCCACAGGTGATGCTTCCTCGTTCCTCATCACTAACATTTCTTCCCCAGGGGCAACAACTGCTTTATGGGTCATCCCGTGTGAAGCAAAGAGCTTTTTACTTAGTGAAAGATCTGAACCTGCAGACGCGCGCATGCGCGTTCCCCTGCTGTGACATCTCTGGACCTGCAGACGCGCGCATGCGCGTTCCCCTGCTGTGACATCTGGACCTGCAGACTCAGCACATGAGGAGGAAGCAGCTCGCAGCAGAATTTCCAGCGGGGTGAGGGGTTTCCAGTGTGGGCGGGGCCTCGGTACAGGAAGTCCCGCGGAATTCCCGACTTCCTCCAGCTGTCAAACGTCCTCCGCGCACAGAGGAGGAGGACGTGTCGGCGCTGAACACCTCGGCTGTCTGCGATGCACCAGGCCGTGCTGCTGGACCTGCTCCACGGCTGCTGTCCGTCATGTTCCGGCCCCTCTCTGCTGGGGGAGTCCGCCTCGGACTCGCACGTCTTTGTGCTGTGCAGGAAACGCTACCGGGCGGAAGGAGCCCGGTTTCTGAGCTCCTGCGGGAGAGTGCGGGTCTTGGACTGCGACTCCACCGCCGAGTCTTTGTACCGGTTCAAGCTGACCGTGGACGAGCTGGACCTCAGCTCGGTGACGGTCCTCACGACCCCGCAGGGCCGGACACAGCTGCGTCGGTACCAGGAGCGGCTGTTCACGGCCGTGTACACCTTCGACTACAAAGTGAGGTCTTCAGACAAAGTCGCCTGTCCGAGCTGCACAGGCTCCGCCCACACGGACTCACCTGGCGGGGGGGTCCAGGAGGACGTGTCGCGGTTTGTGCAGCAGCTGCCTGCACTGAACGGAGAGCTCCGAGTTCTGAGGTCGACGCTGATCCCAGGTGGGTTTGATCAAACACACCTGTGTAGAGATCAGGTTAAAACATTCATGCTGCACGCGGTGGGGGCCCTGCAGCAGAACCTGGGGCCCCTGAAGCTCCATCTGCTGCCTGTGGCTGAGCAGAGAAAGATTTAATGACTTCCTGGTGAATGAGGAACCAGTTAATCAGCAGACATGTGAGTGGAGGCTGATCTTTCCCTCTGTGTGCGTCAGGCTGTTTCGGTCACGGCTTCAGCACTCGGACAGGTGGCGTGTCCTGCGTCCCGACCCTGTCCTCCATGAATCTGTATGTGAGCAGTAAGAGGAGGGATCCCGAGGCCGTGGTGATGGAGAACAGACGCAGGCTGGCGCATCACGCCGGGTTCCACCCCAGGCCCCTGCGTCTGGTGAAGGTAACAAACGTCCCTGTAGTGGTTGAGTTGCAGTGTCGTGTTTCCGTCACAGCTGTGCACAGACGTGAGCGTGACTCAGCTGCTGCCTCCTGACATGTGCCGACCTGTGTCCTGCAGGTGAACCACGCCAGCGACGTTTGGGTTGTGGGGCAGGCTGAGCCCGACAGCTACGACGGAATGGTGACCAATCGGACCGGACTAGTTTTGGCTGCTCCGGGAGCCGACTGCATGCCCATCCTGTTTGCTGATCCGGTGTTAAAGGTCGTCGGAGCCGCTCATGCAGGTTGATGTGGTGGAGTCACTGATGGGTGGAGCCCCCTCTTTAAAATCCGTTGCCTTCCTGTGCGGTGCTCTAACCCACAGTCCAACGCTGTCCCCCACCCCGACTCTTTTCTTCTCGTTCTCAGGTTGGAAAGGGACTGTGATGGGTGTTGCTATGGCAACGGTGGACGCCATGGTGACGGGCTTCGGTTGCCTAGTGAGTGATATTGTGGTGGCAGTGGGACCGTCGGTGGGGGCGTGTTGTTTCACCCTGGAGAGAAAACAGGCGCTGGACTTCATCAGCATCCACCCGGACTGTGTCCCTGATCCAGACTCAGACAAACCACACGTCAACATCCGCCTCGCTAACAGGTACGGTTCTGTCCGCGCGGTAACACGCGCGCTTTCTGTTGTGTCCATAACCAAACGGAACGTCTCCTGCTGCAGGACCCTCCTCCAGAACGGCGGTGTCCTGCCCAAACACATCCACGACGACACCGTGACGGAGCGGCCCCCCGTGACCCACTGCACCTCCTGTCACCCCGAGCACTTCTTCTCCCACGTCAGGGACGGAACCAACTTCGGCACCCAGCTGGGTTTCCTGTGGATCAAAGAGGCCGAGGAGAGCCGCGCGCAGGAGTGACGTCAGTCGCAGAGATCTCAGACGGAAATAAATGACTTTCTATTCAACACGAGCTCTGGTGGTGAATGAACCTGTGCAGCACGTTTCACCGTCACGTCCAGGACATCAGCTGTTCCAGCTGAGCTGGCGTTACGGGCTGCAACAAGCAGCTCAGGTGTAGGCAGGACAGCAGAACCCCCCCCACACACACACACTCTCCGTCAGCTTTACGTGATCACAGCTGATTCATTGGTGGTGGACCCCACCTTGCCCCCACGTCCTGAAACGTTTGTTTAAAGAAGACAAACACAGATGTCTCTGAGATGCAGACGGCTTTTATTTTTTTCTAGACAAACGTCTGAGTGTTGTTTGGTCTTACAAAGCAGCCCTTTTCTAGAAAGTCAGGATCAGCTGAAGCCTCAGCTCTGCACAAACTAAAAACTCAGTTCAGTCAGTTTTGGGTGACATGAACCTTTAAAACACTACGAGGAGTTTGAGGTCATGTGGCCACAGCAACGACACTAAACTGTACAGTTAGAGTTAAAATCTGATTTATCTTCAGCTTCCTGTTGACACAAACATTTAAAAACATGAAAGGAACGTGAAGAACACGACACAGATGACATCACCACGTCTAAAATAAATAAATAAATAAAATGGATTCTGGAGAAGCTCCGTTGTTTTGGTTCAGTTCATGAACAGAACGAGAGGTTCTACTTTTTTAACCATAGCTACACGTTGAGCAACACAGACCCTGGCGTTAGGTTCGGACGCGTTCCACCCCTGATCCTGGTCTGGGTCACGGGGACGGCAGACCTGCGCTGTCGTGAAGATCACCACAGGCTTCATGGACAAACATTTTGGCCTGAAGGCGGCGCCGACGTCTTGTTGGAGCCACAGATGTTAAAAATGTTTCCTGAGGCTTGGCTGCAGCTCCGGGGATCCTCCCAAAACATTCCCAACAGCTCAGCAGGAACCAGTGTCAGAGGAGGTGCTGCATAAAAAGTTTGTGCGTCTTCACCTTGCATAATAGAGTCTTTAAATCAGGTCGATGATGATCAACAGAGAAATAAAAGCTGCAGCAGCTGTGGAGGCAAATAATCTCAGCTCAGCGATTCCTCAACAAATAACACACACACACACACACACACACACACACACACACACACTTTCAGCAAAGTAAGCGAGACAAAGAATTTAGTGGATCTGTAGCGGGGGGGTGTGTTTGTGTTGATCTGAAGCTTCAAGGCAAACACACAAAATGTGGAGGGAGTGATGGAGAGAAAAAAGACAACAGGTGAAGGAAGAGAAGGAAAAGGGTGAAGCTCTGGCTGCACACGTGTGCTACTCTGTGTTGGATCAGCTGCAGTGGCAGAGCAGCAGTCCGGCCACTAGGGGGAGCAGGTTGAGCAGCAGGAGCCACAGAGTGACGGCCAGACCTGGAGAACTGGAGCACGGGTCTGAAACACACACACACACACACACACACACACACACACACACACACACACACACACACAGGGGTCAGCATCTGTCTGAGCTCCCGAGTAAGAGTGTGTAAGAGTGTGTGTGTGTGTGCGTGTGCAAGCTCTGACCGATGGGCTCGCTCCTGGAGGCGTTGGAGGGCGGGAGCTGGTGGGGGAGGGGACAGTCGTCACAGAAGTCGGTGCAGGCGGGGCAGACGAGGACGCCGTTGTAGACCCAGTCGCTGACCCGGACACTGACGCTCAGCAGTTGACCTCTGCGAACGCAGAGGAAGGAGCGATCCTGGACGTACACGGTCAGACCCAGAGCCGAGCAGAACACCTGCAGCGTGGACACGCGGACACACACACACGCACACACACAGTCAGCTGGTTTGTTGGTCACGTGTTGCACTACAACCACCTGGTCTCCCTCTGAGACGTCACAGAACCGTCACCTTGTAGCAGCCTGAGCCCCAGTCAGGGTACGTCATCTTCCTGGAGCACTGCTCCATGACGAAGGGCGACTTCTGGTACAAACACACAGAGTCCGGTCCGTACTGCTCGGCACCGTAGTTCCTCCACCAGTCTGATCAAACACACGACAAACAGCACCGCTCACGTCTTTACTGACCAGGAGCCAACTGTCCATGATGGGAACGGGGGTGGGGGGGTACCTGGCTGGTTCTCAGACACTCTGCAGTACGAGTTCCTCTGATACTCTCCACTCAGGTGCCAGCTGAACTCCTGGCTGAAGGAACAGTAGTCAGCGATCTCCACAGCACCTCCGAAGTACGACAGCTGATCAGGAGCCACGTCTGGGATCTGCTCAAAATACTGACACACACACACACACACACACACACACACACTTTCAGTAGCTGGAGGTGAGTCCAAACAGTAAATCCAATCACACACCAAGGCTGCAGCTGATAACTCTCAGGAACCTGTGAACGGCGTGTACCTGGTACTCCGGCGGCAGCTCCTGTGGGTATTTCTGCAGGTTGCACACGGCCACAGCGAGCTGGTCCTGTCTGCAGCTGAGCTGCAGGGGAGACGCTCGCACCGTGTCGCAGTACGGAGTCACAGCGTGGCGTCTGTAACGTGACATAACACCGTGTGAGCATCAGCGTGACGTGTCGCAGCACAAACTTCACTGTGTGTTTGAGTGACCTCTGTCTCTGCTTGTCCATCCAGAACTTGCAGCTCTTCATGACAAAGTCGCAGCCAAGGCCGCGGCCCCAGTCCAGCCTTTGAGCCAAGCTGTAGTTGGCTCTGTACCAGCCGCTGTCCTCCATGATGGCCAGCGTGAGCCGAGAAAACACCCGGTTCTGCGTGTGCGAGCCAGTCATCGCCTCGTTCTAAAGAGACAAACCACCGAGATGAAGAATGTGTTCAGCGGCAGCAGCAGCTTCACAGAGCTGAGGCGAGTTTACCTCCAGCAGTCTCTTCTCCCAGTGGTTGAGTTCAGTTCCTGTCCCGCCCTGGTTCTCCAGCTCCATCCCCTCCAAGATGGGACAGTTAAAATGTCTCCTGGCCTCCTCCTGCAGCCGGACACAAACGGATACTGACTGAAGAACAACGACACTCAGCTGCAGCTAACGGCTGCTTCTTACCACCACACGAGGCGTGACGAGGACGTGGACGTGGTGTCGGACCATCGCCCCTCCTCTGATGTCCCACAGCCTGCTGACCCTCTTGATCACAGCATCGCTCCACTGGTACAGACCCAGGCTGACACACACACACACACACACACACACACAGTTACACCTCAGCAGGCCGACATGATGTGAGGCAACTCTGTGGTCACCGTGCTCACCTCTCGTTGAAGGCGGGCAGGCCGCTGGCGAAGCGTGGGGTCAGAGGTTTGCCCTCGTCATCGTGGTAGAAGGCAAACAGACCTGCTGAAAAGCCCTGGTGGACACAGGGGACAGCAGCGTCCTCCTTCAGTGACAACATTTACACACGTCCTTCTCTGAACACATTCAATAAAAACAGTTGGTGTTCTGACCAGAGCGTGGATGATCTCATGTTTGACTGTGGACAGCATCCCTTCAAACTCCTGCGGCTGAGACGAGATCATGGTCGGACACAGGTTGGCGTAGCCTGCGACAGGTCTGAAACACAGAGCGCACACAGACACGACGAGCTGGGCGTTAGCAGGGAGCTAACAGACGCGACGAGCTGGGCGTTAGCAGGGAGCTAACAGACGCGACGAGCTGGGCGTTAGCAGGGAGCTAACAGACGCGACGAG
>JAUMTR010000013.1:769804-787208 GCA_032270685.1 Microctenopoma stevenorrisi
AACTGGCTCTCGGGACATGGAATGTCACCTCTCTGATGGGGAAGGAGCCTGAGCTGGTGCGGGAGGTTGAGAGATACTGAGAGAAACATAAGACTATAATACAACATGTACTCAAGTATGTGACTCATTCACAGACCTTAAAATTCACTGTACAATATGTCTATCTGCAGTATTTACTTCGTGGGAGCCTGTGTGTTTTAGCAGATTGTTCTTCCCTCTTTGGATTTCATTGTTCTCTCCACGAAAACAGATTCTAATGAGCAAAGAAGTCCATTAACCCCTGGAGACCTGAAGTTACAGCTCGTCTTTCACTTCACAATGTTAACGCTGCATGTTGATGTTAATTTTTTTGTGAAAAGATGTTGATGTCACAGCTAGTGAAAAGGATCAAAGTCTATGTGGCAGATTATACTTGTGAATCTTAAAATGTTATTAGGCACGCCTGAACATCCCAACACAGTATCTCAGCCAGGACTTCCATTGTGCCAAAATTATCATTTCTCACTTTCAGAAATGTGCTGATTTTACTATATGTGTATTATTGCATACTATACAGCATTGGAAGATATAGATAGATGTTTGAATAATTTGGCAACCTCTTAATAACAATACAATAATAATAATATTTAGAATAATTTGATTAGGTTGTACGAGGACAGAGTTGCAGGTTACACAATCTCACTCTCTTCTGTATAACAGTATCTGTCTGTTGATTTGCTTTGTGGCCCCGGTTTTATTTACATCTCCATTATAGAATAAGACAGAGAGAGCTGCTGTAGACATGGCACTAGGTGCTACTGTCGCTGACTGGACTTCTGTAATCTCATTTCTGACGGTCTCTGTATGTGTTTGGCACCAGGGCCCCACTGGACATGAAACGCCACCCTAACTCCTGTCCAGTTACATGTCAGTCAACAGAATTCAAACATCTCAGTTGTTTAGTTAAGATCCAAGTTTTGGTTCTCTCTGCTCAGTCCACGCACCCTCACCTCAAAGTGTCTCAGACTCTTGACTTATGATGGTATGTTCACACTAGCAACAGTCAAAATCTCGGTGCAAATGTTGTCTCAAGGCAGGTACAAAAACTTTAGCAAGAAACATTCGCTGGAAATGCTTCCTTTTCAGAACACTGGACATGACTTACTAACAAAGGGGCAATAACTTCATATATTTATTTGTATTTTGATAGATATATAAAACATAGATTTATCTAGTCTCATAAATATTTCCATGGCTAATTCTTATTCTTTTTATATCTATAGTTTGGAAACAAATATGCACATAAATACTTTCCAAGGGTTCAAGATATTATTGCTTTCACATCAATAGCATTACTCATGCATAGTTACTCATAATACTTCAGATCAGTTTGGCTTGCCAGAACAGCCTCCTCAGGTGTTTAGAGATTTCTTTCATTTTTAGTCCATATATGATTGGATTAAAAATAGGATTACATAAAATCACTTGCAAACTAATAATTAACAACACCATCTTTGGAAAATGAGATCCAAGTCGAACTATGATGATATCAAACGCACACAAACAGGAGAAGCTGATTAACACCAACAGGTGAGGTAAACATGTCTGAGCAGCTTTTTTCCTCACACTTCTGCTGCTTCTATATGAGATTATCAGAATCCTGGTGTAGGTGAAAAGAATGAAGAGCACAGGGAGAAGAGCACCAAACATGAGATCAACAACACCAAATAACGAACGTGATTTTGAACTCACACAGTGGAGACTGTAAATCGCATTATTACAGTAAATTCCATTTACAGTTAAATTACAGAGTTTCATATCAGCACTCAGTATCGCTGGGACTGCGACACTGCACACAGGTACGAGCCACGCTACAGCCAGGAGAATACTGACTGTTGTTTTCTTCATGATGGTCGGATACTGCAGAGGTTTACATATCGACACGTACCTGTCATAGGACATGACCGTCAGCAGTAAGAACTCTGAACCACCCAAAGAGTAAAATATATGAAACTGGAAAAGACAAGCTGAATATGATATGATCTGTTTGTCAGATAAAAAGTCAACCAACAGCTTTGGGTAGATGTTAGAGCTGTAGAGAAGAGAGTTCAGTAACAAAGCTGCAATAAAAATGTACAGAGGCTCATGGAGGTTTTTGTGAACACAAATAAGACACACGATGGTGACATTAAAGCAGATTATCAGAATATATACTATAAACATGATGAAAAAATAAAGATATTTGTATTTGTGCACTTCTACATGACCACCAAGAGTTATAAATGTCACATTAAGTTCACTATCCATTAAAGTTTGCTGAAATCAAGACTGTATAAAAACAGCCACGCTACATAACAATCAGACGTGAATGAAACACCCAACCTACACACTCTCATCCACACAGCTTGATCTGTGTTCATCTACTATATTTATAACTGTTCATAGAGTGAACTGTCTGAGAATGTAAAAAAGTCTGCTTCACCCTCCAAGGAGCTGGAAATCAAATGTGTAACAAACTTCATCAAACCCTGGGGCCTGAAGCTACTGCACTGTTACACAACACTGGAGGAGGATCAGTGAGGGAACATTACATTCTAGTGAAGAAACTGAAGAAAATGTTCTGCACCTGTAGATGCTTAATATATAACAGACATGCATCATGTTTATCATAGAGTAAAGTACACAGTTTATTAAAACACATGAGTTGTTGTTGTTGTTGACTCCATCCGCTAAAATAATTTAAAGAATGTCATGGAAAGCTAAAGTTGTTGCTGTCTCGCTTGTATGTAGTCGTTGTTTTTGGCCTGATGCGTAATCAGACAGTAAAGTAAACAACTCTCAAGCTTTTCCCAGGCCAGTCTCATGTGTATTGAAAATCAAGAATTGCAAACAGACAACATTTAGATGCCACTATAGTTCCAAATACACCATACATTTTTTCTTTGTATGAAATGACATACATTTGACCAAAATTGCTGTTTTTTGGCTATATATGGTCTTATAGATCGAATTTTCTTGTACTTGTTGGGAGGTGGGGGGCTGAATTTTGGACCATTTGGAGGCGCAAAAGAGAATATTGATTGACACCAGCACAAAGCATTACAACTGCTAAAAGCGTGAATCACTGTTTCAAATGCAGAAAAGGTAGAAATTACTTGACGTTGCTAAGCAACCTCAACTGGAGGAAGCAAACTTATCGTCGCTTGCAAAGAAGACTCCTAGATTGTTTGCAGTTGTCTTAAGATGAGGGTCAGGAGGCTAAGGCCTTGATCCAAAGTAGTTAAGATCTGTGGGTCTGGTAACAGCATACACTCTGTTTTACTTTCATTAAGGTGTAGGAAGTTAACTGCCAGCCAGTTTCTCAGGTCCTTCAGACAGTCAAACAGAGGCTGTAGTGACATGTAGTGACCCTCAGAGCTTGAATATGATCTGCATAGCAGTGGAAGGAGAAGCCATGTTTCTTTAAAGTAGATCCCATGGGAAACATACATAGTGAGAACAGGAGTGGACCGAGGACAGACCCATGGGGGACACCACTGGAGAGAGCAAGTGTAGGAGAGGAACAGGCACCAAAGGGGAGGGACAAATGTCTGTTAGTGAGGTGGAAGCTAAACCAGTCAAGTGGAATGCCTCAGATACCCACATGATGCTCTACGAGAAATAGCAGAATCCCATGATATAAGGTGTCTAAAGCAGTTGTGAGAAGTATTAACATCACAGAATCTCCAGCATTTCTGGTCAACTAAATGTCATTATGAATTTCTGAAAGTGCAGACTCGGTGCTATGTTTGGATTTAAAACCAGATTCTTTCTCGATGTCATTGTCACTCAGGAATGGGTTGAAAAGGAGACTTCTCCAGTACTTTTGAGAGAAATGACAGTTTAGACACTCGTCTCAGGGGTCTAATTTAGGCTCCTCGAGAAGAGACTGGACAACAGCAAGTTTAAAGACTGCTGGAATCACACCTGCACTAAGACTGGAAATCATAAGGATCAGAATACTAGCAACTGTCTCAAAAACATCCCTAAATAATCTTGTGGGAATGAAATCAAAGGAGACGTTTTCATGCGCTATACTACTTCTGTCAAATGTTTATTATTTACTTTATCAGTATTGCTGCATCACTTACAGTATAATAGATCATTTAAGGGTTAACAGAAAAGTCTTTTCAGATGTTTTGAGATTTCTTTCATCTTTAGTCCGTATATAATTGGATTCAAAAGAGGATTATACAGAAGAACTTGTAAAGTCATTATGAAATGTGCAGTTTTTGGAAAACCTGATCCAAGCCGAACTATAGTGATATCAAAAGCAGACAAACAGGAGAAGCTGATTAACACCAACAGGTGAGGTAAACATGTCTGAGCAGCTTTTTTCCTCACACTTCTGCTGCTTCTATATGATATTATCAGAATCCTGGTGTAGGTGAAAAGAATGAAGAGCAGAGGGAGAAGAGCAGTGACTATCAGAGCAATGACACCGAATACTGACCGTGCTCTTGAACTCTCACAGTTCAGACTGTAAATCGCATTATTACAGTAAATTCCATTTAAGGTTACATTACAAAGTTTCATATCAGCACTCAGTATCGCTGGGACGGCGATCTCACAAGCAGGTACGAGCCACGCTAAAACCAACAATATACCGACTGTTCTTTTTCTCATGATGGTCGGATACTGCAGAGGTTTACATATAGACACGAATCTGTCATAGGACATGACTGCTAACAGTAAGAACTCTGAACCACCCAAAGAGTAAAATATATGAAACTGGAAAAGACAAGCCGATAGTGATATGATCTGTTTTTCAGATAAAAAGTCGATCAAAAGCTTTGGGTAGATGTTAGTGCTGAAAAGAAGAGAGTTCATTAATAAAGCTGCAATAAAAATGTACATCGGCTCATGAAGGTTTCTGTGAATCCTGATAAGACACATGATGGTGACATTAAAGCAGATTATTAGAATATATACTATAAACATGATCATAAAATAAAGATATTTATATTTTTGCACTTCTACATGACCACCAAGTGTTAAGTATGTCACATTATATACATCATCCATTAATGAGTCTAAAAGTAAATATTCAGTAATAACGCAGAACTTAAGACTTTAATATCAATACATTTATTATAATAGAAACACCTAACCTGCTCCGGACTTTGACATCGTTCACAGACATTGAAAGGTTCATGATTGCATGTCTGCAGGTGAGAGGTGAACTACTAGAAGACCTGAAAACTTTGTATAAGTTTGCTTTGCTCTCCGTGGATTTAATTAAAAGTTGTAATGTGCAGAGAAAGTCATCACGCTCTGAAGAGTGAAGTTACAGTACTGCTGTTCACTTTCATAACACAACATAAACATGTTGGTGAAGCTAGTTCTTACCTTGATTGTATCTTAATCTCATCTCTCATCTAATAAAAGCAATGCTTCCAAAAGTATTATCAGGAGCATTTCCCTCTGTCCCCTGCTTGAAATAAGAATAAAAAGTATATATCTATTAGGGACATCTATAGAAAAACTCTTATTGTTTGCTTAAATTGCAGGAATTAAGGAGCAGATGTGTAGTGATTGGAAATAGATGGAATTATAATCACAGTCTGTCTTAATGAACTTCTTGTACAGAGTGATGGCTGTTATCATGAGAAACTTTAGTACCATTAATACAGTATCATTTTATTTAATTTGCTTGGCAGACACTTTATCCAAAGTGACTTACAGTGTGTTGCTCAAGGACACACCTGGCACCAGGGATGGGCGGGGATCTGATCCTGCCACCTGCTGCATCTGAGTTTGATGCTTATCTCATTCAGCTACCAGGCCAAATGTACCAACATGGACCTCCAGATGTTCATATTCATTATTAAATCATTATTGATGAAGTCCATGGAGGGTGAAGCAGCCTAAAGTCAGTTCACTGGTTCAAAATGTTCTCTTTGCAACATCTCAGGCGACGCACATGTAATGAACTCCAAGGTGAGATGATAGTAAAAGTATGTCATTTAATTTTTATTTGCATGTTGCTTTTAGATTATTTGTCCCTTTTAATCATCAAATATCACATTTAGTGGTGATGGAGAAAGAACAAAATGTAACATGTGATTCTTGATGGTCACGTGGAACCAAAAATACAGATACTTTTATTTTCCAATTGTTTTCATTGTGTACTTGTGGTTTTAGGTCTCCAGAGTTTGAAGTTGTTTACATGTTGGTCAATGCAGAGTTTAATGAGATCCGTGGAGGTTGAAGAAGTCATATAAACATTTCAGTAAGGACAAGCACATAATATCTGTATTTCAGTTTGAGTTTACTGTGAATGAAAAGAAGAATTTTCTCAGTATTTGTCATTATCTTTGGTTTATAAATGGAGAAAGAATCAAATGTCACATATATAATTCTTGACGGTCATGTGGACGTTCACAAATACAGATACTTTTATTTCATGATATTTTTAACAGTTTATATTCTCATAATCTGCAGTAATTCTACTATTGTGTATTTGATCTGGAAACACCAAGACCTCCATGAGCCTATGTACATTTTCATTGCAGCTTTGTTAATCAACTCTCTTCTTTTCAGCACAAACATCTACCCTAAACTGTTGATTGACTTTTTATCTGAGCAACAGATCATATCTTATCATGGCTGTTTAGTTCAATACTTTATGTTTTATGCTTTAGGCAGTTCAGAGTTCTTACTGCTGACGGTCATGTCTTATGACAGATATGTGTCTATATGTAAACCTCTGCATTATCCAACCATCATGAGAAAAACAACCGTCAGGGTCTTTTTGGCTTTAGCCTGGACTTTGCCTGCTTGTCATCTCATAGGATCAGTAACCATGAGCGCCAATCAGCAGCTCTGTAGATTCACTCTCGAAGTCATTTTTTGTAATAACTCTATTTACAAACTTCATTGTGTGACTTCAAAAGCAATATCTATTTATGGTTTGGCCATTTTTCTGAATATTGTGGTTTTTCCTGTGTTTTTCATAGTTGTTACATACGTCAGAATATTAAAAATATGTTATAATAGTTGTGCACAGGTCCAGAAAAAAGCAGCTCACACCTGTTTACCTCACCTGCTGGTTTTGATCAGTGTTTTTATTTTGATAACATATGACGTTATTACAGTTCGTCTGGAGTCATTTTTTCCAAAAACTGCTCGTTTAATAATGACTTTACAGTTAGTTTTGTATAATCCTCTTTTTAATCCCCTGATATATGGACTAAAGATGAGAGAGATTTCTAAACATCTAAAGATGTTGTTCTTTGGAGATATATTGAAATAATGTTATTAATACATTATTCTGTAAAAATGCCTTGATTCCCTTATGCAGTTTCATATTTTTGTTACTCAGTGAAGCGTCAACACCCTGATGACTGGTTTTATGAGCAACCTTTGGTGTTTTTGCTGTGTCAATGTGTTTCTTCACTCAAATCATACTGTTAATAATAAGAACAATATTGTTTAATACATAAATGCAGAGGTCCCATATGACAGTGGCCTTCAAAGTACGTTTAAAACGTGCTCAAACGTACTTTGAACTCCCCTGTTATGTGTGAGACAGTCCGTGGCACAGAAAAGGTTGGGGACCACTGGTTTAGTGCACAAAATATTCTTATTTATAATGCTAAGCACAAGCTAAAAGACAAAAAGCAAGTAATTTTATTAAAAATAGAAACAATGATGGATTGAAGGTGGAAAGGTGGATTGTGGAGCCCTCAGGGTGTCAGGGTCCATAGGCGTGGGGCAGCGACACATAGCGCTCTATCTCCCACAGACCTCAATTTGGTTCTCTGGAGGAGGATTGAGTGTGAGGAGCAGAGTGAGTGTGTAGTGCTTTGTGGTGCGGGGTATGGAGGGGCATGTCCATTACATACATTGGTGTGTGTGAGGAGGGAAACCTTATAATTAATCGTGGCGGAGACAGGAGGCAGGTAGCAATGGAAGGGAAATCCATGGCGGCTGAAGACCTGGCTGGGGAACACCAAAGGAGACTGTGTGTGGGTTTGAAAGACCCATGGAAACATATTCTGTCTGTTTTATGAGGTATGACTGGAACCAGCTGAGGGCAGTGTCAGTGAGTTGAAGTGGAGCCGATTTGGTAAAATGTCCTGGTCAACTGTATGAAATGCAGCAGAGAGGTCCAGGAGGATGAGAAAAGAGGGACAGCCAGCGTCTGATGACACGAGGAGGTCATTGGTGACTCCAGTGCAGTTTCTATGCTGTGACGATTCCCGGCCACAGCACCCAGCCCAGCCCCCATGCCAAGTGTGTCCTTGAGTATAACACTTAACGCTAGCTCCCCGGGCGCTGTCTGTAGCTGCCCACTGCTCCCCCCAGGGGGATCGGTTACATGCAGAGGACACATTTCACTGTGTAACTATGTATGTGATGAATAAAGCTGCTTCATAAACTTCACTAACCACAAGTTGAGGATGTGAAAACAATACAAGAAGAAACATGATCACACCAAACATGCAGGAATTAGTGCGGGGACACATTTTATAAAAACAGCTCATTCCTGCCATTCTGTGGTCTGCACTAGGCAAAATGTTTTATCCCACAGTTAGGGAGAACGTCTACGTGAACATGGTTAAGAGTTACTTTAGGCCTTTTAATGTATTTAAAACACACCTGCAGGAGGAGGAGGACCCTGGACAGAGTTAACCCACACAAGGCTGTTGGTCCCGATAACTAGTTTGAGTTCTCGGAGGTTATTAAGGCCTGGTAGCTCAATGGGTTAAGCGTCACACTGGGATGAAGAAGGTTGCAGGTTCAATGCCACCTATCCTTAAACTGAGTGAGGATGTGTTGGCTAACACGGCTCCTCTGGGCATGTGTTGTGTTGCTAAGACAAAAGAAAATGGTGCTTATTTGTTTAATATTTTTCACACATACACATGTTGCCATAGAGTTAGACTTAGCATAAACACTGTATAACGTATTTAGGCCTTGAGAATAAAGTGAACCTGAACTTGTAGAATTATGATTTTAGAAAATTAAACATAGATTAAACAAGTGTCACAAAGTTTTTTGGGGTAAAATAAGTTCTGTATGTTTTCACATGTCTCATGTCATAATGATTTTTTTCTGGACAATCAGTGTTGCATCAGTTTGCAAATGTTTGCAAGTAACACAAAAGTCTGATGTTTCCCACATGGAAAATGTGCGGTGTGAGAATGATATGAATGTTTAGTATCTGGGTTGTTGTGATCGCAGCAAATGTATCTACGGTGGGAACTAAATAGTTCGGACCGTGTTTCATTACTATGGTTCTTCATTTGAATAGTTAATTAAAACGATCATAGATTCTAAATGAAACTTCTGTGTGTCTGTCACCACATTTGCTTTTTAATGCATTTCACATACTAGAGAACATATTCAATATTTCAATTAATTAATTAATAATTCAAGAATCAAACCATGAAATGTTTCTAGGGAACAATTACAGCTCTTCCACAACTCTGTCCAAAATTAGCAGTATAGATAAATCGATGGATGTTCATCAGTATTTATTATATTAATTCAGTTTATCTTGATTTCTTGATGTGTTTAGAAATTTCTTTAAATCTTAGTCCATATATTATTGGATTCAAAAGAGGATTGTACAAATCAAACTGTAAATTCATTATTAAATGTGCAGTTTTCAGAATATCAGAATCCAGTCTAACTGTAATAACATCCCATGTTCCCAAAACCAAATAGTTCATTAAAACCAGCAGGTGAGGTAAACAGGTCTGAGCAGCTTTCCTCCTGACTTCTCCACTACTCCGATAACATATGATAAGTATCCTGGTGTATGAAAAAATGATGAAGATCACAGGAAGAACAACAACATTAATTAAAGTGAGCACACCAAACAGAGATATTGCACTTGAAGCCACACAGAAAAGTTTGTAAATGGAGTTATTACAAAAAATGACTTTCAGAGTGAAGCTGCAGAGTTTTTGATTAGCGCTCATCATTGTTAATCCCACAAAGTGACATGCAGGTATCAGCCACGCTAAAACCAGGAAGATTAAGACAGTCGTCTTCCTCATGATGGTTGGATACTGCAGAGGTTTACATATAGACACATATCTGTCATAGGACATGGCTGCTAACAGTAAGAACTCCGCACCACCTAAAGTATAAAGCATATAATACTGAACAAGACATTCTTGATAAGATATGAACTGTTTTTCAGATAAGAAGTGAATTAAAAGTTTGGGGTAGATGTTAGTGGTGAAAAGAATCGAGTTCAGTAACAAAGCTGCAATGAAAATGTACATAGGCTCATGGAGGTCTTGGTGTTTCCAGATCAAATACACAATAACAGAATTACTGCAGATTATAAGGATGTACATGATAAAAACAAACACAAAACACAGGTACTTGTATTTCTGGAGTTCCATATGTGCACCAAGAATTAAATATGTTATGTTTAATTCTGCCTCCATTAATCACTTATATTCTAAAATATTGATTGTTCAGAAACAGGAATATATGAAACAAACCTCAGAAAAGGTTTCACTTCTGTACTTGATTATTTGATTCACAGTAAACTGACCTGTTAAATGACTTCAGAACATGCTGATGTCCAAATGTTACAAAGAGAACTGTTTGAGGTCATGAATATTTTTATTTGACTGCGTTGCCCTCCACAGATCTCATTAACTTTTCCACCTTGAATGAACAACGTGTAAACAACTTTATTAAACTCTGGAGGCCTGGGTGAGTAGGTGTTGTTAGACTTCTGTAACTGGGGCCTGTAACTTATGACATAGCGCCAAACTTTGAGGGTTTTAGTTGAACATGCATAATTACGTTTCACATAACTGGACATCATGTGTGCTCCATTGTCGTCAATGCTATTTCTTTCTGTATTCCTTGGGCAAACATCCACACTCATGCATACCGTGGAGGAAGGAATTATTCTGTATGTTCTGGGTCATTGTCGCACTGGAACACCCATCCACGACCGATTTTCAGTTCCCATAAAGAGGGAAGGAGGTGGTCGCTCAGGACTTTACAATACATGGCTCCGTCCATTTCCCGTTGATGAGGTGAAGTTGTCCTGTAGCAGAACAACATCCCCAAAGCAAAATGTTTCCACCTCCATGCCTGACGGTGGGGACGGTGTTTTGGGGTCATATGCAGCATTTGTTTTCCTCCAAACACAGTGAGTTGAGTTGATGCCAAAGAGCTTAACTTTGGTCTCATCTGACCACAGCACCTTCTCCCAGTCACTCTGGATCATTCAGGTGTTCACTGGCAAACTTCAGACGAGCCTGCACATGTGCCTCCCTAAGCAGGGGACCTTGTGAGCGCTGCAGGATTTTAATCCATTGCAGTATAATGTGTTTCCAATGGTTTTCTTGGTTTTCTGGGTCCCAGCTACTTTGAGGTCATCAACTAACTCCTCCCGTGTACTTCTAGGATGATTTCTCACTTCTCCAAATTATTGACACCCTACGAGGTGACATCTTGCGTGGAGCCCCGGAACGAGGTCGATTGATGGTCATTTTGTGTCACCTTCTCTCCCAGATTCATGCTCATGGGTTCAGAGACCTATTCCAGCCTTGTGCAGGTCTATTTGGTCTCTGACATCCTTGGACAGCTCTAAGGTCTTTCCTAGAGAGTTTGGAGTCTGCTTGCTTGATTGATTCTGTGGACAGGTGTCTTTATTGAGTAGGAGTGTTTAACCACTTTGTGAGAGCCAGGAGTCTTAATGGTTGGTAGGGGTTCAAATACACTGAATGAAATGCAAATCAGTGTCACTGTTATAATAAACTTACCATTAAAATTATACTGTTTTAAGACTTTTCATTTCTTTGTCATTGGACAAACTTACAAAAGGAGCAAAGGGTCAAATATTTATTTCCTCGACTGTATACTTTCTAGAAAAGGAGTCTGCACAGACATGCGTGTAAACTGGGTATGCAACCACAATGCAGTCGTTTTTGCTTAAGTAGTCATTTGATTACAACTGTAACTGTGCTGCTTGTTCTTCAGGAGGTTGGAGAACAGACATAGACTTCTCTGTCATATATCTTTACATGCTGTTTTTACTTGCTCTATAATGACCCGAACGCTCGTCACTTCCTCCCTGCTACACTACATCATCATCATCTGGTTTTAAATATTTAAACTTTATTTAAACCTCTACTTTTCTTTTCTTTACTTTTCTGTGCAAAGAGATATTCTCACCAAACATTTAGAAAATTTACTGGAGATAAATTCAGTCAAAGGTTGCTGTGTAGCGGTGGGGGAATTATTTACACTATTTCAAGGACAAACACAAGGAAAATCTTTTTTTCCCAAACAATGTGGTAACCAGTGTTCATAGTCGTATATGACAGTTTATAGGACACTAACAGGACAATAAACACATTCATGTAGCTGTCAGAAAATTACTGGAACCAATTACCCAGTTTCTATATTATCCATCAGAAGAAGAATTGTGCCTGAATCGGTTGGTCAGTAATATTGAGTTATTAAATTAAAAATCCAGGAGAATCAATGGAAAAGGATATTCAATAATTACCTTTCATTTTGCATCACTAAACATGGCTCGGTCAGTGTTGACACTAATCTGCTCCACTCAGTGTTTGTGTGTGTGTAGGTCCATATTTGTGCAACAAACAACCTCACAGCAGCTGGGTATCGCCAGGAAGGACATAACTACCTGACAGCAGTAAAATGGTTTTCATAATTTTAGGTTTATTTTGATTGTTGCAAATACACTTGACAGTTCAGTTTAATCAAAAGACCACATTTGTCTTTATCTTTGAATTACCTTCAAGATTCACATCTTTTCATGACCAGCTCAGATGAAATGTTTGTACATTAATTAATGTTAACACATCTGACGATTTTGGCTGGATATAACAACCTTTTCAGATGTTTAGAAATGTCTTTCATTTTAAGCCCATATATAAAAGGATTAAATAAAGGATGATACAGAATTACTTGTAACGTCATTATGAAACGTGCAGTTTTTGGTAAACCAGCTTCCAGGCGAGCTATACTAATATCATACACACTCAGACAGAAGTAACTGATTAAGACCAGCAGGTGAGGTAAACACGTCTCTGCAGATTTTTTCCTGACTTCTCTAGCACTGCGATAAGCTATAATAAGTATCTTTGAGTATGTGAAAATGATGAAGAGCATGGGGAGCATTACAATATTCAATAAGGGAATCACACCGTATATAAGAATTACTCCTGACTGAACACATTGGAATCCATAAATTGCATTATTACAAAATATTGCTTTGATAGTAAAGTTGCAGAGTTTTGTTTCATTAATCAGTATTACTGTGACTACAACGTGACAGGCGGGAACAGACCAAGCTAAAACCAGTAAAGTACTCACCCTGGTTTTCTCCATGATGGCTGGATACTGCAGAGGTTTACATATCGACACGTATCTGTCATAGGCCATGGCTGCTAACAGTAAGAACTCTGAGCCACTTAAAGTGTAAAATATAAAAAACTGAAAGAAACAGGCTGAATATGAAACTATCTGCTTCTCAGATAAAAAATCTATCAGCAGCTTTGGGTAGATGTTAGTGCTGTAAAGAAGAGAGTTTAGCAACAAAGCTGCAATAAAAACATACATAGGCTCGTGGAGGTTTCTGTGAATCATAATGAGACACACGATGGTGGAATTAGAGCAGATTACTAAAATATATAATGTAAACACAACCACAAAATAAAGATATTTGTATTTGTGCAATTCCACATATCCATCAAGAGAAATGTATGATATATTTAATTCAGCGTCCATTAACATTGTGAAGATTAAAAACACAGATGACACGTCGGCAAAATGAATTGTCAAACAAGGATATCCTTTGTAGACATTACAGTGTAAACTGAGTGTCTGATATGCACACACGCCTGTTGTCGGTTTGTCTTCGGCATTCATAAAGCGATTTTATCACCCTCCATAGATCCCATCAAATTCTCTTCAGCAGCACTGACCTCTAGAGGCCTGATCCACAACCAACAGCAGTATGTTGTGTGACAGTTTCAGAATACTTTCTTCATATTTCTTCCTGTAATCTCATGCACTATGTTCATTAACACTTTATCTCTGTTGGTTTGTACGTAAACAATGTACGTACAAAATAAAACCGTTCCCAATTTGTTTAGCCTCAGGGGGTCAAGTTGCAGTTTGAAATAAAGATAATGACTTAACGAGATGAAAACCTTATGCAACAATATATTTTTTCTTAAAAGAAAAATATTTGGTTTTATTTGCAGATGGCAGTAATTTACAGTTTTATTAGAACAATAAAATGATTCAGAAACATTCCAAGAAGACATATATTATATTAACGCTCAACACGCTCAACAAAATCAGATAAATGTCTATTTCTAACAGAGGTTATGACATGTTTACCTGTCATCCTAATGCTCAAACCCAAAACCAGTGATTGTATTCATTAATATGAATTTCATATTATGATATGATTTATAACAATAAAATTAAATACAGAAGTCTGTTATTGTTTCATGTTAATTAAAACGTGTTTTGGAAAAGTGAGCAAATTGATTATTTAATGAAATATTTAAGCTCAAAACACACATCACTTAAATAACGTCTCAACAGATCTATAATTTCACTGCGTCTGTACATTAACCACTGTTGACCTATCGGCTGATTTCGGCTGGACAAAACAACAACCTTTTCAGATGTCTAGAAATGTCTTTCATTTTGAGCCCATATATGAGAGGATTAAACAGAGGATTGTACAAAACTGTTTGTAACGTCATTATAAAGCGTGCAGTTGTTGATAAATTGGATTCAACTCGAGCTATACTGATATCATACGCACTCAAACAGGAGAAACTGATTAGGACCAGCAGGTGAGGTAAACACGTCTCTGCAGCTTTTTTCCTGACTTCTCTACCACTGCGATAAGCTATAATAAGTATCTTTGAGTATGTGAAAATGATGAAGAGTACAGGGAGTACTACGAGATCTAACAGAGCAACTACTCCATAAATAGCTATGACCTTTGACTGTGCACAGTGAAGTTCGTAAATCGCATTGTTACAAAATATTCCTGTCATAGTATACTTACACAGTTTATTTTGAGTAATGAGTATAAGAGTGATAGCAACATGACAAGAAGATACAAGCCAGGCTAAAACCAATAAACAGCTCACGGTGCTGTTCTTCATGAGGGTTGGATACTGCAGAGGTTTACATATCGACACGTATCTGTCATAGGCCATGGCTGTCAGCAGTAAGAACTCTGAACTAGTCAGAGTGTAATAGAGAAAGAAGTGAAAGAGACAAGCTGAATATGATATGATCTGTTTGTCAGATAACAAATCTATCAACAGCTTTGGGTACATAGCAGTGCTGAAAAGGAAGGAGTTGATTAACAACGCTGCAATAAAAATGTACATGGGCTGATGGAGGTTTCTGTGAATACAAATCAGACACACAATAGTAACATTAAAGCAGATTATCAGAATATATACTGTAAAGAAGATACAAAAATAAAGATATCTGTATGTGTGCACATCCACATATCCATGAAATGTGATATATGTTATATTAGGTTCATCATCCATGACTGTTTCATCATACGTTATAGATATAATAATAATACATTTTAAACTTAGCCCACAGTTATACTAACATCGAACCATAACTGGACATCACGTGAACGGTACGTGTTGATGAGGTGAGCAGTCTGAGGCGGTGGAAAGCCTTTATTAGGGCTTCACCCTCAATGGATCCCGTCAAACTTTTCATCACAACTGATTCTAATGTGATGATGACAAATTCTCGAGGGCTGCTGTTGCAATGTTGTTTGCATATTGTGTAATTTTCCAGACACGTGTGAACAGTTTGTCATGGTTTGTTTCATATCTGAAAGCAGATTTTTAGCATATTGTGTCTAAATTAATCCATTTTAGGGCTGGTGTGTTTATTCTTTATCTTCTTCTTTTGTCGATGGTAATATGGTTTTCTCCTTTTTCTGTTTTCATATATCCGTGAAACAGCTTATTTTACAAACTGTGAGTTAAGTGTCAGACTGGGACGCAGTGGATCGTGGGTTCGAATCCCTGTCTGACTCCTAATCCATCCTCTACCAGGTGTGTCCCTGAGCCAGACACCCAGCGCTAGCTCCCTGTGAGTCGCTTTGGATAAAAGCGTCTGCCAAGCAAAGCAAAGTAAAGTAACTCGAGCTGGCTTTTCCCACACTTTACATTCCATGGCTGATCTTGGCATCATCAACGCTCAGGTAAAGGAGCCTCAGGTTGTTGTTTTGCTCATATCTTCTTTGATGCATTGCGTCAAATTCTCCAGTGTTCTAGTTGTTGCATTTGTTGTTGACATGGTTGAACCCTTCCTACCTGGAACTTAGGATTACGGAAGTAGACATGGAAGTAATCTCTAACTCGATAAAGCTTTGTTTTCTTGAGATCCTCCACCAAGTAGAAGAAGAAGTAAAGGTGTCCGTCAAAATTCCATGGTGTTGACATGTTGGTCGGGAACCTGACAAAGACTACTTTTCAACAAATATTTTTTTCAAGGCTAAATTTCAAAATAATTTTTTTCTGGATGGATACTTTTTATTTGTTTTCCATTTCTGTAGAATTGTTTGTTTTATCTTGAACTTTGTGACATACAGCTGACATCCAGTACATCACAACTTTGTCTCTATTCAGGCAAACAGCTTGTTTGTTTTGCACAGTAACCTGGCACGAGGATTGGGTTGTTTAAGTGTTTGGGTGGACCCTACCTGAACTAATATCTAATTCGCTGTGATTGGAATTTGCTAAGATCCAACTATGCGACATATCGAGTGGCATGATTGCAGTGTGTAGAGCCGTCATCTTCCAACCTAAGGGTCAGGGGTTTGATTCTCCGTCTCCACAAAGCTACATGTCTCGGGGTCTTTGGACAAGACACTAAAACCCTGTAGCAGCTGTCCAAAAACAATTTCTCCAAGAGGATCCATAAAGTATTCATTATTGTTATTATTTGATTTTTTGCATTTTTTCAAGTGGTCTTCGACCTTTGATCAGGACTTTACCTGAGAGTATACATTAACAGTTAACTGGACCATGTTAAAACACCACACCACAATGGATGGGCCAGAGCAGTCTCTATTTTTTAAGGCTAGATTGTTTGTGATGAAATAACAAAACTGCAGCTGACACAACAAATAAACTTAACATGCTGACTTTTCATTACATGACCAAAAATTTGATTTACTGTTTACCTGTTTTCAAAATAAGAAAAACAAATCCTTGTCTGATAAATACCATCCAAGGATAACATCCTCTGCATTACTGAATTATTATTGAAAAAGGTTAAATGAATCAATTCAATTTCAATTCAATTCATCTTTATTTGTATAGCGCCAAATCACAACGAAAGTCATTTCAGGGCACTTTACATT
>JAUMTR010000013.1:800873-811576 GCA_032270685.1 Microctenopoma stevenorrisi
ACTTTAGTTGATTCAGAGTTTTTACTGTTGACAGCCATGGCCTATGACAGGTATGTGTCTATATGTAAACCTCTGCAGTATCCAACCATCATGAGAAAAACAACTGTCATTATTTTTCTGGTTTTAGCTTGGCTTGTACCTGCATGCCAGATTGTTGTATTGGCAATATTGAGTTCTTATCAAAAGCTCTGCAGCTTCACTTTGAAAGTAATGTTTTGTAACAACGCATTTTTCAAACTTTTCTGTGCAACGTCAAGAGCAATAACAGTTTTTGGTGTTTTCACCGTGTTGAATGATGTTGTTCTTCCTGTGATCTTCATCATTTTTTCATACACCAGGATACTTATCATATGTTATCAGAGTAGTGGAGAAGTGAGGAAAAAAGCTGCACAGACCTGTTTACCTCACCTGCTGCTTCTAATCAATAATTTTATTTTGATAACTTATGATCTTATTATAGTTCGACTGGATTCAGATTTTGTAAAAACTGCGCGTTTAATAATGACTTTACAGTTAGTTTTGTATAATCCTCTTATTAATCCAATTATATATGGACTGAAGATGAAAGAAATTTTTAAACACCTCAAGAAGTTGTTTTGTCGAGAACAAATAAACCAATGTTGATATTGTTGTAAAAAGCTTGATGTGAATTTTCTAATCTATCAAAGTATTTATTGTCAGAAATTGTAATGCATGCAGGAAAGACCAGCTTCAGCGATGTGAATGTGACGACTTATCTTACACTTTAGTTTAGGACAATGTGCAAAACTAATGGACTGCATTAGATTGTGCAGGATAGTCTATATATTACTGTATAAAGTTGACATGTAGGAATTTGCTCTGTACTGTGTTTTTCATTAAAAAACAACTAGTTTTACCATTTTGACTTTGTGTATCGAGCAAGATTTCAGATGTTCATAAAATTAATAAAATATTTACATTTGATTCTGACCATTTATGCATTTGTATGTATGCTTCTGAGTAATGAAGTATTGAATCAACTTTGCTATAAAGATCCGACACACTACAAAGATGGAGCAGTTCGGTCATCACATACAAAATCAGTATTGCTAGACTCTACTTGATAGAACTCAAGGTCACAGAATTACCTTTGTCGGAGTATTTTTTCCTTGACCAAAGCAAATTCTTTTTGACTTCAGTGGGCTAGAAAAGTCAACAAGTCAATTTTCATTTGACACTATACAGGTATAAATGAACATCATGGACTGACATTTAATAATCTACTATATTTTCCCTCTCGTACTGTCCTGGAAATACCAGCCTCCACAGCTCTGCTAGCAAAGCAAACCCCTTATCACTTTTGTGATTCAGATTTCATATGCACTCTTAACACATATCACCACTAGTATAAACCAAAGCACCGTTATCATGCTTGTTACATTGTTACATTTATGAAATAAAGAAATTACAAAAAGAAAACATTTAAAAAAAATGTTTTCTTTTTCTATTGTTCCATTAGTACGCTGGAGCCGAGTTGATGCTTCGTCAGCAGTGAAAGTAAGTCATTGTCAATAAATGTCAATGAATTATTAAATGGAATCTGTTTAAAAGTTTAAAACATATTAGCGTGGCCACATATGATGCCCTACAGCGCTATGAAGCAAATTGTGATCTCCAAAATATTATAACACGTTTCATTTTGATGAAACTACATAATAATTAAAATAATAAATAACTGAATTGTCATTTATACACATTCTTTTTTCAGCGTAATCGGGAGCCGTAACAGAGCGATGAAATAGCCGTGGGTTGCCCCGTCCTTCACTCTGTATGTGAGAGGGTTCCAGTGTGCAGTGTCCATAGCTGAGGCCTTAAAGACTGCCAAACAGAGACTCAGAGTCTAGCCTGGCCGTCTGAGGAGGTACACCACAGACATAGAAGCCAGGAGAATAAGCCAGACCTTCTCCACTGAACTATCCAAGGTGTACTCTCAGTGGCAGGGTAATAGTATGAGGATGGACCCACCAAGGCTGGAGACTGAGCAATACTGGAGGAGCATATGGGAGAAAGGGGCATCACATAACAACAATGCACAGTGGCTTGTGGATCAAGAACAGATCACAGCTACCCCCCTGATCAAGCCCCAGTAACCATCACATTGGCAGACGTCCAAGAAATAGTTTAAAATATGAAAAACTGAACAGCACCAGGTCCTGACCATATCTACTGGCTAAGGACATTTCTTTACTAAGGACTGATAGTAAAGGACCCCCAGAAAGGACCGGTTCCATCCAACTACTGGCCATTAACTTGCCTCTGCACAACATGGAAGCTCCTATCAGGTATCGTAGCAGCTAAGATGTGTAGGCACATAAATCAATACATGAGCGAGACCTAGAAAGGAATTGTTAGAGACACCAGAGGAACAAAACACCAGCTACTGGTAGATAGAGCAGTCACTCAAGACAGTAAGACCAGACATACCAACCTGAGTACCACCTGGATTGATTACAAGAAAGCCTATGACTCAATGCCTCACACACGGATTCTAGAATGTTTGTAACTATACAAGATCAACAGGACTTTGATGGGAATGTAGAAAAAAGGCCAACTTCAAGCCCTCTGCACAGGTTACCATTACGTGCGGGATTTACCAAGGAGATGCCCTGTCCCCGCTGCTGGCCTTAACCCCCTCAGTCAGATCATCAACAAGACTGGCTAGAGACATCAGCCACCTCCTTTACATGGATGACATCAAGCTGTATGCCAAAAGTGAATGAGATTTGATTCGCTGATGCACACCAACAGAAGGTAGTCAGAACTGAGGGGATCCTACTTCCAAACATTGAGGATAGCTACAAATGCCTTGGAATCCCGCAAGCAAACCTGAACCATGAAGATGCAGGAAAGCAGCAACCACCAAATACCTGCAACAAGTAAGGCAAGTCCTAAGAAGTCAGCTGAATAGGAAGTACACGATCCAGGCAATTAATACCTACGCCCTGCCAGTAATCTAAGTAAGTTTCTTTGGTTTTTTTATACATACAAAAAATGGTATTAAGCATAAAAATAGAATAGAAAAAAGAAAGAAAGCAGTAAATAACCAGTCAAACAGTCAAAACAATCAGCTGTGTTTGTTGTACAACTCAACCACACTAGAGATAATGTCACTTTAAATCAGGTCTCCCGAGTTTGAAAAAGTTGTTCACGTTTGTTGTTGAAAGTTTAATGAAATCCTCAGAGAAGAGGAACAATCATATAAACCCATTTTACAAGCTTTAACAGCTCTCGTTGTGGGCTTTTGTCAATGTTATTGTGAATGAATGATCAACTGCCCAGTGAATACCCAGTGTTTCATATCTAACTGTCTAAATGGAGGAAGAATTAAATGTCACATATATAATTCTTGGTGGACATGTGGAACTTCAGAAGTACAGTTATCTTTATTTCATAACATTTCTTATTGTATACATTCTCATAATTTGCAGTAATTCTACAATTATGTACTTGATCTGGAAACATCAAGACCTCCATGATCCCATGTTTGTTTTCATTGCAGCTTTACTTTTCAACTCAGTTCTTCTCAGCACTAACATCTACCCAAAACTACTGATTGACATTTTATCTGAAAAACAAATTATATCTTATAAAGCATGTATTGTTCAATTTTTTATGTTTTATACTTTAGGTTGTTCAGAGTTCTTACTGTTAGCAGCCATGGCCTATGACAGGTATGTGTCTATATGTAAACCTCTGCAGTACCCTGCTATCATGACCAAAAGAACTGTGAATATCTTTCTGGCTTTAGCGTGGCTTCTGCCTGCTTGTCATCATATGGGAATAGCAATAATTACTTCTAATCAAAAGCTCTGCAGCTTCACTCTAAAAGTCATTTTTTGCAACAACACAATTTATAAATTGTTTTGTGTGACTTCAAGAGTGCTGTCTATTTTGGGAGCATTCTATTTAGTTAATGTTGGAGTTTTTCCTGTGATCTTCATTATTTTTACATATATCAGAATACTTATAATATGTTATCACAGTAGTAGAGAAGTCAGGAAAAAAGCTGCACAGACTTGTTTACCTCACCTGCTGGTTTTAAGTAACTATTTCTTTTTAATTACATATGATGTCATCACAGTCCGACTTGAAAATATTGATTTTCCAATAATTGCACGTTTAGTAATGACTCTTCAATTGGTCTTGTATAATCCACTTTTTAATCCGATAATATATGGACTAAAAATGAAAGAAATTTACAAACACCTCAAGGGGTTGTTCTGTTGAGACACAATTAAATAACGATACTGATACATCCTAAATTAATAACTGATTGATTGATTCCTCTGATGCCTGTAAAGTATTTGTCAGGACAAATTCGGTAAACATGAGAAATGTTCAATTCAATCAGAGATTCAAAGAACTTTTATTAATCCCCCAGGAATACTGAGTAATGTGCTTTCTGGACGGGTTGTGGGATTTATTGGGGAGACCAAAAAAAAAAAATTACAGTAATCAATTTGAGAAGTGATAAGACTCTTGACGAGGATGAAAATGGCGTGGGGAGAGAGGATCCATTGATATTGCCTGGATGGAGGGGGTGGTGTTGTTAATATGAAATTGAAAAGTGCCAACTAATAGAAATTCATAATTCTGTTTAAGAAAACTAGAGGAAAACCATGATTCAATCTCCAAGAGACAGTGAGAAAGGGAAGTGGGTGGGAGGGTGGAATGGGGTTTGTTGGAGAGCTCCCTGTCCTCATAACAGTTGAAATTGATACTATATTTGTCCATTAGATTCAGATTCAGATTTTACTTGTCACATGCACATCATACACAGTACAACCAACAACGAGCTCAGAAATGTTAAAAACAAAAGGACAAAAAACAATACAAAAAAACAATACAATTACAGGAAATACAATAAGTTGAACACAGAATACAATAAGTAAAGTGACGCAGAGAGTAGCTAATGCTATTGTGGATATGGTAGTCATAAGGAGGAATGGATAAGCGAACGTCAGGATGCTCTCTATGGTTCAGGTGTAGAAGAGCCTGAGCACCCTGGGGGGCAGTCTGAAGTCCCTCAAATGACTGAGGTGGTAGAGATGATGCCCGGCGCTTTTCACCATGGTGTTGATGTGACAGGACCATGATGAGTCCTCCGTGATGTGGAGGACGTATTTGAAGTTGTTCACTCTCTCCACTAGGCTCCCGTTGATGACAGGGGTCTGGTAGTTTCTGTCAAGTTTGGTGCTGAAGTCTACTACCAGCTCCTTTGTCTTGCTGACATTGAGCATCAGGTTGTTTCTCTCAGTTCTCACGATTCCTGATCTCCTCAGTTATTCCGACTCGTTGTAGTCAGAGATCAGGCCCACTATGACGGTGTCATTAGCAAACTTAATGATGTTGGCTGTGATGCTGAGCGTGAGGGACACTAAGACCTGTCTGCCCATCCTCACTGCCTGTGGTCTGCCAGTTAGGAAATTAGAGATCCACTGGCACATGGATGGGCTGAGTCCCTGGTGCTCCAGCTTGGTGGTGGGTATGGAGGGGATCATGGTATTAAATGCTGAGCTGTAGTCGATGAACAGCATTTTAACATAATTCCCCCTCCTAGTGTCCAGGTGAGTGAGTGATGTGTGAAGGATTGAGATGTGGCATCGTCAGTAGACCGATTAGGGCGGTAAGCAAACTCAATGTCTGACACCGATAAAGGATGAATATCTCTGTGGACACCGGTGCTAGCTGATCAGCACAGGCTCTGAGGATACGACCTGAGATGCCGTCTGGTTATAATCATAATCAGGCTCACCAGCTCTGGAAATTTCCACACTGCTTGAGTGCAATTGCTTTCGGGAAGTGATTACTACAGCTACAAGGGCTACGGTTTGTTTGTAACTGTCACTCTCTGGTCTGTGCCTTGGTCAACATCCTGTCATCTCTCTTCCCTTATCATTTCATCACAGTAATCAGTGCAACCAAACTCGGCTGTTCTGCCAGAAATATTCCCCTGCCAGGCCTGAACAGAGAAGGTGGCCTCAGGCACAATCTGTCACCCACTTACAATGCAGTTCTTTTAACTGTACCCATGCTGTCAGTCTCACTCTGGCTGAGGTGGTCGCAATAACATTCATGAAAGCCAGAGGGGAGGACAACCCACGGGGGTCCACCAAGTCCCAATTTAAGGATTAAGATATGAAGGGCGGCATGGTAGCCTAATGGGTTAAGCAACAGACTGGGATGTAGAAGGTCGCAGGTTCAAACCCCATCTGATTCCTAGTCCATCCCCTACCAGGTGTGTCTCTGAGCCAGACACCCAGCTCTAGCTCCCTGTAAATTGCTTTGGATAAAAGCGTCTGCCAAGAAAAGTAAAGTAAAATAAAAGGGGCCTGATCATTTACCATCACCCTGAAAAGGGAGGAAACCAAGAAAGATGTCTCTCACACGGACTTCACTCCACGGCATCTTTATGCGGAATGAAGGAACCGCGGCAAGAGCTCCCTCTTCAGGATATGACAGGCATAGTTAATCAATCACAGCGCTAAAGATTGAAAATATTCCCTATTTCTGTCACAGGCCTATATTTTATTAACTTACCATAATGCTATTACTTTAAATGATGGCACATTTTAATTACACATTTCTCTGATAGTTCTTCATTTCCCATCTACCACACTTAGTGTTTTATATATGAGAAGATATATCAAATAGACTGACTGTAGTAACTTTACTTTAAAAACAATCATTTGTAACAGCACAGTTTAAATGGTTTGGTGATTTTGGTCGTCGTAATTTTTTCTGTACTTTTCATACTTTTTAGCTACACAAAGATTCTTAATAAGATAATATCCTTAAAACTTGTAGAGAAGTAAAAAAAAAAGCTGCTCAGACCTGTTTATCTCACCTGCTGGTTTTAATTAATTATTCTATATACTTCTAGCTCGAATCAAAAGTGATTTCTCAAAAACTGTGAGTTTATTAATGACATAACAAGTTGTTTTATATTATCCCCTGTTTAATCCAGATATATACGGGTTAAAAATGAAAGAAATTTTTATTTAGAGAATATTTAAATACGCCGCAACATTGTCCTGTACTGCCCACAACACTATTTTGTAGATGTGGTCTGTGCTCCCCCTGGGGGCAGATTCACTACTCACTGGGAAGCCAGATTTCAGCCCTCCCACCTGAGCTGTGGATGATTTCCGTTTCATTTTTATCATTAAACTTTAGCTAATTACTGTAAATCATAGTGTTGATTATGGCATGTGATTTTTTGTGTGTCGGCTCCTGAAGTGTGCAGCTGTTCTCATATCATATGTGGGGCAGTTACCCAGGCTCTGCAGCCTCTCCGCTCCCTCTACCAACCTTTGCTCTCATATAGTAGTAAAAAGTATTTTTCTCTGAAAAGCTCAAAAAAGCTAATCTGCCCTGATTCTGTGGTTGCCTGTAGGTTATTATCTAGCTTTCCTGAGTCTTCCCCTGCGTCCTTGGAGCATTTGACTCTATTGTCTTCACCAGTGTCACAACTATTTAACGTGTGTGTTTACAGATATTGTTAATTTGCAAATTTTCATTCCCACTGAATATTACACATTTTTTATGTGGAAATTTGTCAGTCTCTGTGTTTTTTAGCCGCTGTTGGTGTTAATAGTTGGTCTTTACTGTAACAATCACTGACGCTGCAAGATGTTCTTATCTCTCACTGTGTTACGTTTGCTTCATTATATTGAGATTGCCACAGACAATCGGAACACAGGGGATGCAGTACCAAAAACAACATGCTCTGTATTCAACTTGCAAACACTGAAGCAGAAGGATCAGCTGTTTGGACAAACCTCAGTGTGCCACGGAGGTCCAACACAGCTCAGTGCATCGACTGTGCTGAGGGCGTATCCTCATGGGCACCAAGCAAGAGTTGTTGTTGTTGACATGACAGTAGCTAATGGAGAAGATGTTAATGACACTAATGGAAGGTGAGTTAGGATGATAAAAAAACCTCCACAGGGCAAAACGGTTCACTTTCAGTGCATGCCAGGTCAGGTAACAACAAATGTGACAGTTTCTTATAATGTATGTGTAAATTGTTAATGCATCTTTTAACTCTTTGATGGATAAAGGTCTAAATATTACATATTTAATTCTAGATGGGTTTGTAGAAATGAACAGATACAGATATCTTTACTTTGTGATCCTGTTTACAGCATATATTCTAATACTCAGCGGTAATTCTACTATTGTTTGTCTTATTGTGATTCACAAAAACCTCCATGAGCCGATGTACATTTTCATTGCAGCTTTATTAATGAACTCTGTTCTGTTCAACACTAACATCTACCCAAAGATGTTGACTGATGTTTTATCTGAGAAACAGATCATATCATATTCAGCTTGTCTCTATCAGTGTTTTATAAATTACTCTCTAGGTGGTGCAGAGTTCTTACTGTTAGCACTCATGGCCTATGACAGATACGTGTCTTTATGTAAACCTCTGCATTATCCGACCATCATGAGACAAACCAACATTACAAGTTTCCTGGTTGCAGCGTGGCTCGTACCTGCCTGTCAGACAGCTGTGTCAGTCGGGCTCAGTGCCGATGCCAAACTCTGTCACTATTTGATCAAAGGAATCATCTGTAGCAGCACAATGTACAAGCTGCACTGTGTCAGCTCAAAGGCGCTGTTGATCTATGGTTCAGTGATTTTGTTGAATATTCTAGTTTTTCCTGTACTTTTCATACTTTATAGCTACACCAGGATTCTTATAATATCCTACAAAAGTTGTAGAGAAGTTAAAAAAAAAGCAGCTCAGACCTGTTTACCTCATCTGCTGGTCCTAATCAACTATTCTTGTTTAAGTGCCTACAATGTGCTTCAGGCTCGAATTGAAAGTGATTTTTCCCAAACTGTGAATTTTATGTTGGCATTTCAAATCATTTTATACCATCCTCTTTTAAATCCAATCATATACGGACTGAAAATGAAAGAAATTTATAAACACCTGAAGAGGTTGTTCTGTTCAGACTAATACTCACATGTTCATTGTTTCCTGTCATAATAAAATATGATTGAATGAGTACAAAGAATTGGTGTTTTTGAAGATTTTTTATGTTTATTATGATGATTGCAGGGACGTAAAACCTATTATATGATCATTGTGCCTCTGTTTGTTATTGAGATTTCAGACATCAGTCCGATGTCGATATAAACACCCAAAGAGGTTTTACTTGCTGTTGGTATTGTTCCTGTTCATACTGAGACTCCCTTCTAAAACTCAGAGAGTAAATGGACGTGGGGGAGACCATAATCCACAATCAGTCAGTGTTCTGTGCACAAACATATTCAAATGTGCTTACAAAGCTAATATAGAGTCAGAATGAATTACTCTTCCCTCTTTGTCTTTTTCTGCAGATTTGCATTCATTCATCTAATACACAAGGTTAACATCTTCTATTTTCTACATACTGTGGATTTTGGCTCTAATCAATACAGCCAGTATAATTTGGAGGGATTTATATGCAAAGTAAAACCTGATTCAGTGTCCATATAGTGTCCAATAATTTAAATTAAGAAATCTGAGAGCAAGAGCAAGTGCATGTTACGGATTTGGTGGGTAATATAGGTAAAAGTGTAATTCTGTGCAACAACTGCTTAGTGAATGAAATTAAAATAAACCCTATTGTTGCTGTCACACAGTTATGTTTTCACTCCTTTCCCAGCGCTAGCTCCCTGTAAGTCGCTTTGGATAAAAGCGTCTGCTAAGCAAAGTAAAGTAAAGTAAAATGGAATTAGCTCTAAACTGTGCTTCAGCACAGTACTGCTGGTCTGGTCAAACTCAATAAATAGGCATGAATGCCCCTAAAACAACAATCTCAGCATATATCCTTCAATTGTATCTATGTTAAGTGGAAACATTTGTGAAAAACATCTGGTTTGGTTGTTTTTTCTACGTATTTTTGTGCTTGTTATACGTTTTACCACTAGAATTATATGGGTACTTTCAGCACTATGTCAATAGGTTTGACTCAACTGCAACATTAAACAGCAAAAAGCTTAGAAGGCCACTGACAACACTAAAGTTGATGGCAGGAGAACAAACCATCACAAAGAATAGTCAGGTTAATAACAGTCTTGAGGAGATAATTGTAATTGTCAAAGTCGACAGTCAAACACCCAGAACTCACAACAATGTGCAAAACTCTGGTAATGCTCAAGAACCGAAGGAGGCAAGATTAGATGAGTCCTGATTCTCTGGACTAATAAAACCCATATTACCAGCTGTCAAACATGTCCGGGGCACTGTTATGGTACTGTATGGTGTCACTGGTGTTTACTGACGACCTGACTTCTGATAACAGTAGCAGGGACAATTCTGAAGATTGGAAGCTATACTCTGCTCAGATTCAGCCAAATGTGTCAAAACTGACAGGTGACTAATGACCCACAGCAATGGCTATGTGTGTGAGCCCTGCTAGCTTTAAAAACCTGATATGTGTTCAAGTTGCAAACAGAAGCATAAGGAATCATTGTTTAGACAAATGTCAGCCTACACACGCTCACACTGGAGATAAACCACAGTTCACTGTGTGAAACATGCTGAAGGCTTATCCTCCATGGACCTGAGAAAGGAGTTAGCTGTTAGTGAATTCAATTCAATTCAATTTCAATTCAATTTTATTTATATAGCGCCATTTTACAACAAAAGTTATCTCAAGGAACTTTACAGTGTAAGGTTTTAG
>JAUMTR010000013.1:812707-827138 GCA_032270685.1 Microctenopoma stevenorrisi
ATGACAGGACTGAGACTTCTTTAATAACTAGAGAGTAATGTATTAATTTCCCTTATTCCTAACATGCAATAGAAACACAGTTTGGTTGTTTACAAATGTCCTGACTGCAACACCAGGATTTCTCATCTTGTTTTTAATTAACTGTTCATTTACTGACATTAGAAGTGATGATTTATATTTTATCTACTATTTACTTCCTACCACTGAAACTCTGTGACCTTGGGTGTGAATTAGCTGTGAACACGTAGAAATGACAGTAGGAGAAATCTAAGACTTAATCCACATATTTTTATTTTACTAGTGCTCATGATCCACTGCAGCTGGTAGCTCTGTAAAAAGTATTTTAATGACTGCACTCATTGTATTGACTGGAAGGACGAGCTTGGAGTCCTGAGCTTAACCTTTATGCCAGTTTGTTTTATTTGTCTGCTGATGGTAACGTCTATTTGTTCTGCGTCGTATCAACCAGGTGCCTCCACGTGACGTTGTACATAGTTAGTTTCTTTTAGTTTGTTTATTTTAATATATCATCGGTTTCTATAACTTATATTTCATCGTCTGACCAGAAGCTGCAGCAGCAGCATCAACACAGCTCCTTTTCATTTCTTTAACCTCATGACTTTCTAATGCAGCTAACTTAGTTACTTCTCCTGAAGTTCACAACACCGGTTCATTTCTTTAAGCACACACACACACACTGATGGCAGCCTGACCACCAGGAGCTATCTGGGGAGCATTTTGGCATGAGGCAGTTTGTTGTGATGATGCAAACCCGGCCCCCTGAGGCAGCAGTGATGCTGGACTCGACACCTGATGTAATGATACCTTAATGAGTGTCATTAGCGTCCGTTACTGTGACGTCCCTTGTGTGCATGTGGTGAACAACAGGCCGGGACTCAGAGGACGAATCTGAGTGCAGCCGTTCAGGAAACAGCTAATTATGACCCGGTGGTCACAGTGAAGGTGCCTCAGGAGACGTGCTGCTCCGTAAACACCGAAGTCTTCACGAGAAAGTGTCGGAGTGAGTCAACATGTGGCCTTATTACAAACACTGAGTGACCACAGCAGCAGAGAGCTTTGACCCTAATTACCCGTCTAATGAGGTGCTAATTGAAGTGAAGTAATTACCACAACAATGAAGTTCGAAGTGGTCAACAGGTCCTTATGTCCTGTTTTCCCCCGAGATCAATTAACCACAGAACACGAGTGGAGCCAGGTGTTAACTTTAACAACAATACTTTTAACAAGAGTTCAATCTGATCTTCTTTGTTGTGGTATAAAGTTTATTAGGCTCTTTATTAAGAAAACACGTTTCTTACACAGTACAGGAGCTTTTAACCTGTGTGTGTGTGTGTGTCGTCCAGATGGAGAGAACAAAGTACGTGATGTGTTCACAGACTCGTACAATAGAAACAATAACTGCCGTAAATTGATAATAATTCTCTATTTAAAAAGAAATGTCGCCTCACAGCTAGAAGGACCCGGGTTTGATTCCCGGGGTCTGTGTGGACTTTGCATGTTCTCCCCGTGTCTGCATGGGTTTCCTCCCACCGTCCAAAGACGTGCATGTTCGGTTGGTTGGTGAACGTGTGAACGGTTGTTCGTCTGTGTGTCTGTGTGAGACATCCGTCCAGGGTGTACCCCACCTCTCGCCCCCAGACAGCTGGGAGAGGCTCCAGCAACCCCCGCGGCCCGACTGCAGATAAGCGGAGGATAATGGATGGATTTATTGATATAATTAGAAATCTATAGATCCTATATTTTAGGCCAGTGTGTCGTTTCAGTGGATCGCTGGGAGTTTATAATGAACTCAGACGTAATATTTCACAGTAAACATGTTCATGTCTCTGGTTTTGTGTGTTAGTATTCTGTTGGTGCTGATTCTGATGGTGGTTCTTTCTAATCTTAGCTGAACTGAGAACAGCTCTAACAGGCAAAACAATTTCCCTCTGGTAATAATAAAGTGTCTTGAGTCTTGAATCATGAATTTTCTCCACTGATAGTATTTTATTTAGCTGTATTCTCTTTCGTGACAACATTTCCTCTCTGGGGCCCAGAGGGTCTGAACAGTTTTCTGTTTAACGTGGCCCCTCCATGTTTCCTTACATCTGCATTTTTCTATTGGCTCTCTCACTCTTTGTGAAGTATCAGAGTTAATCTCAGTGACCATTCCCCTCTGATAAACCCCAGCACACCCACAGCTGACGTTGCCTTAAAACACCCAGATGTTGCTGAAGGATTTAAGGTACCACAACTATTGTGTATCTGTGTGTTGGCTTCCCATCAGTGTTACGTGTGTGTGTGTGTGTGTGTGTGTGTGTGTGGCTAAAAGCAGCAAAGAGTTAAGAAGCTTTGTGATCTGGTGAAGGACTTAAAGTGGGTGTTAGAGCAAGAAGACGACAGAATATGAGAGCCAACAATCACAGAGAGAGGTGAGGAAGAGACGTGGACGTAAAACTGTGGAGTGATTTATAGAAAAGAAAAGAAAAGGTTTTATAAAAGTCCCCAAAGAAAGAAGAGAGGGAGAGAAGAGGGGGCAGCAGAGGGGGAGAGAGAGAGGCCGGTGGATTAAGTCGTGTCAGAGAGGATTAGTGTCTGTTTTGGTTTGGTAGTAAAACTACCGCTGGCTGGTACTGATACTCACTGTCGACATCACCGCACAGAAAACTGGACCAGAGCAGGAGCAGGAGCAGGAGCAGGAGCAGGAGGTCGAGGAGGTGGTGAGTTTACGCTGTATGCTCTGTAGCTGAGGAGGCTGACGTCCGGGTGTTTAGCTCCATGTGTTCAGGCAATGGGAGCATCTTTTGTTTTGAATTAGACAAATGAAATGGTTCTGATTACAGATGTTACTTTAGGAATCTCTCCACAGTCCATCGAGGTGGTTTTCTATATTTGTCTGTGTTGTGAATCTGTCCTGGAGCTGCAGCCTCACTCGTGTGTAAGATAATACGAGGGCAAAAGAAGGCAGTTTGTTTCGTGGTGGGTGGATAACTGTGTAAGGTGAGAGCGAAGGTCCGAACCCAACCACGGACCAGTAAATAAGAACAGAACTTTCTTGTGGATTGTGCAGGACTGTGTGTTAAACTGTGTTAAGACATTATTACCTGCTGCAGCGCTACAAAGGCTACACAACGCACTCTGTTGACTTTTGCTTCCCATCAACTGTGCTAATCGAAGCTCTTCGTGGACAGAGTAAGTGGAAGAGGAAGCTGAGTCAGGCTAAGAAGCTAAAGATCCTCAAATTAGCCCCCATTCACCAACCTGCCGCTGTAAGAGGAAGAACCAAAATAACATAACACAAACCATCCCCTGCATCAGAAATGTTCTTACATCACTAAGAGACTTTGCAGATGTAGCTGCGTCACTCTGGAAAACACCTGTTGTGTCTTTCTGTTTATTTTTAGTGGAATAAGCCTCTTTCCTCGTCGATGAGTCTGGACAATCACCGTGAAACAAGTGATGGATGACGGTGAGCGACACACACACCTGAGTCAGCTTCATTCACTGCAAATCATTGTTGATTATCTAGTTCGATCTGAACCCTGAACGCGGGTCTAACCCACCGAGCTAAGGTTATTTTGAACATAATCTAATCTAAAACCTGATTCACATGGTATTAGTGTCTCTTGGTGAGGTCAGGGCTCCTCAGGGATGTTAATCCTGCCGAGGTTGAACTCAACATCTGCTGTGGCGTCACAGAGAGGCTGGAAGCTCATTCCTCTCTGTGTTTCTCTGTCTCTTACACGTGTGCAGTTGTCAATGAGGTTCTGTCCAGTGTGGTGGAGGACGTTGGTCAAGCCGTCGATAGAAACATTAGTGGGGCTCAGATTCTGCATGAACTACTGAGTGCGCCGTGGCTGCGCGCCCTCCTGAAGGTAAAGCCTGGATCAGCGGGTGCAGAACGGAAAAGACCGCGGCACCACTGAAATGTAAAGATGTGACATCCTTCCCTTCTTTCTCTCCCCAGATCTATGAGTGCCTGGTGGAGTACCAGAGGCTGACACCCAGTCCCTTTCTGCCTTATGCCTCAGGACTCTCACTGGAGGTTTATCCACACACACGCACACACCCAGTCCCTTCTGTACAACTGTGTGACGACGCTCTGTTTTGTATCACTCTGTTTTCCTTGCCCGTCAGATCATGACCATACTACAGAAGTCCCACTGTCCCTTAGCTGAAGCCAGAGAGCTCTGCAGCCTCCTCAGCTCAACACACTTGCAGGTCTGTATATTCATCAGGTACACATCCGTAACCTCATGGTGCCGTCGTAACACCTGTTACCTGTCTGTTAGGCGCTCTTATCATCTCACGACTGCGTAGCACAGTCAGACTATGGACCTGTTTTACCTCCTCTGCCTGATGAGTTACCCGAGGATGAGGAGGCCATGAGGATCGTTTGTCTGGTGAAAAATAACCAGCCGCTGGTGAGACAAGGACTAGTTCTCATTTCATTGTTGTTTGCTTTGCTCACCCTACTTGTAGAAAGTCTCAATGCCACCAGTCAGAAGATTTGTGTGAAATAAACTGTGTATGATGGTGTCTGGGCATGTTGAGTATCATTTTTAAACAGTAAAAAATACAGTTTGCCATGTTTCATTTTATAAGAATGGAGGTGGGGGCAGAGGCAGTGTAGGAGACGGAAAAGGAGTAATTCGTAACCGTTGGAGCAGCCTTCGCCGGCTCACGTTGGCGCGTTTTGTCCCTGCGAGAAGGACGCGATCTGGGGAGGAGCTCAGGACATCCGAAAGTGAAGCCGGGCTTTTACCCCTCTCTAGTGGTGGCCAGTGCAACCCCTTTCATCCCTGTTATGAGTCCGCAGGAAGCTGCTACTTGCGATCCCAAACTTCAGAGCTGTGGAAGAAAGGTTTCAACCAGTCAGCTCCATATGACTTCTGCCCAGCTCCCGGTGGTGGTAAGGAGGACCATCAATCCATGGAATCACCTGTTTTCATTCAGTCATCAGGCTTTTCAGCCAATAAAGGAGCAACGGTGAATCTTTGCATCCACTGGTCCTTCCCTTCATTCATCCGGCACATTTTCATCATCCATGTGAATCTTTCATCTCACAGATTTACTAATCTACTAGTAAATCTGTCAAGTAAAAGTCAACAGTATTGTTTCCCTGTTTGAGTCTTTTGGCCTCTTTCAGTTTTCTTTCTTCTTTGTTCTCCCTACATTGTGCTTCAGAGACACCCAAAACTAGTAGGGAAGGAGGTGCCTCTCCTGGGGGGAGCAGTGATGACTATGCCTACCCTCCTCCACCAGTTCCAGCCTACAGTCTCAGTCTCCCAAATTCTCCTGTCCTGTACAAACAGGGGACTACGGGGGGCCAGTCAAGGAACATTGCTACACCTGGCAGAACTCCCTCTTGTCCTGGATTGGGCCCCCTTAGGGCCCATACAGCACCTTCTAGTCCTGCAGCTCAGCGCTCAACTCGTCAACAGGGAGTGAGCACTGTCCCAACCCCCAGCAGGCAGCATGGGTGTCAAACTGGAACTCACAGGAGATTCCATGATAAGGCCCTAAAGTGCCCTGTGACCGTCCACCACGCTACCGCCCCTCATCACAGTGAATGCCAGAGTCCACCAAAACGTGTGCAGGAGCAGCAACTGAAGAACAGTCCACATCCTGATCTCATCCAACAGCACAACGTGGAGGAGCTCAGGTCCACGGTTCAGGCAGTGACCAGCAGTATTGAGCACCACACCCAGGATGTTCAGCATCTGGGTCAGAAGATGGTGGCTGCGACAGAAATGATCACGGACAGCATGGAAGAGAACGCCCAGGCACTCAGCCTGCTGGCTGAGGTGGTGGACAAGCTACAGGGGCTCATTGTGGCCAACAAACACCCAGAGTCATCACCTCCACACAGGCTGAAACAGCAAACTCCTCCTGCACCTTCCTCCAGAGTCTCTCCTAAAGTCCTCCGCAAACCTGGCACGCCTTACCCGTACCACCTCTCCACCTCCTCTTCTAATTCCTGCTCCTCTTCATCCTCGTCCATGTCTGTCAGCTCCTGCGCAGGTGACTTTGCAACATCCAGGAGTCCAAAGCGAATGAACGGAGGCTCTCAGAGAACAATGGTAACCTTTGATGTCATCCATAGACCGGGTGGTAGTAACGGACAGATAAGGCTCAACAACGGCTCAGTTTCGAGCACTTCTTTGGAGGATCAACGGGACTGTAACAGCACAGGCTGTTTGACAACCAAGAAGAAGAGAAAGAAGAAGTAGGACATGAACAAACAGCTGTTTCTGAGAACAGACAATCAAAGTGACTCGAGAACCTTTTAACATTTAATCTAATACGACTTTTACGAATATTTTCACACATTTTCAAACCATGGAGATGTAGATCTACAGTACATCAACGTTTCACTTTTACCCAGAGGCAGATTTTTTTATATGAATTCATTTTTGACATACATCAGTGGATCTTTTTTACATGGGATGAGAAAAGCCAGATATTAAAGGTACAGAGACTTTACCCCGTACCCAACCCATGCTTCATGTTTCACCTTCAGATCTGTGATGAGAATCACAATCATCATTACCATCCCTCTGTGGTTGGAGTTAGATGACTGAATGGTTGAATGCACTAACGGAGAGTCTGGACAGCAGAGCAGAAGAGAGGAAGTCAGATTACTGTCCTCACTGCTGGAAACATCTGCTGTGGTGTTGTTTAATATTCACTTTCACCCGAGTTAAAATCAGGGCTCTCAAGTGTCACGCATTGAGCGCGACAGTCCCTCTTTTCAGTCTTTTGTCACGCACTCACGCAACACATTGTATTTCTCACGCCAAAAAACAATTTGTAGGCTAATATGCTGCAGCGTCCAATATTTCTATGAAACAAGCGTGTCTCTGCTGGAGTCCTAAAGCCTGTCACTTACAGCCAATCAAAAAAGAGAACAGCCTATCAGAAAATAGCCGTATTGTATCTGTGTGTAATGGTCAGTGTTTCCCAACATTTTTGAGCCACGGCACATATTTTATCACATATTTATTCAAATCTAAGGAAAATTTAGTGTTGACCTGTTTAGTTGAACACCAAGCTGATAGAACGGGGGGGGGGCGTAGTGCAATGCCCTCAAAACTTGAGAGCCCTGTAAGATGCATCTAAAACTACTAAACAGCATCATCAGTCACTTTCATCCTCTGTACGTGTCGCTTCCCCGTTTATTCCACTAAAACATCCTCGCTGCTGCTGCGGTTAAATGTGGAGCAACTGTCTGTTTGTCAGGGCGCAACAATAAGGAGGGACGAGGAGACGGGAGAGATCTACATCGCCAGGGTGATTCATGGAGGACTGGCCGACCGCAGCGGTGAGACACACACGTGTAAAGTGTGTGTGTATATGTGTAAGTGTTGAATATCGTGGCTCAACGTGTGTGGGTGTGTGTCTCAGGACTTCTCCATCCAGGTGATATGTTACTGGAGGTGAACGGGAACCCTGTGGGGGGCCTGGAGCCAGCACAGGTCATCCAGATACTGGTAGGTCCAGCAGCACTGGAGGTTTCTGTGACATAAGCGTTTTTTAAGTCACTGTTTCTCTTCCTGTCAGATCAATTCACAGGGAACCATCCTGTTTAAAGTTATTCCAAATTCAGCTCAGATCAGCAGCAGCCAGACACCAGTAAGAGACTCCCACCCCCACCCCCCCCCACCCAAGGACTAAAGACTACAATACAAGATATGCAGTGTTATGGATTTAAATGCTGTGTTTGGTGAATGGAACATTTCTGCACAGGTGTACATGAAGGCGATGGTGGACTACAGCCCACACCAGGACCCCTCCATCCCCTGTCCCGATGCAGGTATGGCATTCAGCAGGGGGGAGCTGCTTGAGGTGGTGGACCAGTCAGATGGACAGTGGTGGCAGGCCAGGAAGCTGCCCCGGACGGTGTCGTGCGCCGGTCTCATTCCCTCTGCCAGCATGCTGAAGAGGTGACACCTCTCAACATTTGTGGCAATGCTACTTTAACGTAACATGACTTTTCTGGCCCTGAGTTTTGTCTCTAAGGCAATATGCATTCCTGATCCCCCAGCATCCTCCCAGGCCACACACAGTACAGATGACCATGTGTTTCTCTCTGCAGCAAACAGAGGGAGCAGTGGTGGTGTCAGCCGCTACACGTACACACCTGCATCAGACCCTGTGAGGTTTCGTCATTATTATTATCATTAGGTCCTGTATTTATCTTAAACGCCAAAAGCAACTGGTTCCATAGCTGCAAGAGTTCTGCTTCGTCCTGGAACCAGAACAGTTTTGTTGCTCCCTCCTGATGTCACTGTGTCTTATTCTGTGTGTGTGTGTGTGTGTGTGTGTGTGTGTGTGTGTGTGTGTGTGTGTCTGTGTGTGTGTGTGGACTCACCTCTAACGGTTTCTTTTCTGTCTTTGACCCCTGCTGACCTCAGTGACTCCGGCTGATAACGGTGGGTGTGATGCTGCACAGGCTCAGTTTAGCCGCTCACAAACTTTTTACGTTGATGCAGCAGTTTAACAAACACACGTGAACCTCACGGTGGCGCTAGAGGAGCCTCGGTACACGGCATCAGCAAACACGTCAGGATTCATCGTGTTTGTGCAAAGTTCGGTCAAATCAACGAGTCGAGTCCTAAAACGAGTCTTTTTTCCATCTGTTCCAGAGGAGAGTCTCACACACGGGGACAAACGCGCTGCCGCAGGTAAAACGCCATCATCAGCATAAACATATTATATTACCCATCATGCATCAGTGCAGTGACAGGAGGCAACTCTTGATTTTCTTCCCACAGATCTGGAAGACATCAATTTTGGTAGGTGAGTCTGTTCAGACTCATGTCTGATCACTGTCAGTTCCTCACCTAGCCACCAGGTGTCCCCCGCTCCGTCCCTTTACCTGCTCCACCTGTGGATGCTCTGTTACATTTGGTTCTAGCTCTCGTCTGTATCCACTCTGTTTTAGACATTAACTTCTGAAGAGAAAATAAACTATTACTTAATGTTTTCCTTCTCCAGACGAGGCCGACTCTGATGTGACCGACGGCGTCTACCTGGGTAAGAAACCAGTTTCTCTTAGTTCAGATTGGCGTCTGTACATCACTGTGGAGAATAACTAGTGTCTGTTGGTCGTCAGCCGGTTTCCGTCGAAGTTTCCGTCTGTGGAGGAGGACGTCCTGCAGGAGGAGGCGTCAGTCCTGCACCTCCTGCTCGCCCAGCAGCACTCTGTCCACCCCCTACGAGGAGGTGGCTCTGTACCAGCGCCCCCCGCAGGAAAACCACCGTCTCATCGTCCTTGTCGGTGAGAGACAAATATGAGAATGTGTGATGTTGATTTAGTTCATAATAATCAAAAGGTTTCTTTCTTTTATGCCTTTTATTCAGCCTCACAGACGCTGCGCTTGTTGGGAGAACAGTTGCATAATGTGTGAATTTAGGAGGAAAGAAGGAATGTTTTTGGTGGCCAAAGGTGAAAGGTCACTCACTGTATGTCACATAAAAATATATGTGTAAACTACAGCGTGTGACCATCTGTTCGGTGAGCGGTAACGAGGAGGAAGCAGATGTCTTCATGAAACAATGATCTCAGCAACAAGTATTACTGTGGATGGACTTGGTCTGAGTAGGAGAACTGACCTGGTGCTTTAAGTGTCTGAACACAACCAATCAGATCTTTTGTTTTTTTCAGGAGCTTCAGGAGTCGGAGTTAACGAACTGAGGAAGAGACTCATCAAACTGAACCCTTTGACCTTCCAGGGACCCGTCCCTCGTACGTAAATATCAGGTTTAACTCAAGTGTTTAAGGGTTGGTTTAAGTGGAACGTCTCAGAAGTTCACCTGCTGCTCACCTGTCGTCCTGTTCCTGCAGACACCACTCGTCCAATCAGAGCCGGAGAGCAGACAGAAAGAGAGTACCACTTTGTGACCAAAGAGCTGTTTGAATACATGGTCTGTAACCACAGGTACGTTCAGACACTTTGTTTTTAACAAGTAAAATCATCATTTCATACTTAATACAAATATCATCATCAGGTTTGTGGAGTACGGGGAGTATAAAGGCCACCTGTACGGCATCAGCACCGACGCCGTGGACGACGCCATGAAGCGAGGACGCTTATGCGTCGTCGACGTTGAAGCACATGTGAGTTTTCTGAAGAAGCCGCTGCGACGACGCGCGACCGTCTCTGCTGAGCACTGCTGATGCGTTGTTTTGTTCTCAGAGCATCCAGCAGCTGCGGACGTGGAAACTGAAGCCCTACGTGATTTTCATCAAAGCCCCGAGTGCAGAAAGTCTGAGACAGTCCCGGAGAGACGCTCGAGTCATCACCAACTTCTCCGTCAACAGGGGTTTCACAGTAAGAGCGATGTCACACAAACACCTCCCTCCTCAGAGGAGCTGCCCCCACCTTACAACGCCGCTTTCTTTCTCCCGCTGCAGGAGGACGACTTCACGGAGCTAGAGGAGGCGTCTCGGCTGATCGAGGCAAAGTACAAACAGCTTTTCGACAGCGTGCTGGTCAACGATGACCTGCAGGACTCCTGCATACGGCTTTGCTCCATCATCCAACAGGCTCAAGACGAACCGCAGTGGATTCCCGTCAGCTGGACCCGGGCGGAGGAGTAGAGCCGGGGAGGAGGAGGGGCGCTTCCAAACAGACTGAGAATAGACTAGATCATCGGAAACCTTCATCTGGGTCCTGCTAGCACCAGAACCGAGCTGAACGTCCTCCACCGTCATCGGACCAGCAGCTGCAGTAAAACCCCTGAATGTACAAACTCTGTGTCTCCTGATTAAAGGTCACATGTCAACACGTGGGTCCTCGTTTCTTCTTCTCCTCGTCTAAAGGTTAACTGTGAACCAGCACCAACCCCCTCCCCTCCCCGCCCCGCCCCGCCTCAGACTCTGGGTTTCTCAGGTTAATCCCGTGCAGGGCAGATGTAGCTCAGCAGATTTACCAGGAGGATTAGTGTCTCCTCGCTGCATCATTCAGCTTCACTGACGACCGTATGTGTGGAAATGTTAAAGACAGGAGCTGGTTTGTGTGTGTGGACCACAGACCAGAACCAGCACCACATGCTGGCCCCTGGATAGATGCACTCAGTTACTTCACCCCATGAGGAGCAAATGGCAGCAGGTGGAGGGATTGTTGTTGGCGTCCATGGCTAATCTGGAGTCCTGCCAGCTGGTGACGTCGCAGCTGACCAACCAACCGCAAAGCTCCCAGAGGCTGTGACGCCTCAGCACAGGAACCACCTGCCACTAAAGCCCGGGATCAGATCAGAGGGAGGCTGCAGCCGCCTGTAGTGTGGACGCCTCACAGCCGCAGACGGACTCCGCTGCACAGGTGAGCACTGAAACAGCTGTTTGAAGCGTGTTTGCTGCAGAAACAACAGAAGAGAGCCACAGGAAGAAGGTCTGGATGTTCTTTCCTTGTACAGCTGTGGGTAGAATAGAATAAAGTAGAATAAACCTTGACTATGTGTTTTCTACACACAAACAAACTATGTACATGAAATCTTACAGAGATGTGACAGAGTGTCGCTGGAATCATGTAGGTCACATGATCATACGTCCACACGTTTACTCGTCACTCGGTGGACTCTGAGACGGATGGATGCAGAAGGACCTGCGTCGGCTGTAGCTGTGGTTCAGTTTCTGTCCATCTGAAACCAACCAGTGCGTTTGTACAGTTTGTTACCAGCATGTGGTAACCACTCCCCACTCCTCCTCTAAAACCAGCATTCCTCCCAGTCCGGGGTCCGCTCCTCTTCATCTCCAAAGCAGTGACCACTTTCCTGTAGACGTAAACAGACTGCAGAGTCCTGGCCTGACATTGAGCCAGTGGTTGTTTGGATTGAACTAAATGACTAAATAGATCTTTGGCGTAATGTGTGGAGATGTTCTTCCTCTCTCCTGAATCACTGAGACTGTTCTTTCCTTTTCTTCCCTGCTGCGATGACTTCGTTCACTCAGGACTCGTTGGCTCTCTAACGCGAGTCAAACTGTAAATACTGATGAATACATCCACTTTTCAAATACCGATGGATATTTCTAGCCTGTCACGCTTCATGTCCTCCCTGGTGAACCTGATGTGGTCTGTAAGACTGTGGCACGTGCTGGGGTTTGACTTTCACCCAGGTGTCGACCACTTACCTAAACCAGGAAGATCAAGCCCTCTTTCCCACAGATTGTCACCTGTAGGTGACCAGGGGAACCCGGGACACACCCAGGCCTTTGCAGACACGGTTTGTGTGTGGGGGGGTCGGTTTACTGAGGGTGGGGTCATCCTGTAATCTCTTACATTCTACCTCCACTGACTCCTCAGTAACTGAAACACAATGAAGAGAGATGTGACATCAATGTGTTCTGGATGTGGAGTCAGGAACACCGGGCCCTAAAGTAAACCCTGTCCGTCATGTGTGTGGGGGGGGAACTCGCCATCAGCTGAAACTGAGGAAGACTCTCCAGCAGGTCGTTAAAGGTTCTGCCACCTGTTCTCAAAGCTCAGGCTGATCCAATTATCTCCAACAGACATCACCATCCTGTCACCTCCAGATCCTCATTAACTGTTAATGGAGCGACCTAATTTATCGTGTGTCCTCACAGGGACGCCATGCCGACCGCCAAGAGCAAGAAGAAGAAGCCCAAGAAGGAGGCCAACGACGGGGAGGAGCAGGGAGATGGTGAGCGGCGAGACCTGCTCCTGCAGAGACACTCGGCCGTCTCCACTGTGTTCTACTCTCTTCTGTCCCGTCTCCTGCAGGAGGTCCGGAGATGGAGGACGTGGCCAACATCAGTCGTTCTAACAGCAAGGAGCCTACGACCCCGGAACCGCAGGATCCGGCACCACAGAAGAAGAAGAAGAAGAAGAAGTCGTCCATGATCGGTAGCAAACAGATCCCCACCCCCTCCACCCTACCCCCAGTCCCATTGATCGGCTGACGATATGAGCGAGTCTTAGTGAGCAGAACAGTTTCATGTTTGGTTCCATCAGACCGGGACGCGGAGCACGAAGACCTGCTCAACGGTACTACGGCAGATCCAGACGCAGAGGAAATGACCGTGGCCGTAACCAGGAGGACGAAAAGGAAAAGGCGAGTGGACGAACTCAGTAGGTTCATCTTCAGGGAACACGCACAGAGTTTCACTGTGATGTCTGCTGCAGGAAGGCGAAGGTCACCGAGCACTACAGCAACGACCTCGGAGCTGAGGACGACGACATCGTCACAGACGCCCAGTCGCCCATCCCCCAGCATTCCCTGTTCTCCGCCCCCCACGGACGCAGCCAGCCGGTCGGGAGGGTCTTCGTGGAGCGGAACAGTGAGTCTGACGTCATAGTCACCAGAGTCCTCGAGCATCGTTACTCAGTCTTCACTTTCTACATTTTGACTCGCTGCGTCTGGTTAACATGATGTTTCAGGGCATTTCCAGGCAGAGCGGGTGGAGCAGCACCGACACTCTGAGCTGATGGACGACTACATGGACCCCAGGCAGATCTGGACCACCAGAGATGTGGCCATGCGAGTCCACAGTGGCTTCAGGGTGCTCGGCCTGTTCTCCCACGGCTTCCTGGCTGGATACGCGGTGTGGAACACCATCGTCGTGTATGTGTTGGCGGGCGACCAGCTGACCACGCTGCCCAACCTGCTGCAGCAGTACCACTCGCTGGCCTACCCCGCCCAGTCTCTGCTCTACCTGCTGCTGGCCATCAGCACCGTGTCTGCTTTCGACAGGTGTGTGTGTTCAGACCAGCTGCTGCGAGAGAGAAAACGATTCTTTTCGTTGTTCTTTACTTCCACATGCTTCCTCCTGCAGAGTGAACCTGGCCAAGGCCTCCATGGCCCTGAGAGGCTTCCTCACGCTGGACCCCGCTGCTCTGGCTTCTTTCTGTAAGTGAGACGAGATGAGGGAGGATGGTGATGATGATGATGGGTCGTGACGTGTCCTCTCTCCGTGTTTCAGTGTATTTCATCGCCCTGATCTTGTCCCTGAGTCAACAAATGACCAGCGATCGCATTAACCTCTATCCTACAGCCAACAGCACTCTGTGGTGAGAGCTTCTACTCTGCTCGGATATACTGTGATTTACTGTGCTCTACTCACCCCCCCCTCCTCCTCCTCCTCCAGGCCCCCTGGGTCAGAGCAGCAGATCCTGCAGCCCTGGATTGTGGTGAACCTGGTGGTGGCACTGTTGGTGGGCCTGGCCTGGGCCGTCGTATCAACGCGGCCGGACATCGACTACACAGAAGGTGGGTGGAGGTCCTGAGGTGGAGTAAACAGTCTCGGTGTGTTGGTACCAACCAACCACACAACAGAATAAAATAAAGAACAACATAAAGTACGTGGCTGGTAATTAAAGGGACACGAAGCAACAGACTGGGAGGCTCTCTGTGAGCCTCATGGTGAGGACATCGATGGACTGACAGACTGCATCACAGAATACATCAA
>JAUMTR010000013.1:833327-863371 GCA_032270685.1 Microctenopoma stevenorrisi
TTAGTGACTTTAACCAATGCTGTTTCTGTACTATGGTTTACTCTAAATCCAGACTGAAAATCTTCATACAAATTGTTCCTGTGCAGGTGGTCACATGACTGCTTTGCCACAACCTTTTCAGTGATTTTAGCAAAAATGTGTTCATCACATTAACAGCACAGTTTCTCATGCAGTGACACCTCACAGTCCCTGAATCTTTTCACAGCGATTTATTTTTAGATTTACTTTCTGTGCTTTTATTTTGTAGAAATATATGAAATCACAAAATGTTGCCTCTGCCAGAGGCCTCTGTCGGTTCGTTTTTGTATTTTCATTAGACGACAGAATAAAAAAGAAGAAATGTGACTAATAGACGGATTCAGAAAGAGGTCAGAGCAACCGGAGCGTGCATGTGGTACCACGCAGATCTGATCCATGAACGCGAGCTTCTTACATGTAGTTAGACATCAGCAGCTGTGTGTGAACGTGTTGCTCTGCCCCGTCCTCAGGCCAGAGGAGGAAAACCTCCAACTAGGTCAGTGTGAACAGGACATGAGCTGCTGAGAGAGAGAGAGAGAGAGAGCGAGCGAGCTGCAGGAAAACTGAATGTATTAGTTCTTCATCGAGTAGATGAAGCACGAAAACATTTTCATCGTTGATCCAAATGAAGATTCTTTAATAAATAAACGATTCATTAATAAACATCTCCTGCGGCTCCGGTTTGGACCAGGATCCGTTAGGAACGCTTTGGTTCTGTCTTTGTGACAAACACACAGACGGATCCTGCGACCTGTAGCAGACCCCACGCGACGCTTCTGACCAATCGGATCATCTCCTCAGAGGAGTTGGAGGAACCTGAGTGTTGTGTGAGCAAAGTGAAAGTAGGTCTCTGGGTCACGGAGTGTGTGCAGCAGAAACGCACGTGTCAGGGAGCGTCTCGTCAACCTCAGGCATGAATGAGTTTGCACTGACCTACATCATGCTGCAGCCCGCGCACACACACGCGCGCACACACACACACACACACGCACACACACACACACACAGGCACGCACACACACACACACACGCACACACACACGCACGCACACACACACACACGCACACTCACACACACACAAGCCTGCACACACACACGCACACACACACACACGCACACACACACACACTCACTGATGCAGACACACACCACTTATTGTTACCATCATTTTACATTTCTGATGTTCCTCTGTGTCCTGAGTCTGTCTCTCCTCTGTCCCTGCAGTCTGCAGACAAGCAGCGCGCGCTGGAGGAGACGAAGAGCTACACCACCCAGTCTCTGGCCAGCGTCGCCTACCTCATCAACACGCTGGCCAACAACGTGCTGCAGATGCTGGACATCCAGGCCTCGCAGCTGCGCCGCATGGAGAGCTCCGTCAACCACATTTCTCAGGTTGGTGCAGAGACGAGTAGAAGAAGAAAATGTTCACGAAGCTGCACGAGGTCACGGCTGAGGCGGGATCATGTGTGTCCTCGCTTCAGGGTCACTGGTGTGACGCCTCAGAGTGTTGCGTTCAGGTGTTATCAGCATGAACAGTGACGTGAATCATTTCTGTCTCTCCTCATTTAAACATGAGAACCTGAGCGCTGGTTCTGCTTCGAGTCCACAGTCCGGGAAAGATCTCTGTGAGTTTTCAGAACTCGATTGTCCTACACTCTGTAGCCTCCCTGAATGCAGCGTGGCTGCACATACGTAGCTTAACTCCAGCAGGTGGGTCGAGGACACAACAGGACGAGAGGAACGTGTCGGTGTCGCTGGTCAGACAGATAAACCCACCTGCAGTCGTGAGCGGACCGGGCTCACGGCGCCCACACGTCTCGTGCTGCGGCTTCATGTTCAGGGCACTTTTCATGCCGTGAATGTTGTAGCGCAGCTCGGAGAAGCTGGAGGAGGGAACAGAGGCTCGATTCTGCTCCTCGGGCCTCAGAATAATCAGTATCATCAGAAGTAATGAGACGGTTCTGTGCCCGCTGAGTCAGACCAGGCGCTGAGACGCCATAATTACAGCTTTCTGCTCGCACAGATAGTCACAGCTGGGGTGGAGGCGAGACCAGACGTAGTCCTGTATCTGTGCAGCCGACCCGTTCAAACCAGATCCCGTCAGAACAAACTCTTCTGTGTAATGTGTGGAGTCACAGCAGAGTCACAGTTCAGTGACTCTGCTGTGACTCTTCTGAGGTGATGCGTTGCGTTGCTTTTAACCCGTTACCAAGAGAGGGGTCCCGATTATTTTCTCTGGTTTACAATCTGGGGCTTTGCAGGCCCCAGCTCAGCTCCGTCTGGAGTCTCGGCTCCGCGTGGCTCAGTTTAAAGGGTTAAAACGCGCCACATTTAACTGTGATTTTTATCACACAACAACACGACGACACTTCCTCATCAAGCACCAGTGAATTTTCTCTCTCCAGACTCGGAGAACAGGTTTTCATCCATATTAAAATGTCTCAGACCAAAAATATCCTCAGTGAGAGCACAGAGCCGGGGGGGGGGGGGTGTTTATCAGGAAGGAGCCCGTGTCCCTGTGGCTCAGCGACAACACAAACCCTACACACAGCGTTACAGGGCTCTGTGTTCCAGGACAGAGACAGGGTCACATGTTTGCATTCAGCCCAGAGAACGTCTGTACTGTGGCTGTTGATTTCACAATAAGAGCGTGGTCCCTACTGCGCAGCGTTTAGCCGAGTACGGTGGGGGGTGTTCCCGTCTCGGGACAGTTTATCATGGCGGAACCTCAGATCCAGGTACATGGAGTTCTAGAGTGATGAGGTAATCCCTGTTTGGACCAGTCAGCTGTTTAATCAGCTGTTTGCGTTCTCTTTTCAGACTGTTGACATTCACAAAGAGAAGGTGGCGCGGCGTGAGATCGGCATCCTGACCACCAACAAGAACACAGCTCGCTCGCATAAAATCGTGGCTCCAGCCAATCCGGAGCGGCCGGTGCGCTACGTCCGGAAGCCCATCGACTACGGCGTGCTGGACGACATCGGACATGGGGTCAAGGTGGGAACGACGGTGACGAGCATTAAATATCTGCTGACTCTTGGTCTGAGTGTTTCGCTTCACTTCAGCTGTCTCTGAGTTTCTGTTTCCATGGTGACACTGCCTGATGTTTTCCCAATGACACTAACCTGCAGACACACGTTTCTCTTCTTCTGTCTCCTGTTCTCGCTGACGCGTTAAGTGGTTGTTGAGGTTTAAGGTAAGGACACACACAGCCACCCACACCTATACCTACACCCAGACACACACACACACACACACCCACACCTACACCCAGACACACACACCTACACACACCCACACCTACACCTACACCCAGACAGACACACCTACACCTACACCCAGACACACACACCTACACCCAGACACACACACCTACACCCAGACACACACACCTACACCCACACCTACACCCAGACACACACACACACCTACACACACACCTACACCGACCCACCCACACACAGCTACACTCGTTCAATGATGCAGAAAATTTTAATCCTGCGTCGAAATAAAAAGCTCGGCAACAGACCTCATGACGAACGGAACGTCACCTGTGACTGTGCGGCTCCACAGGTGAACGGACAGCAGAACATGACACTAGGAGGCAGTCTGCCCCGGTCCAACCCCCCCACACAGAAGCCGCCCAGTCCCCCAAGGGCAGGAAAGGGCATCTTAGGGTATGTAACACACACACACACACCCCCAGAACATGTACCTCTCCTTCCTCCTCTTCGTCCATCTCACTCTTCCTCTCTCAGCTGTTCTCTCTCTCCCTTCTCCTCTTCACTAATCGTTTCTCCTGTATTCTGATCTTCGTCGCGCACAGAGATGATGCACAGGTTCACACTGAATCCGTGTTTTTATCTTTTCACCGACACATGCGCATCTCAGCTCAGTGACCCTGTGAACAGCTGAGCAGAGTGATCAGAACCTGCAGACGACCACCGCGTGGCCACTCAAGTCTTCTCCAGAGCTGTTAGGTCTTTGCTTCAGTTCAAAGGAGGTGGTGGGGTCAGGTCTGCCTCCGACCCAGGACCCGACTCATAGCTGGGGTCTGCAGTGAAACCCCACCTCTGACTCCAGATGGTTTTTTGTGGCACCGTGTTTACGGACCTCCCAGGAGAATTAAGATTTTTTATCTATTTTTTTTATATATTTGTTTGTCACAGCTGCTCCACGACCGGATTGTTGCTTATTGGATCGATAAAGTTTCAGCAAACAAAAGCTGAGGGAAGCATTTATCAAGAGCTGATGATGATGGTGTGTGTGTGTGTGTGTGTGTGTGTGTGGGTCCAGCTGGTCCACAATCCCTGTTGGCCTCAGTCGTTCTTGCTGTTCTCTCTGTAACCTGCTGCTCAGCCGGCTGTTACCGTGTGCACGGCCCGTTCCCCTGCAAGAAACAGAGAGAGAGTGTGTGTGTGTGTGTGTGTGTGTGTGAGAACAGAAGCGTCGTAGCAGTTGGTCAACGAGCTGAGTGCGCCTGGCATCGCACAGACCCACTGAGAAGAGGCACAAACACACAGCAGTGTGTTGGCATCGAGTCTCTCACACACACACACGAACACATCGCCGTTTCTTCTTCTCTTACTGACCCAGTTTCCTCGGACGCCGACGTCTGTCTGTCGAGCAGCAGGTTAACAGCGCCCCCCTGTGGCTCGTTGGATTTGAACACATCAGTTCAAATGAGTTTGTTTGCTGCAGAGTTTGCTTTGACATGAGCAACGTGTGGATTCATCGTTGTATTAAAGTGCTTTGCTGCAGATCCTCGTACGAGACCCGCTTCTGTTCGAGTTCTGTTCCTATTAACGTCTCCTCCCCTTTATTTTATGGATGTGCAGGAAGAGCTCCCCCTACAGGACGCTCGAGCCGGTGCGCCCTCCAGTGGTGCCCAACGACTACGTCTCCAGCCCCACCAGAAACAATATGTTCACTGGGCAGCTTCCAAGTCCGGTCCGCACCGCCACCCTCAACCACCGGCCCCGCACGTACAGGTAGCCGGGTCAGACCACACGTGGATCGTCTGGATCTCACAGCTTCTCTCTGTCGCTTTGACCATTTTCCACTAAATCATCTTTGTCTTTTTTTGTGGCACGTTAACAAAGAGAGAAACGTTCAACACATCCAGCAGAGTCCGGTCCAGCAGGCCGTTTGATTTGGTTCTGTGAACTGACGGATGTGTTGAAGTGAATTCTGCTTTTGGATGCTTCCTTTGCTCGTCTCCGCTTCACTTCCTGCTGCTGATGTTTGAACATGTAGGATCAGAACTTAAAGTGGTCACGCGGGCCAGAAGAACCGGCTGCAGCGCTGCTTCGTCTCCTCCTCTGCTGCAGTGTGTCCTCTGAGGTCCATCAAACCCAGAGGACACACACAGCCTTAACTTTGTGTTCTCAACGTCTACTAACTCGCTTTTCATCAGTGTGTTCGTCTGCTTCCTCCTGAAACTGAAGCTTCGCGTCGTTTAGATGCATGTGAACAGTTTGGTAACGTGTGTGTGTGTGTGTGTGTGTCTCTGTGTGTGTGTGTCTCTGTGTGTTTCCGTGTGTGTGTGTCTCCGTGTGTGTGTGTGTCTCCGTGTGTGTGTGTCTCCGTGTGTGTGTGTCTCCGTGTGTGTGTGTGTGTCTCTGTGTGTCTCTGTGTGTGTGTCTGTCTCTGTGTGTGTGTGTGTGTGTGTCTCTGTGTGTGTGTGTGTGTGTGTGTCTGTGTGCGTGTGTGTGTAGTGGCAGCAGTGGGGGCAGTCACCCCAGCAGCAGCAGTCGGAGCAGCAGCAGGGAGAACAGCGGCAGTGGATGTGTGGGCGTTCCCATCGCCGTGCCAACGCCCTCCCCACCCTCCACCTTTCCAGGTAACCTACACAAACCTCAGGGTGGTGGTGTCGCCCCCCCCCGCAGTAATGTGCTCCTCCCTTCCTCCTTTAACTTTGACTCCTTCTTCTTCCCTCCTTAAGTTTCCCCGACTGCTGGACCCGCCAGCTCTTCCTCCACCGCCCCTAACTCCTCCCCCTCCCCAACCCCGTCCTCCTTCTCCTCGTCCTCCTCCTCCACCACGACCTTAACGCAGCCCAACGCGCCTCTGCCCCCAAACTTACCCTCGCAGCATGCAGACTCACGCCGTCAAACCAACTCGCGCCCAAACACCCCTCCCAGCTCCTCGCCACCTCCCAACTCCGCCCCCAGCACATCCGAGGTCGCCTCGGCCGCTTTGCCTGGAGAACTGTCTCCACTCCTTCCTCCTGCCCCTCCTCCTCCTCTGTCCTCCGCTTCACCACCTGCTAAAGGTGAGTTTCTCCACCTTCCACCATCGTGTCTGTGCTTCACCTTCCTCCACCTGCCTGAAACGCTCCTCTGATCCTTCACCTCCAACCTGAGCGTTTTCTCTGTCAGTCATCACATTTCTCATCGAGCTCGTGACCTCTCACAGGCCGCTTCATCCAGAACACACGTCTCCTCCAGTACTTTGTGTCCGTGCGCTCTGACCTCGTCCCTCTCTGCTACGTCAGGTCCCATCGTCCCTCAGTTCTACAGCATGAACCGTCCTCAGCCACGACAGCAGACTCAGCAGGTGGGGGGGTCGCTGCCGTACCGCCGCCCTCCCTCTGTGACGGGTCAGCCCATCGCACCTCAGAACCAGATCAATGGTGGTCCGTACTACACCCAGAGCCCAGGTGGGTGGTGCAGGGCAGCACTGAGCAGAAACTTCTCTGATCGTTGAAAAGGGCCTAACGTGTGTGTGTGCGTGCGTGTCCACAGCCTCTCCACCGCCCCCCTCCCTCCTCCAGTTCACCCCCCAGCTTCCTCTCATGGGTTTTGTTGCTCGGGTTCAGGAGTCCAGTAAGTGAGGTGTCGAGCGTCTGTGTCAAAGTTAAATCAACGTGTAAAACACTTGTTCTCATTCTTTGCTCCTCTGCCAGTTTCAGACGCCCCTCCCCCCCCTCACACAGCTGCAGAGAGCCAGTCGGGGCCCGAGGAGCCCCCCCCCTCTCCTCAGCCAGCGGAGGATGGACATGAAGACGAGGACTCTGCAGTGGTGGAGTACAATGACCCGTACGCTGAGGAAGACCCGCCGTGGGCCCCCAGCATCTACCTGGAGAAAGGTACGGAGCAGAAATCGCCTCACGCCGTGCAGCTCAAATACACGAGCTCACTGTGGTGTGTGTGTGTGTCGCCCCCCAGTGGTGGCCATCTATGACTACGCCGCTGACAAGGAGGACGAGCTGTCGTTCAAGGAGGGCGCCATCATCTACGTCATCAAGAAGAACGAGGACGGCTGGTTCGAAGGCGTGATGAACGCCACCACCGGCCTCTTCCCCGGGAACTACGTCGAGTCCATCATGCACTACGCCGACTGAGGACGCAGGAGACGCCGGCGTTGGCGTCGTCTGTTGAGTGTGTCCTCTGTTGTCTTGTCTTTGATGTGAACCTGAGGGCAGGATGCGAACCAAACAAACCAAAGGTTCTGTGTTGGTTCAGCTTCAGCCCACTAATCTGCAGCTGGACGAGCTTTACTCCCGGTCTGAGGACACGGACACGGTCATCTAGTCAACGTCGTGTTTAATGAGAGAAAATGCCTTAAAACGCCACATTTACTGCGTCTGGTCATGTCGACCGCAGGAGAAACATTAACTAACCACTGTCCTCATCTCGTTCACTCTGAGCTGAGGAGATGATCTTTAGTAATAACTGTTAAAATCTCAGCGCGACGAGTCCGACCCAATCAGCAGGACGGGTTCTGGTTCTGGCTCAGGTTCAGGGGTTTTTTTCCATTCTTACTAAACTTCATCAGGACACATTTAACACTCACTGATGCGTATTTGAAGTTGTCCCCGTGTGTGTGGTCGTGTCGTGACGTGGACCTGAACGCACCGCCTGGTGGAGACTCTGGACCCGGTGCCGGTGTTGAAGTTTACAGTGTGTTTGCTGCATGAAGACTTTTACTCAGTGGTTTCTCTCCTTTCTCGCCGACTTGCTTCATTCTGGAGGAGGTGACGGTTCCTGTCCAGTGATGCTCGGTTGGATATTTTTGTGCCAAAAGTTAGAGTGTGTGTGTGTGTGTGTGTGTGTGTGTGTGTGTGTGTGTGTGTGCGTGCACGAACAGCGTGACCCAAATTCTCCTTTGTGGACTATGGACCTGAAATCCGTGTTTCAGTGTTGTACAGTTCTTTAGGAGGCGTTTAAAAACCAGAGCCCGTCACGTTAATCGTCCTGTTCACGGAGCAGCTCGTGTATTTTTACATCAGAATGAATCGTACTGATGATTTTAAATCCAGACTCGACACAGAATAGAATAGAGCTCTTACGGGGGGGGGGGGGGGTTCTGACCCTCAGCTCCTGTCTGCAGCTGAACGGTTGGAGCACCACGCCGGGTGGTTTCTTTTCAGCGCGAACAGGAAGAGCAGCCTGCGTTGGGCCGTCCAGGATTAGTCCTGTTATTTGTTCCAGGAGTTTAAAGGAGGACGCCTGCTGATGAACACTGGTTCTCCTCCTTCGGTAGTAGTCAGTTAGAAACTGATGAGGTCGAGTATAATCATGTGTTCTGGGTGTAGTTATTTCCTGTGTAGGTTAAGTAAACGTCAACGTTTTTTCTATGATCACAGCTGGACGACTGTGGCAAAAATGAATGAAAAGGACTAAATAAAATTCCGTTGTGGCAGTAAAAGTCCTCGTGTGGATGTGCACCACCCCCGAAGCTCTGGACCTGCTCTGGTTTTTGTTTGCCTGCAGTTTCCCTTTAAACAGTGTGGACCGATCTGTGAAACGTTTCTACCAGGAACCCGCTGTATCCTGCTCCACATCACTGCCGTGAAATAAACCACACTTCATATTAAAAATGACTTAATGAGCTTAATATGAGCTGCTTGTTATTCATCTCCACCCAACTGTTTCCGAAATAAGAGTCTCACACAGTAGTATAAATAAACTTTCATCGGTTTCCTGAGAGCTCGTTAGTGTTTTTAGAGAGTCTGTCTCTTATGACGTCAGCATCTGCAGCATGTTCCTGGTAGAAATTTTTCCAAAGCACTTCAATCTTTTTAATGTATATAATTATATAATTAAATGTTTTAACAACGTGTCTGTGATTCTGTCTTTTGTTTAGCAGAAGTTGAAGCTTTAGAAAAGTTATTTAACAAAGTTAAACATGAGTTGAATGTGACGTAACAGAAACCTGCGAACGACTGTAAGTTTGAACTTATTTCAATAAAGTTCCTAAAACTGAACGAGCGGTTACGCCAATGGATTATGGGTAAAAGAGCGGAGAAATGAAAAGAGCAAAGTTTCGCTTGCTTTCCTGTGATATTCTTAAAAGCCGTGATGTGACGTGTTGATTCGGCTTCCCCCGAAATAAAACGAGCGCACGTTTGTACAGTGTTACCGCGAGGTGGTTGTTTTTTTTAAGCCGACACCCCAGGAAGAAAGTTTGAGATCGAAAAACTACATTACCCATGATGCACTGCTGCCTACGGTTCAAATCTGACTTGAAACTGCTAATGAACCAGACGTGTGCTTAACACTCGGTTAAAAAGGCGGAGATATTTTGCGTTTTAAATGTACGTTGGTTTTTAAAGGGTATTATGTAGTCGTCGCGTCAGTTTGGGTTGTTTTTGTGTGGCGGGCTGTTGTGTTTTAGCGATGACTTGGCCCGTTTTTGTCTGTAGCGCTGCTAGGCTAAGCTAACTCGTAGCTAACCGAGCTCCAGGCGTCGGAACTCGTGTGATGACTTTCAGCGCCGTTGGTGACTTTTCTTCCCGGAACATGAACTAACTTCACGCCCGTCGCTGCTCTGATGCTTACTTCTCCGTAGTAACCGAAAACGCAGAGTTTTAGACCCGCACCGAACAAACATGAGCCTCGCTCCGAAGGAACTGACCAACCTGCTGAGCATCTTTACGGAGGACGCCTGCACCAACCTCTCCTTCGAGACTCTCTCCACCCACTTCCATCACTACTTTGGGAAAGCGGAGCACTTCAGGGTGGGCTCGGTACTCGTCATGCTCCTGCAACAGCCGGACCTGCTGCCCAGTTCCCCGCAGCGGCTCACCGCCCTCTACCTTCTCTGGGAGATGTACCGCACCGAGCCGCTGGCTGCGAACCCGTTCGCCGCCGTGTTCGCGCACCTGCTGAACCCCGCACCGGCCGGGGAGGAGCAGGTGGCGTGATGAACGCCACCACCGGCCTCTTCCCCGGGAACTACGTCGAGTCCATCATGCACTACGCCGACTGAGGACGCAGGAGACGCCGGCGTTGGCGTCGTCTGTTGAGTGTGTCCTCTGTTGTCTTGTCTTTGATGTGAACCTGAGGGCAGGATGCGAACCAAACAAACCAAAGGTTCTGTGTTGGTTCAGCTTCAGCCCACTAATCTGCAGCTGGACGAGCTTTACTCCCGGTCTGAGGACACGGACACGGTCATCTAGTCAACGTCGTGTTTAATGAGAGAAAATGCCTTAAAACGCCACATTTACTGCGTCTGGTCATGTCGACCGCAGGAGAAACATTAACTAACCACTGTCCTCATCTCGTTCACTCTGAGCTGAGGAGATGATCTTTAGTAATAACTGTTAAAATCTCAGCGCGACGAGTCCGACCCAATCAGCAGGACGGGTTCTGGTTCTGGCTCAGGTTCAGGGGTTTTTTTCCATTCTTACTAAACTTCATCAGGACACATTTAACACTCACTGATGCGTATTTGAAGTTGTCCCCGTGTGTGTGGTCGTGTCGTGACGTGGACCTGAACGCACCGCCTGGTGGAGACTCTGGACCCGGTGCCGGTGTTGAAGTTTACAGTGTGTTTGCTGCATGAAGACTTTTACTCAGTGGTTTCTCTCCTTTCTCGCCGACTTGCTTCATTCTGGAGGAGGTGACGGTTCCTGTCCAGTGATGCTCGGTTGGATATTTTTGTGCCAAAAGTTAGAGTGTGTGTGTGTGTGTGTGTGTGTGTGTGTGTGTGTGTGTGTGTGCGTGCACGAACAGCGTGACCCAAATTCTCCTTTGTGGACTATGGACCTGAAATCCGTGTTTCAGTGTTGTACAGTTCTTTAGGAGGCGTTTAAAAACCAGAGCCCGTCACGTTAATCGTCCTGTTCACGGAGCAGCTCGTGTATTTTTACATCAGAATGAATCGTACTGATGATTTTAAATCCAGACTCGACACAGAATAGAATAGAGCTCTTACGGGGGGGGGGGGGGGTTCTGACCCTCAGCTCCTGTCTGCAGCTGAACGGTTGGAGCACCACGCCGGGTGGTTTCTTTTCAGCGCGAACAGGAAGAGCAGCCTGCGTTGGGCCGTCCAGGATTAGTCCTGTTATTTGTTCCAGGAGTTTAAAGGAGGACGCCTGCTGATGAACACTGGTTCTCCTCCTTCGGTAGTAGTCAGTTAGAAACTGATGAGGTCGAGTATAATCATGTGTTCTGGGTGTAGTTATTTCCTGTGTAGGTTAAGTAAACGTCAACGTTTTTTCTATGATCACAGCTGGACGACTGTGGCAAAAATGAATGAAAAGGACTAAATAAAATTCCGTTGTGGCAGTAAAAGTCCTCGTGTGGATGTGCACCACCCCCGAAGCTCTGGACCTGCTCTGGTTTTTGTTTGCCTGCAGTTTCCCTTTAAACAGTGTGGACCGATCTGTGAAACGTTTCTACCAGGAACCCGCTGTATCCTGCTCCACATCACTGCCGTGAAATAAACCACACTTCATATTAAAAATGACTTAATGAGCTTAATATGAGCTGCTTGTTATTCATCTCCACCCAACTGTTTCCGAAATAAGAGTCTCACACAGTAGTATAAATAAACTTTCATCGGTTTCCTGAGAGCTCGTTAGTGTTTTTAGAGAGTCTGTCTCTTATGACGTCAGCATCTGCAGCATGTTCCTGGTAGAAATTTTTCCAAAGCACTTCAATCTTTTTAATGTATATAATTATATAATTAAATGTTTTAACAACGTGTCTGTGATTCTGTCTTTTGTTTAGCAGAAGTTGAAGCTTTAGAAAAGTTATTTAACAAAGTTAAACATGAGTTGAATGTGACGTAACAGAAACCTGCGAACGACTGTAAGTTTGAACTTATTTCAATAAAGTTCCTAAAACTGAACGAGCGGTTACGCCAATGGATTATGGGTAAAAGAGCGGAGAAATGAAAAGAGCAAAGTTTCGCTTGCTTTCCTGTGATATTCTTAAAAGCCGTGATGTGACGTGTTGATTCGGCTTCCCCCGAAATAAAACGAGCGCACGTTTGTACAGTGTTACCGCGAGGTGGTTGTTTTTTTTAAGCCGACACCCCAGGAAGAAAGTTTGAGATCGAAAAACTACATTACCCATGATGCACTGCTGCCTACGGTTCAAATCTGACTTGAAACTGCTAATGAACCAGACGTGTGCTTAACACTCGGTTAAAAAGGCGGAGATATTTTGCGTTTTAAATGTACGTTGGTTTTTAAAGGGTATTATGTAGTCGTCGCGTCAGTTTGGGTTGTTTTTGTGTGGCGGGCTGTTGTGTTTTAGCGATGACTTGGCCCGTTTTTGTCTGTAGCGCTGCTAGGCTAAGCTAACTCGTAGCTAACCGAGCTCCAGGCGTCGGAACTCGTGTGATGACTTTCAGCGCCGTTGGTGACTTTTCTTCCCGGAACATGAACTAACTTCACGCCCGTCGCTGCTCTGATGCTTACTTCTCCGTAGTAACCGAAAACGCAGAGTTTTAGACCCGCACCGAACAAACATGAGCCTCGCTCCGAAGGAACTGACCAACCTGCTGAGCATCTTTACGGAGGACGCCTGCACCAACCTCTCCTTCGAGACTCTCTCCACCCACTTCCATCACTACTTTGGGAAAGCGGAGCACTTCAGGGTGGGCTCGGTACTCGTCATGCTCCTGCAACAGCCGGACCTGCTGCCCAGTTCCCCGCAGCGGCTCACCGCCCTCTACCTTCTCTGGGAGATGTACCGCACCGAGCCGCTGGCTGCGAACCCGTTCGCCGCCGTGTTCGCGCACCTGCTGAACCCCGCACCGGCCGGGGAGGAGCAGGAGAAGGTGCTGTCAGGTAGGTCCCGAGAGTCCTTCACCCAGAGCTTTTCCTGTTGTGTGTGAGATGTAGTAAAGCTCATTTAACTGAGATACTGTTGAGTCTCTTTGTGAATAAAGCTGATTCTGATTCTGATCATAAACGTCTCCAGCATGATGCACACATGAAAATCCCGTTCATTGTAAAGGTCTTCAGAGCCTTTTTGTACAGTGGTGGACTCTCAGCTCCGTGTCTCTGTGTCCAGGCTTCCTGCCTCCCATCACCCAGCCTGAGAAGTTCTTCCTGTCTCAGCTGATGCTGGCGCCGCCCAGGGATCTGTTCAAGAAGACTCCCAGACAGGTGTCCTGCATGGACGTCAGCAACATGCCCCAGTCCATCGACATCAGCGGGCTGCAGCTCGCATTAGCAGGTTGGTACCGGGTCGTTCCACCGGTTCCATCCTCCGTTGGAACCGGTGGAACGAACCTTGTTTATCGTAAGATTTATTTGATGTGAGTAGTTTTAATCAGTATTTAGGATTAATCCTGAACTGTGCAGACAAAAACAAACGTTATCAGACGTATGATCCGTTTCAGTTTAAACGTGTTTCTTTATTGCAGAGCGTCAGTCAGAACTCCCCACCCAGAGCAAGGCCAGCTTCCCCAGCATCCTGAACGACCCAGATCCAGATTCATCCAACTCAGGGTTTGACAGCTCGGTGGCCAATCAGATCATAGAGTCTCTGGTCACAGGACCCCGCCCCCCTCTGGAGAGTAAGTCTTAGTCACGTTGTTTGAGGTTAGAATGAGGAGGCAGCGGTTTTCTAGCTGCTCACCAGAACCCACCTTCTTCTGTCCTTAGGTCACTTCCGACCCGAGTTCATCCGGCCGCCGCCTCCTCTTCACGTGTGCGAGGACGAGCTGGCGTGGCTCAACCCCACGGAGCCAGATCACAGCGTCCAGTGGGACCGCTCCATGTGTGTGAAGAACAGCACCGGCATGGAAATCAAACGCATCATGTCCAAGGCTTTCAAGAGTCCACTGTCGGCCCAGCAGCAGTCGCAGGTCAGTTGGAGTTCAACTCGGTTTTTGATCAATGTTGGGCCTGTGCGATGACTCTGCACCCCCCACTCTGTCTGCAGCTGCTGGCCGAGCTGGAGAAAGACCCAAAGCTGGTTTATCACATCGGTCTGTCCCCGGCAAAGCTGCCTGACCTGGTGGAGAACAACCCGCTGGTGGCCATCGAGATGCTGCTGAAGCTGATGCAGAGCAGCCAGATTACCGAGTATTTCTCTGTGCTGGTGAACATGGACATGTCGCTGCACTCGATGGAGGTGGTCAACAGGTCGGTGTGATGCTGTAACGTTTGGGTCGTTTAGCAGGTTCATAGTTTTATTAGGATTCTGAAACGACGCTGAAGTTAAAGTTCTTTTCCTCCTTCAGCTGATGAAGGTGCTCGCGACATTTTCACAAAGACACTTTAAACCTTATCTGTTTTTAAATCGTCCCTCTTTCCTCAGGTTGACCACAGCTGTCGACCTTCCCCCAGAGTTCATCCACCTTTACATCTCCAACTGCATCTCCACCTGTGAGCAAATCAAAGACAAATACATGCAGGTACCGTCCAAACGTTCATGACAGTGCTTTGAAAGATTCACGCCTGCAAAGTTTACGTTTCGTAACCTGATGATTCAAACGCATCGCCGTGCGCTGTAATAACGTGCTGCTTCTTCTAGAACCGCCTGGTCCGTCTTGTCTGCGTGTTCCTCCAGTCGCTGATCCGAAACAAGATCATCAACGTTCAGGACCTGTTCATCGAAGTCCAAGCTTTCTGCATCGAGTTCAGCCGCATCCGCGAAGCCGCCGGCCTCTTCCGCCTTCTCAAGACCCTGGACACTGGAGAAAACCCAGCTGAGACCAAACCGGCCAAATGACGAGTCACAGAGACTCCACCGCTGTCAGAGGGACGAGGGACACGTTTGGTGACGGGAGACGTCCAGAAACAGAACTGAAACTGTATATATGACGTCGAGTTTTCTTTAGAAATTAAAATCCTTGTTTGTCTCTGTGCTTCACCGCGTGTTCGGCCCCGTCACCACTTTGGACCCAGTTCAACTTCTTTCCTCTGGAGTAGAATCCTGCAAGTTTTCTCTAATTAAACACACAGACTGATTTTCTCATAGTTTTTGTGTTTTCCTTTATTTTATGGTTTATCAGGTGAGTGTTGTTTATATGCTGAGTTTCAGCTCGTGCTGTGACTCCTGCAGAGAAACGACCCGGCGGTCCTGTCAGCTCGCGGTGAGTAAAACCATGTTACTGACTCAGTTTAGTCTCGTACCAGGAGTTTAACCTTCAATGTATGAGGAACTACACGTAATATTCATCCACAATCCACTGAAGACGCTGTTTCATAAAAAATCTGTTTATTAGTTGGGTACATTTGAATCGTGTGTTTCACTGACGCATACAGGACAAGAGGTGAAGAGTTATCGACAGGAAGTTTGAGCTCTGACAAACCGAGGTGTCGTGCAGTAAAGACCTGAATGTTCTCGACTGAACCACTTGATTATTTAACATCATTTTGAAGCTAGAAAGCCCAAAGAAACATACGGTGAAATGAAACAAGCAGGAAATGCCAGAAATATCTTTTTGTTTTGCTCATTTTTCTATTTCTGCAGCAGTTTTTTCTTCGTGCAATTACTTTTATTGAACCCTCAGCTCATAAGTTCTTACTGGATTCTAGGCTTCAGAGTGAGAACTGAATCTTAGGACGTTGATTAATGGAAGTAGGTGATCGGCTAAAGTAACAGTACGTTGCAGAGTTTTCGTCGATGCTTTGTAGGAATACAACTTTAAAGCCTCAACTTTCAACAAACAGCATTTTGAAATCTGGACTGTACCATTGTTTCTTTTTGCCTAATGTTAAACGGTTTCTCTCTCTAACACAACCTCGTCCAGCCCGTTAACAGTCTCCAGGTTCGTCCACACCGTTTGTTTACGCTCTCTTCATGCCGCGCGCCATTAGGCAGGCAAACACAGTCATCACCATCTTAGGTTTGACCTCCACCAGGTCCTCGGGCAGCGCGTACACTCGGGCGCCGATCTTCCTCGCCATGGAGATGGCGTACCTGAATTTAAGACAGTGAGAATAACATAAGTGTTTGTTGAATATAACGTGATTCTTGTCATGTTAATGCTGTTAGAGAAACTATAGTTCTGAGGTTCCCCCAGAGTTGGAGTGAAGCACACACTCCAACACGGTGTCATCACTGCAGAACTCGGTCAATTTAAAACGATCAAAACAAGATGTAAAGGCGATGAAATGCTCTGCATACTTTGCGTTGTTAAGTTTCTCCTCTTCAGTCAGGTCTTCTGACTTCAGCAGGTCGTATCTGATCGATCCGGGCTGAATGGCGTCGATCAGGTCCAGCACCGGCATGCTGCTGCTGATGGACCCGTCCTAAACACAGACATTTAATTTGACTGTGCTGAAGTTAAAAAAACGGTTTAATCGTAATAAACCAGCTGAATAGAAAGAAGGCGAACCTTTTCAATCAGGTGGTGTCTGGTTCAGTTCATGACATGTCCACAGTTTGATAAGCACAATAAAGGGTTCTAGCTTTGAAGCGGCTCTGACTAGTTATATTTTATCGTACTCTAGTCTCAGTACTGAGCTGATGATCTCAGCCTTGGTCTAAACCGGACCGGATTGTGGAGGAGTTTGTTACCTTGAAGCTGCTGATGGTGGATTTTCCAGCCTGTGTGAGCATGTCGTTGACCCAGGACACAATGGTGTCGTCGGTCACCTTCTGACCATCGCCCAGGTCCTCCAGGATGTTCAGGGTGTATCTGAGGAAACGGACAGAAAAACTGTCTGAAGCTCATGCAAACACACAGAACACGGTAACCTACGTCTGAGAGATGCAGCACAAACAATGTCTGGTTGTAAAACCCTTGAAGCATATTTGAGATACTGGGATGTATGTAGAATGTCTTTGTTGGAGGCTGCTGCAGATGGCTGAGACAACCTCTGTCACAACTATGAATCACTGTAGCAGCGTCACCTTCTCATGAGCTGCCACAGCAGGGCGAGGGTGAGTGTTCGGTTCCCTTCGTTCAGGTCTTGACCCGCAATGCCGACTAGAGAGAATTTGGCTTGTTTCTTTCCCAGCTCCACTGCATAGTTACAGTTTTCCAGCTGGAACAGACAGAACAAGGATTTATGCTTAAGAGCAGATAGATGACTGGGCAAGATCTCGTGGTCAGGTTGTCTGGGAGAAGTTGTCCACAGAGGCAACACCTCCACAAAAAACCAGGCTGGAAGATTTTGTGCTGAATGTATCTTGTATCAATCACCAAATACTCAGGTCCAGACACTTATTAGGGACAAAATTAATTTGCATTTGTCTTTGTTTCCAGTCACAGAGGACATGAACCTCGATCTACTGTTGTACCTTCTTCATGTTGCTGCCCAGTTTAGAGTAAGGAGGCTTGTTGACTTTTTCCCAGTCCACTGGTACCTTGATCTTCTCGTACAACTGGAAGATCACGATGGCATCATCAAGGTCTCTGAAACACAAAGCAAACGTGACTTTTCACGGTCAGTCTGTCTGCATTATACAAGAAACAACTTTACTACATCTGATAATGGTTTAAAAACCAGGAAAGGCTTTTTCTTAAGGGTGAAGGCTTAATCTTCAAGAGTTTTCATCTGACAGCTAAGGGTTCCAGTTCCTGGAGGAGCAGATCCTTTAAAGAAAGACTAGATAAGTTGTGTGTCCTTACGCATAGAGGTGGTTGACACGAGGGTTGACCCCCAGAGAGTTCATCCAGTTCCTGAAGGTACGCTCCTCCCTGGTTTCACCTGGAGGATAATGTCAAATTTATTAGCAGCTGGGACAAGTCTCAGGCTTGATACCAGTCTGAATTATTGTTGACAAGCCACCTTCAGGTGAGATAAACCAAGCTTCCTGTAAAACCCACCTTCGATGGAGCTCCAGTCGATGTCCTGGTTCTCTGGTTTCTTCAGAGCCGGATACTTGTTAAACAGATTGGCAACAAAAGCCAAGTTGAGTTTAGGATTCCCCCGGACAACGTCTGCCGGCATGACGAACTGTCTGCAGCCGAGTTGCTCGGCCTGGTCCAACATGCACTCTGCACGCTTCAGATCATCTTTCTCCTGTAGATGATGACGATGATGAAACCAACGTACGCAATGTTGAAATCTGATCATTTTTTTCTGAGGAAAAAAGAATCATTATCAGCTATGAGTCTTACCCTGATTCCTGACATGTCGATGGCGATCGGGGGGATTCCCTCCTCGTCTCCTTTGGGGGCCACCTGGTTCAGGAGGTTGTAGTATGCTCTCGAGTCCTGGAACAAACACCAATAGTTTGTTTTATCACAGACAACAACAGTGATTAGGTGATCGTTCACACGTCACCAGGTCTCGACCATGACCATTAACCAGGTGGCTATGGAATAATGAGTCTTATCATTTAAAAACCTTAAGCTGTGATGGCTACTACTGTCTCACTGCACCACTGAGCTTCCTCGCTGTTGTAAACAAATGTGCTCAACCTTGATGTCGGAGCTGAAGTTGTTGATCTTTCCGCAGCCGGCCTCCTCCAGGTGGTAGTTGGCCCAACGCAGCAGCAGCTCCTCGGGAGAAAGTTTCATCAGATCTTCCAGACTCTCTCCATCGCGCAGCAAAGCGACCAGAGCTGCACACACATGAAACATGACTCAATCAGCTGTTCCCTTCACATTGAACCAGGCTGCTTCCCGTTAACTGTAAGCTAAGACAAAAAGCAGCTGACTGTGCATTCAAATTGACTCTAAAGACACAGGATTGATACTGATCTGAACGTGAACCTCAGCACCAAAAGAAATATGTCTGCCTTTAAATACTCAGTTGATCTGAGACATTCTTTATTCAGTCACTCACACACCTTCGTTCTTGCTGAGCTCGATATCGGCAAACAGTCCGATCTTGATGACCTGCCACAGCAAACCCAGCACCAGATGCTGCCTGCCCTCTTTCAGGTCCTCGGCTCCGATGTTCACTACGTGGCAGCCAATGGCCGAGGCCGAGTTCAGAGCCAGGTTTAGGTTCTCCTGTTAGACCCACCAGTACAATGCAGGATGTAAAGGTACAGCTGAAGGCAACACGGGGTCATCAGACCACTAGAGAAGCAACAGTCTCACCTGGATTGTGAAGGGTGTCAGCTTCTTCTTGTTGATGGTTCTCTCATCGATGGTGTCAGCCACAGACAGGTTGATCATTTTGCTAACGAGGGACAAAACAACATGTTGAGGATCAGTAAATTGCAAACTGTTTGATCCGGCGTTTTCTCCTTTTACTTCTATTCGTACCAGAGAACGATTCCATCGCCCATAGCAGTGAACAGGTCGTCGCTGTTGGGGTCCATCGGCAGAACGTGTTTACAGTCTCCATCCTTCTCCAGAGCCTTATTGATCCAGTTCACAAACGCCACCTTCTCCTCCTCTGGAGACACAAGACAAACACAGATTGGGTTTTCATCGATTACTTTTGTATTAATAATTATTCATGAACTAATTTAATCCGACACACACCTGAGTACGAGTGCTGAGTGCCCGACTGCTCCGAGGTTCCGGCCACGCTGCAGATTCCCTCCTTCTTGTTGATCGCCTTCCTGAAGGTCTTGGCAACCTCACTGCTCTTGAGCCCGTGGACAATCTGAGGGTCGAGCAGAGACGATGCAGAATAAATTCTTTTCATGTTTGTACTCGTCCTAGAAAAGAAGGACTCTTTATGTGACCTTAGACCTGTGCCCTCACCTGAGTAAACTCATCGAATGTGAGCTGGTCGCTGTTTTTGGTGAACTCCTGGACAAGCTCTCGGATCTTGTACCCGGGCAGAGCCAGGTTTGCAGCTCTGAAGAGCTCGTTTAGTTCTTCTTTGCTGATGAATCCATTGTTGTCCACGTCTGGAATAGGAGCACAGATCACCGGCATTAAAACTATTTGTCCTTTCCTTTTCTTAATAATAATTTCCCTTCAGAAACTCAACAAATGAATTCATGAATGATTATTGTTGATGGTTTAATGTTGTAGCTGCTTTAATCTCATAGTTCTAATGTGGATTTGTTTTACTGCTGGGTAACTTCAGACAAGTAACCGTTAACAAATTTAGTCAAGTTAAAATATATTAAAGTTATGTTTCAAGTAGCAGAACATGGAGAAACTCAACAGTAAATGTATGTAAATGAAAATGACTTTTTTCTCACCGATCTTGGCAAAAGCTTCTCTAAGCTCTTCCAGTTCCTCTGGGGAGATGGGTGTGGTGGCGGCCATGTTGGAAAATTTGAGACTGATAAAAGAAAAAGGCAGATTTAGAGAAGCCTGGCAAACGTGGGCAGCAGTGTAGAAAAGGAGGAACCTGACGATCTGTACAGTTCTCTGTTCTGAAAGCTGAAAACACTTTGTTACTGCAGAGTGAGGATCTGATGGGGACAGATGTTTGTCTCCGTGATAGTGTCAGACAGAGGTTTCTTTCTCTGAGTAAATACAGGAGCCCCTCAAACATTTTATCACCAGAGTTGGTTTCAACAATGGAAACATCAGACTGGTTAAATTCCCTGAGCGTAACAGTAAAATTAGTCTCAAAGCAACCAGAGCCAAACCCTCAGCCCAAGGACCGCATTTCCAGAATGATCTCCACAGCAGTGGTCTTATCATGACAAACTCCTGCTGAATCATCATTTCGAGCTCTGAGTCCCAAAGAATGAACCCTGATGTCTGCTTTACACCCGTGGAGCATCAGGAGGACAGTTTCCGTAGAGTTACTACTCCTGAAGACGACAAAACCAAGATCAAGAATACTCCAGGACAAGGCTTCAGGCAAGGTCCTTTTTCTGACCACTGTGAAAACGCACGAAACAAAGTCATCGTGAACACGGAACTCACTCTACTGTCCTCTCTTTGTTGTGTCTTAGTTCGATTCTTGTCCTGACTGTGAAGTGGAGTTCTGCTCTTAAATAGAGACTGCTGTGACACTGCCCCCCTTTGTTGAAACCACAGTATTCAGCCTGGCTTTGTTAGTGCAGAGATGTGATTGCTCGGACATTGTGAGGCCGAAACTAAGTGGAAACACGCATAGCTGCAATAAATGTCATTCAGTGTCAGGAATCTGTGAGTTACTGAGGTGATCCGTCACATTTCTGAGCACCACTAAAAAAACACTTTCTAAACTGACGGACCCCGAGACCCGCCAACTCAAGCTGAAGAGGTCTCACTCTGCTCCGTTGATGGAGTTGCAGAACCAGTTGATCCACCGTGACTGTTCAGGTGTGGGACTGATACCTGTGTGTGTGACACACACCCGCCAGCAGCTCTGGGTAAAACAGGAACCTGCTCCACCGAGTTTCACAACTGAAGATTCACCAGAACAGCTTAGGTCATTGACGCGTTGATATTATTAATTGTTCATCCCCAAAGGGAACTTTCAGTGTCAGCATGTAATCATTTAATAAACTAAACCTGATCCGCAACATGTGAGAACGCGCGTCGAGTCAGGACAGAAACTGAGAAGCTGTTTCTTGACCGACGAGGAGCCGGATCCCTGCACTCGTTCAGATGCATCACTCTGACATGAGAACTACCCCTACCCCTCCCATTCCGGTGGTGCTCAGGTGGGTGTGATGGACTGCAGCCAGTGTTGGTCTGAGGCAGACGAAGACGAGCAGCACCGTGCATCGCTTCCTTTCTGAGAAGTTATAAATCAGACCTCTGATTATCTATATGGAAATATGTCGTGCTTGCGTGGTGTCTGACATTTAGCTGAGCTGCATCTTCACGGCTCCAGGCGCTAAATTTAGCTGAAGGTGGCTGAAGTGAGAAATGACTTCAGCAGTTCTGCTCTGCAGCGAAGCAGAACCGAAACTCGGCTCAGCTCCGGTCTTTATTTTCCAGGAGCCGCTCGTTATGTCTTCTTCTGTTTTCCCCTAAAGTTGTATGTAAAGTACGTAGCTCCTACCTATAAATACTCCACTGTACAATCACAGTTTAACAAGTAGTAGAACCTCAGCGGAGAAGTTCTACGTCCTGCAGCAGAACGTCTCAGACACTTCTCTGTGGAGGTCAGTGTTTTACTGCAGTGAACGTAGGAAAATACTGGATTTGTGTTTTAGAACAGCCACAGTACTACTGTATAAAGTACAGCGTCTCCACTACATTAAAGTATTTCTACCACAGTGTACTCCACAGTACGCACGTGAACGACGTGTGGAAGCTGATCTAACAATCAAGCTGCAGGATTAAAAGAGGACGATGTCATGGTGAAGGAGGAAACTTCTCCGTACATGCAGGAGTTTTCAGTAGAACGTAAAAGTACTCGTTAGAATACTGTATATTACTGTGAGGACACATTGTTTGTATTGTTGGTCTGAAAGAAAAACTGCAGCTTTCAGATCAGCGTACTTCAGAGCAGGACTCGAGTAAATGTCCTGAGTCGGTTTGCTTCAGCTGATCTAGGGACGACGTGCAGCATGTGACACGTAACCCTCTGCACCCGGCCGAGACCCCGTCTCTTCCTGAGGCTGCAGAGCCTCTCGCTGCCTTACAGGGTTTTTTGCAGTTGAAGTGAAGTCAACCACAAACTTCCTCCTGAGCTCGCTGCAGTGCTTTGACTTCTTCTTCCTCCTCTGTAGGCCTCACTCCGGTTCAAACTGCTCGTGTTTCCACGCGCTGGGATGACGGTATCAAACTCGCACGCGGCAGGTTTTACAACTAGCTTTTAGTTCTTTGTCGGAGAACAAAGCAAAACCTGGAGCTGGAGCTGAAGAAAGTGCTCGACATCTGCTCACTTCCCGCGTGTTCTCGAGCCTTTCACAGAAATCTGAGTTCCTGACTGCGTCTCGTCCTGCTGCTGCGTTCACAAACACCTGCAGTGGCCTGAGGGCACCTGGACCCGTGGTTCTTTACCTGAGAGCGGCGGCTGGGATCTCTGGGTGTCTTTGTGTCTCGCTCTCCCCCGTTGGTTGGTCCTTCTGCTCACTGCTCGACAGACGGCTCACTGACTCGGCAGCAGACGCAGGGCGACGACGCATCTATTCAAATCTACGAGGAAGGAAGTGACACGCAACACTTCAGAAACAGGAATGAAAGCGTTTTGTCTTTATATGGCAATGCACGCTGGCTGCAAGTGAAGGTGACCCCACACACCCGGGCTGAAGACTTTTACTACCTCTAAATGTTCGAACCAGAACCAGAACCAAACTCCCGTCAGAATAAAAGAATCTGGTTGTGGAAAGACATGAGGTTGTCTGTGTATTCACAGCGGGTCCTTCCTGTGGTCATGACGCAGACAGACACAGGTGGAGAAGACCTGGACCCGCTCCTGGTTTCTGCTGTGTATCTCACTGAACTGTTTCAAAATAAAAGTTTTAAGTGAAAGTGCATTTCCTCTAGTTCCATCAAACAGGTGTTAAACTCAGGTTTCCAGAGCTGGTTCTACGTCTTTGCCTCGTCACACCTCCCTCACAGGAACCACATGACCCATCGTGAGTCAAACTGTCGGGGAACCAGGAGAACCTCTGACCTGCAGCAGGCGTTCATGAGCTCATCAGTAACACGCCAGAGGTGGGAACAAAGTCTGAGGGCAGAGCAGAATCAGAACTCTGATTTACTTTGAAGGTTTTTTTCTGCGGTTTCAGATCCACACAAAAAGAAAAACGCATCAGGAGGTAGACGGCTGCAGTTGGGGTCAGGATGATTGGTTCCCTTTATGAAATCACACACAGCACTTTAAAGTTTCGCTGCTTCCAGGAGAACAAAGCTTTTACTGTGGCGTTTCAAGCAGACAGCGTTTTTCCTCCTGATGTGAGCGGTGAGGAGAAGAGAGAGAGAATAACTCTCATCTGATTGAGGACAGACTCGACCTAATGTAAAAAACACGCAGCCTCTGGTTGATGGTTGCTATGGCTGTTGCTAGGGACTCTGTTGAACCAGGAAGTGAAAAGGAAAACGTCTGTGCAGGAAGACGAGTCGCTGCACTAAATGTCAGTTTACATGACTTTTTAATCAGTGATTCGTCTGAAAAGGAAAGTAAGCAGCACAATACTGTAGTAATACTGTAGTAGTACTGTAGTAATACTGTAGTACTTTCTACTCGCGTCCACTGCAGCTCAGAGACGCTGTATTTATCTGACAGCTCGTCCTCAGCATCATGTCTGCAGACCACACGTGGCTTCATCTCCGGAGGCCCCTGCCCCCCAGAGGCCCCCCCCACACAGTGAAGTCCCCTTCAGCCCTCCAACCCTCAAGTGGAATAAAGACAGAAGACGGTGAGTGTCCAGAAATATAGAGCTGGGGGTGAATCTGCAGCTGTGTTGGATTCATTATCAGACACAACAGAACCCTCCTGCTGCCGTTTGGTCCTACAGACTCCTGCATAACAACCATAGCTTAGGAAGCTTTCCATAGTTTGCGCATGGCGTCGTGTGAGCCTGCGGGTGAGCAGCCAGTGTGTTTGTGCACAGATGTGCAGCTCCGGCTGGTAAATCAGTGACCTGCAGCACATGACCATTACATCACACCAGCTTCTGTGGGCTGCAAAGAGGAAGACGTTGAGTCATAACGGTGCTGAAAGGTCGTGAGTCCACTGCTGCTCAGAAATGCTCAGATTTCACAAACGTGCCTTTAACTTTCTGCACAGTTTCTGCTGCTCAGCAGACGTAACGGCGTTTCTGTGCTGTGTGTACAGAAAACGTCCCACAGCTGAGGGAAACCAGCAGGCAGGAAGCCGAAACCCCGGCTCCCAGGGCAGCACCACCCACTCCACTGCAGCCCGACACCTCCACCCCGCTGATGGACAGAGTCACTGATGGTTTCCCCTGTAAAACCTCACGCACTCACCCCAGAAACCCCCTGCTGGAGCTGCTCAAGTCGGGTAACACTGGTCTACAACACACAGACCCAAATACTGTACTTGTACTTTCACTAACTGCATTTTACTGCATATTACTTTAACTTACTCCAGAAATACTTCATGCCTCATGTGTTATCATGGAGGAAGCAGCTTTCACTAGAGAAACATGTTAGGTAGCGTTTATATTTTTATCCAGTAACAATCTGAATGAAGCACGGCTCTAACTTGTACTTTGGCAGATGCACGCTTCCACGCTCCACCTCCTACTTTCTGCCTCAACGACTTCCTTCTGAGCCATAATGGTTCCCAGTAACTAGTCTGATTCCAGCGGGAGCCAACGGACCGGGTGGTCCTCACCCAGCAGCGAGTCCGCATGTTCAACGTTGGTCCAGAAATATGTCAACAAGTGAACATCACACCTTGTGGCCTGCTCAGGAGGACTCTGTCTTATTAATGTGTAAACAAATGAAAGGTTTTAATAAAAGTGCAACTGGCTCCACTTCAGCAGCTACATCATTAAAACTCTTTTATAGTATATTATAGTATTATAGAAGTACTTTAACCACATTTACCTTTACTTTAGCTTAAGTGTGATTTATACCTGTATAAATACTTTTACTTCAGTAGAAACATTAGTACAACTAATTGACTGCAGAGCGAAGAAATAAAAGTCACGTGTCGGTGACGTGTAGGTAAACCAACGCTCAGCCAATCATGGAGCAGCCTGTGGGTCAGGTGACCTCCCAGCTTCCGTAAGTGACAGTTGTTGTCAAAATGGCAGCTCACGCGCACCAGCAGCACTTCTCCCCGTGTTTCTGTGACTTAATGAGGTCAGTGTCTCCTCCTGTTTGCTCATTACAGTGAAGTTAGCTCAGAGCTAGCTGCAGCCTGGCAGCAGCCGACGGGCTGATGCTGTGTGTGTGTCCGCAGGTTGCTCTGGTCCCTGCTTCTCCCCTGCCTCTACCTCAGCCTGCTGCTCACCCTGCTCCTGCTGCTGCTCCTGCTGGGGCTCCGGACGTGGCTGCTCAGCCGCCGCAGGGCCCGCCGGGCGCGGGACGGGGGCGCGGCCGTGGCGTTCTTCCACCCGTACTGCGACGCGGGAGGCGGCGGGGAGCGGGTGCTGTGGGGCTCCCTGCGGGCCCTCATGCTCCGGTACAGGGCTCGTTCTGTGTAGAACTGTTACTATAACGTGCTGATCTAAAGTGAAGTTCTGGGTCTGCTGAACCAGAACCGTCCTCCAGCTGTGATTATGTCCTCCTCACCCAGATACCCCGGCGTGTCCTTTGTGGTGTACACGGGCGATCAGGGGGTGAGCGGGGAGCAGATCCTGGATCGGGCCGGGCAGCGATTCAACATCACGCTGCCTCGGCCCGTCACCTTCGTCTTCCTGCGGCACCGCCTGCTGGTGGAGGCCTCTTCATACCCTCACTTCACTCTGCTGGGTCAGAGCGCTGGCTCCATGTTCCTGGGTAAGAACCAGGTCCTGGTGGTGGAGTGGTTCTGATCCGACCTGTTTCACTGGGCCACGGAGTCTAAAGGTGTGTGTGTGTTTCAGGCTGGGAAGCCCTGACCGCCTTCGTACCCGACCTGTACGTGGACTCCATGGGCTACGCCTTCACGCTGCCCATCTTCCGCTACCTGGGAGGCTGTAGGGTGGCGAGCTACGTCCATTATCCCACCGTCAGCACCGACATGCTGTCTGTGGTTAGAGAGAGGAACGCCAGGTGAAACACACACACACACACACACACTCTGGATTCACTGAGGATCTGGAGCAGGGGGGGGGCAGTCTGTAACTACACTAGACACACGTCTGAAACACATCATCATCGTCGTCTTCATCATCCCTCCTGCTCTGTTCCAGGTTCAACAACGGCGACTTTATCTCCAGAAACCCGGTTCTGAGTGCGGTGAAGGTGGTGTACTACTGCTGCTTCGCCCTTCTCTATGGCCTGGTTGGCTCCTGCAGCGACGTCATCATGGTGAACTCCACCTGGACTCTCGGACACATCCTGGCTCTGTGGCGCTCCCCGAGCCGCACCAGCGTCGTCTACCCACCCTGCGACATCAGGGCCTTCCTGGACATCCCGCTGGAGGGGGAGAACGAAGACGAGGCGGAGGATGGCTGGGAGGAGCTGGGGCAGGAGCTGGGTAGTGGAGAAGAAGAAGGTGGAGGTGGGGACAGGAAATGCCACTCCATCGTGTCTGTGGGTCAGTTCAGACCGGAGAAGGACCACCGGCTGCAGATCCGGGCCTTCCGCAAACTGGTGGACAGGAAGGGGGAGGGGCCAGGGGGCCAGGAATCCCTGCGGCTGGTGCTGATTGGTGGATGCAGAAACCAGGAGGACGAGGAGCGGGTGCTGATGCTGCGGGGGCTGTGCCAGGAGCTGGGGGTGGAGGACAGAGTGGACTTCAAGCTCAACGTCCCCTTTGAGGAGCTGAAGAGCGAACTGGTGAACGCTTCCATCGGTCTGCACACAATGTGGAACGAACACTTCGGCATCGGTGAGGACGACATGCAGAGACACACACACACAGAGACACACACAGACACACACACACAGAGAGACAGAGAAACACACAGAGACAGACACACACACACACACAGAGAGACAGAGAAACACACAGAGACAGACACACACACACACACACACAGACACACACACACAGACACACGCAGACGTTCCTGTTTCCTCTCTCTCTCCTGCAGGTGTGGTCGAGTGTATGGCTGCCGGCACCATCGTTCTCGCCCACAAGTCCGGCGGCCCAAAGCTGGACATTGTGGTGCCTTACGAAAGCGGACAGACAGGCTTCCTGGCCGACAGCGAGGACAGCTACGCCGCGGCCATGGAAACCATCCTGGCACTGTCTCCGTCTGCCAGGCTGGAGATCCGGAGAAACGCCCGGCGCTCTGTGGAGCGATTCTCCAACCAGGAGTTCGAGGCTTGTTTCCTCGCTGCCATGGAGACAGTGATGAGTGAGCTGGAGCAATGAGCAGGAAGCAGCTCTTTGAGGTTTCAGTGGCATCAGTCGACATTTTCAGAACGGGTTCCTGCTGAACACGTGTAGACGGACAGAGGTGCAGCTGGCATTCGTAGATTAGATTGATATTGTTAATACTGAAGTGATTATATTTCCTGTGTGTTAGTGACAGACTCATAAAACACGTGAAGGGTTTGAAAAGTGTGTCTGTGTTTAGTCTGGGGCCAAATGTTTCACTTCCTGCATTCCTGTTTGTGACCAGCTCCATGGAACAAATATCATGATGTCATGTGTTTAAGAGCACTTTATTTTGAAAGATTCAGCCGTGTGGTTTCTGTCGTGTCATCACACAGGAAGTAATATAAAACACAATTATATCAAAGGTTAAAGGTGACATCCTGCTTTTATTTTGTCAAACCAGGAAAAGATTAAAACCAACTCCGAGTGTCTGTCACAAACTGATCTGTGTGTTTGTGTCAGAGCCTGACAGATGTTCACAGATGTTCGTCACACGACAGAAATAACAGATCAAAAGATCAATCGAGCTCTAAATTAATAAATAAGGAGGCAGCTGAACGACTGAGAGGCTGCGCTAACTTGTTGTCTCAACAAAATAAAGTGACGGAGCAGAACGAAGACGTTTTCTGCTGAACTGTTCATGTTCATGTCCTGCTGCTGTTGTCTCAGACGCCGTGTCCAGGGCGCGTCGTCTAAGACGTGTTATCTGTCTGTGAGTCGCCTGAGCTCTCAGACGGATGCTCGGAGGAAATAACCTCTGCTCCGCCTGAATCCTCCACCTGTGCTTGGACCTGTGGAGGATCACTCGCTGTGTCGCCGACCTCCGTGTTTTCTGCCTCGTCTGAGCTCACGTCGTCCATGATGAACAGGTTCTTCATGGAGTCCGCCACCTCTTCTCTCAGCTCGTCCTCCGACTCCTCAAAGTTCCTGATTTCGATGGTTTTTATTGTACACACACGTTTGTTACGGATCTACTTTAACTCATGAAATCAGCTGTAATCGTCAGGATTGTGCAGTGTGTCGACTCACGTGTCATCATCGTCTGACCTCGGCTCCCAGCGCTCTTCATCCATCTCCACATCAGAGTGCTCCTCTTCCTCCTCTGCTCTGCCTCGCTCTGGGTCTGGGGTCAGAGAGTCAGCATGAGCTCAGGTTCCAGCAGGTGGGCCTGTGTGTGTGTGTGATGAGCGACCTGCAGTCAGCGTGTCCAGAGTTGACGAGGTGAGTTCAGCCTGAGCCAGAGCGTTCAGCAGGGTGTTGGGGGGGCCGCCCACCCACTGCCTACGACCTGCGTCGTCCTCACCTGAGAGGAAACAGGACAGCGCAGCGTCACCGCATCGGTCTGATCGTCTGTCAGTAACTGTCCCATCACACCGGTTCACAGGTTTGCTGCACCTGGTTCCGTCCCGACCGTGTCCAAGTCCACGTCCATGTTGCAGAGAGCGTTCAGTAGAGTCTGAGGAGTCCTCCTGCTCCACCCCCTCCTCACCTCTGACCAATCCCTGAGCTGCAACTCCTCCCCCTGCTGGAAGCTCAGAGTCTGGTTCAGAGGGTCCACCTTCTGTTCAGGGAGTGGGGGGGGGGGGGGGGGGTCACAGTGAGAGAGAAAAAGGATTCTGTGAGGAGCTGTGAAAAAACATCTTCCATCACTCACCTGCTCCTCTTCTTCCTCCCCTCTCTCCTCTTTCTCCTTCTCTGCATCGGCACCATCTAAGCGGATCTCAAACACGATTCCTTTCTGCAGGAACAACGGGCAGCAGTGAGCTTCTGACCTGGATCTGGTCAAAGCTCAGTGGGTTTGTTCCCTGAGCCTCAGCTGGATTTAGTCTAACAACAATATTCTGATGTTCTAATATTCTCTCACCTTCTCTCTGGGTTTTCTCTGCTCTCTGCTCTGTTCTCTGATCTGCCTCAGAGCTGCTTCGACGTCCTGCTGCAGGAAACACTGTTACTGTTCATTCTGCTGAGTAGCACACGTTAAAATGTGTGTATTCACCTGTTCAGGTGGATGTTTCTGCTGCTCCTCTCTGTCTGCAGCAGGTTCAGAGTTTGGATGTTTCTGCTGCTCCTCTCTGTCTGCAGCAGGTTCAGAGTTTGGATGTTTCTGCTGCTCCTCTCTGTCTGCAG
>JAUMTR010000013.1:870274-907273 GCA_032270685.1 Microctenopoma stevenorrisi
TAGAGGGTAGGGCAGGGAAAGCTGGAAAACAATCAGGATAGTAGCTCTCGAGGACCGGGAGTGAGCACCCCTGCTCTGGTGCATGTGAGTGGGTGTGGCCTGTTGGACTGTTGAACATTTAAAGCCCAACACACAGAAACAACTCACGCCCACAGATGTGCATCGGTAAGTTCATTCCCACTTATGACCTCCAGTGAACTCTGCTTCAGAAGCTGTACCTCATGAGGAAATGCTTCAGACAGAACCATGAAAAGCTACGAGGAGAAGAACCCAGAGGCCCCCACACGACGAGACAGAAGCACTGAGACTGATCCACTGTCCTACAGAGGACACCTGGTTCAGTTCAGTGGTCCTGTCCCCACCTTACTGTCAGAGTAACTGTTCTCCAAGTTACCTGGTCCTCGTCCGGCTCGTGTTTTAGCAGCTCGCGGTGCTGCTCTGTTGTGATGCAGCACCGTGTGGCTGAACTCTTCCTGCATCACCTGCACACACACACACACACACACACACACGAACTCATGTATCCCAGTGTGAACACACCCCACAGATCTACTCAGAGCTGGAACTGGGGACATGTCATTAGCGCTGTGAGTCGGATTCGTTACCTGTGGGTCCAGGTGTTTGCTGATGTGTTTCTCCAGGAAGGGGCGTCTGAGGACAGAGTTGATGGAGGGACGGTCGCGGGGGTTGACCTGAAATGTGCACGTGTGCATGATGAAAGTGAAAACCCAGCTGAACAGACTTACACAGAATCGGCTGCTTCTCTCTGAACTGTGGTTTAGTAAAGAATAAAAACGTACTTCACTTTCTGCAAACAAACAGTTTCCCACCTTGAAAAGTTGGGTGAGCAGCAGGCGGAGGTCGTAGGAGTAGCGGTTGGGTACTGGGTTGTAGCGCCCCCTGCTGATTTTATTGACTAACTGCCGTAAACTGCTGCCCTCAAACTGCAGGTGAGGACACACACACACACACACACACACACACACACACAGAGTGCTTATTATGTAATAAATATTTATACGACCTTTGCCCAAAAATGTTCTGACTTTTTTCAGTTCTGACAGTTTAACACAGTAAATGATGATTTATGGGTGAAGACTTAAATCACCTACACGATTACACGACCTTGTTTACTCTGTTTGATTTGTTGTACATGTGACAAAGATCTGTGAAAGGTCGTGTGTGAATACACGGCATTAGTGTGTGTGTGTGTGTGTGTGTGAGGCAGCTCACTGGATGTCTCAGCGTGCACAGTTCATACAGGACACAGCCCAGAGACCAGATATCCCTGCAGAGAGAACGAGGAGCGTTTGTAGAGGAATCTGTGACATCACACCAGATGTTCTCTCTGTTGATGTTTTTTTCTGTGGAGTCGCCACAAAACTGCACTTTTGGTACATGTTGTGTAAGTCGACATGTTTCGTGTTGAAACAGAATGCCAGGGCGGGGCTTAACGTCTTCCCTCTGCCCTTCAGCTAAAGTCATAAACACCAGGAACAAAGACACGATGTTACAATCCAGAGCGGCGTGGCGTCCAATCAGAGCACAGCGAGCGACAGGAAAGTGCAGTGAGAAGGTTTTCATGGAACCCAGAGTCTGCTCTCTGCTCACGACACATTCCTCTTAATGTCCACAGCCTGTTTTAGGTTTGGATTAAAGACACGGCCGGGGGTCTGTGCATGTTTTACAAACAGGGCCTCACAAATGCAGAAGTAACGAGCGTTTCTGTGAGAGTGTGGGAAAGAGGAAGCCCCTCTGACCTCAGCTGTAAGCGAGCAGAGAGGAACCGAGCCTCTGCTCACAGAGGACGCAGCTTTTTATTCATGTGTTTCCTGCATCGGCAGTTTCCTGTTAGATGAAATGAGATGACAGTGTGAGACAGAACCTTTTCTCTGATCACGCCCTGCACCAGGACAACTACACACTGTCTGTACATACATGTTCTAATGCAACATGCAGCGGTGCCACGCGCTGCTAACTGACCGATTCGCTGCAGGTCACACTGACATTCCCCCACAGTGTGGAACTCAGGTGTCAGGTGTCAGTGTTGGGACACAGCTGTATTAATATTTCAGGCTCTGACTTTGACGTCCTCCACACACGATCCCTGTGCACTGATAAATGAAAGAACACACGTACGTCTTGTTGTTGTACGGCCGACTCTCGCAGATCTCCGGGGAGAGGTAGTACGGTGTCCCCACACATGTCCTGGCGAGCTCCATGGTGCTGAACAGTGATAGAAACACACTCAGTCACATGTTGAATACTAACACGTACACGTACATTTGATTCGACTTTATTCAAACAGTAAAGTTCTGCTCGTCCAGCAGTTTAACAGACCGACAGCCTCACTGTGCTCAGACACGCTTCTCTCACTGCGCGGAAGTCTAATGTTATCTGCTGTGAAAATACTCAAATACACACACACTGTGTTTATTTATAGATGAAAACGTGTTCCTCATTTTGTCAGGAGCTCAGTTCGGTTGTTAGGGTCCAACAATTATTTCCACGGCCTTATGTGTTTACACGCTGGGTCGACAGTTTGTGGAATGATAATGACTTGTTTGGATGTCCTCCATGTGTTACACAGCTGCACCGTGTGTAGGAGTGTGTGTGTGTGTGTGTGTGAGGACACCGACTTACTTATTCAACATTCTTGCGATTCCAAAGTCCCCGAGCTTTGCTTTCATCCCTCTGCTGGTGAGGAAGATATTCTAGAGCAGAGGGAGAGCAGGAATGAAAGCATGTCTGTGTGCGGTGTGCACCTCACAGTGTGTGTGAGCAGATATGACTGACGACAGACAGTGATGGCCGTGAACAGAGACACAGTCTGTGGTCAGCTGTGAGGAGGTCCTGAGGAGAGGAGGGAGCTGGCACAGAGCAAAGCCTTTGTTCAGCAGAAAGCTCTGCACGGTTCAGCCGTACGATCCCTCCACTCAGTAAGGATGATCCTTCCGGTAAAAAGCTTAAGCTCAGGGTGTGTTTAACGCCCGCGGGGTGCATACAGCACTCAAACCGCTGTGACATGTTAGCAGGAGGCTGAGCTGAGTCTTTTTAGTATATTTATCGGCATCGCTTTGAAACTCTCTCTCTGGATTTGAACATACAAAAAGATGCTGTGATGTGAGTGAGACGAGACCGGACAGGGGGGTCACAGAGCTGGATGTGAGAGTGTGTGCAGCCGTGACGCGGGTCCCTGAGCTACCTGAGATTTGATGTCTCTGTGGAGAACCTTCCGGTCATGGATGTGCTTGAGGCCGAGGCTGATCTGAACGAACCAGCTCACGATCTGAGGAGCAGACAGCCCCGTTTTAATAAATGTGCGTCTGTGTGCGCTTTAGTTGTCTTTTAGTTGAATTAGTTCCACATTCAGGAACAACTGTGTGTGTGTGTGTGTACCTGCTCCTCAGAGAAGTGGACTCCTCTCTGCATGTTGATCTTCTTCATCAGATCTCCTCCGTCACAGTACTCCATCACTATATGCAGGCTGCCCCTGTCTTTACACACAGACAGTACTACGTGAGGGAAACCGCTGATATAAACGCGTGGAGGCACACACACACACACACACACACCCTGGAATGACGTGACGAAGGTGACGATATTTGGGTGTCTCATCTTGGACAGCAGTGTCACCTCTTTCTTGGAAGCTTCCCTTTCCTTCGCTGACATCTGAGCAGTAAACACACCTGATTAATCCAACGTGAATAAATGAGCAGTAACCTACAACAGCTGTGCAACGTCCACATCAAAATAAACATGTTAGCGTCTCCTACTTTTGTGAGGCTGATCTGTTTGACCACACAGTGTCTGTCTCCACCTGCCCCTTTGTCCCTGACAAGGAAGGCTTTCCCAAACGCTCCCTGTCCAATCTGACGGACAACCTCATAGTTGTTCATAACACCTGAAAGAAAATGTAGAAAAGGACTCTCATCAAGACAATGATGTCAAAATCCTATAAGATCGACTCAGTGTGACACTACAGTGGATTAAACTTCCAGCTGTATGTCAAGTACTGTATCATCGAGCTGCAGGTAACATAGAAAAACTAAAGAGAAAAGTAGAAACATTTTAGATATAAAAAGCTGGAACCCTCCAAAATGATTAAAAGATGATTAAAATCCTATTCAAGTAATAAAATGTATAACATATATATATATATGCATGTATATATACATATATAATTATATAAGATGATACAAAATAGACAGAACTTGTAAAGATAAGGGGCAGATCATTTAGATAAGTGAGTTACAGCAGTAGTACAGTAGTTTCTGAGGGCTGTTTGCTGTATCATATCATGAATTGTTAGAAATTACTCGGACAGGTCTATAAATAAATACATTTATTGTGCCTGAACTTATTTGGACGTTTCACCATTGTCATGTCATCTTTATGTACATAACGCTATATACACAATTTTATGCGACAAGAGATGAAAACTTTATACTGTGACATCATCATTAACAGTAACAGTAACATATATCATATAATTAATAACGTTCATCTTCGTGTTGAGTTCAATTTAACGTTTGAAGAGCCCGTTACCATGGAGACGGATACATATGTAGCTAGCGTTTTGTTGGCATGCTAACAAAAGTTCATTAGTCGATGCGGAAACGCTCATTTTGCAGTTTTTAAAGTCTTCACTCACCTTTTCACGGTTTCCTCTTCTCAAACGTTGAAGTCCCACAGTGACACAAAAGACGGTAACGACGAAAAGTCTCGGGACGTTCAGGCCCTGCACGCTGAACTACGGCAAGCTGTAGGGGAACCCGCGAGGAATGCTGGGAGCTGTAGTTGTAGACGGTTTCTGTCGCTTTTCTAAAGGTCCGCGGGGTTTGAATGATCTGTTGGAACGGATTTATTACAACTGTATGTTACAGCAGCACGTGGGTGAAGGCTGCAGAGGTTGTAGAGAGGTGGGGGCTTTTTAAACCGCACTCTGTTTTTAGTTCATTAGGTGAAAACGCAGACAGTCTCAGTGAAGTGACGTGGCTGTGTAGTCTCTCACCTGTGTGTCAGAAACCAGAGCCCCGGAACCCGTGTTCAAATCCTCAGAGGTTCAGAGCTTTATTCACTCACAGATCACATTTTAGTCATCACACCCCAGAATGAAACGTCAGGCAGCCGTTAGGGTGTGTGGCTAAAAGTTGGGGCTCCTGACGCGCTCAGGATGACTTAGGATCTGTAGATCACTGGGCAGCACGTTTTAAAATGAAAATACAGTTTAGTTAGTTTAAAGACATATTTGTAAAAGGAGTTAGTTGTGTGACGTGCTGTGTTTTTTTCAAGGTGACCCTCCACCTGGACCGTTTCCCATGATGCCCCTGTGTGAGTCCTTCTAATTAGAGCTTTTAATAAACGCAAATGTCCACTGTGATCAAATGACATGAAGGTCAAGCACGGCAGCGACAGCTGATCCAGGCACGTTTTGCATCATCTCTCATAATAATACTACAGTGTGGCTCACTAGAAGAGCGACAGACGGGCAGATTTTCAGTGGAGCCGCAGCAAACGCTAACATATAACAAACAATACCAGCCTTAATATTTAAAGTAACACATGAACATTTAGCTGCATACGTTTCTCACAACAAACACGTCTGTGTGAAAACATATTTTATATTAATATTCATGTCCAAATGAAGTCTCTCAGAAATAAACAGTCAGCATCTCTGTGTGTTGTTTATTGTGTTGGTCTGTTGAAATGTTTATAGAGATTATATACACAAGTTAGTACAAGAAGAGTTATCCCAAAAAAATTACACATTCAAAACACAAAAAAACAAAAAAAAACCTCACGAAAAAGATTTTTAATACAAGTGTGTTTTCCTGTGAACTTTATTTTTCTCATGTGTAAACTTAATTTTAAAGCTAAACCAAAGAAGCATACATCCACACACCTATTTTAAGATCATCCTCCAGTTAAGAAAGAAGTGGTGCAGTGTGGTCACAGCTACAGCAGACATCAAACCCCAGGAACAGAAACCAGGGGAGGGAAAGCTGCCTTCTGTTCCGACTGAGAGAAAGGACGACCTGGAAGTCTGCTCAGGTCTAAAAAATAAATGTTTGTGCTAGAACTGCAGTTACGATGATTAAAATAATTTATTATCGAATGCTCAGCTGACTTCTAACTATGTTCTGTAAAGATCATGATACCCAAAAGACCCCCACCGCGCAGAAAGTGGGAAACACACAACTCTTCAGCTTTTATTCAACAGTCCCACATTTCACTCCTCGCTCGCTCGCTCTCACTCAAACTGGCTAAAGTAAAGGACAGAGGATGAAGAAGACAGGTGAGGAATCAAAACATAACCCACTGCACCCCAGTGACTTTATGAGTAGCTGCGGAGAGACGAGGCGTCTTAAGGCTCACAGATCAGAGTCTCCACCACAAACGTGTTCTCAAAGTGACGGATCTTGTGGCAGTTCAGCGCCTCACGTTTCTGCATACCTGTAAGAACAGAGCAGGGTTTAACATCGCACATCGAGACCAGAGAGCACAGACACGTCGGGATCAGTTGCTGTGTCCTGTCCATACCCAGGATTCTGTCTCTGCGCTGCAGCTTGAAGGTGTCTTTGCCTTGGCACAGGTTGTAGATGAAGTATCCGAGCTGGTCGACGTGCTCCAGGCGCTCGGTCACCATCATCTCCTCGTGGACCAGATAGGACTGGGGCAGGTAGGTGCCGGCCTGGACACGGACGACAAAACAATTCATACAAGAGTCCAGCTCTGCAGAAGATGCCAAACAGTGTCTCCCAAAATGTTGCATTGTTCCTTTAAACCATCAGCAACAGAGATCGTTTCAGACAGGCCTGCAGCCAACTGAGACAAACCACGCTCTGGTCTGATACCTTGACGTTGACGAGCAGCTCCAGGAGGTCTCGGGGGGGCATGACGATGGAGGTGTTGAGTGGGATGACGTAGCACTTGTTCAGATTCAGATCCAGGTAGGCGGTCAACCTCTGAGAGCAGACAAACAGTAAAGTCACACCTGGTTCCTGATGAACAGTACTTCTATTTGTCGTTAGCACTCAGACCCTCGGTTTATTATACATTTAAATCCTGGTCTACAGTAGAAAACATTAGAATCCGTCATGAAACCCTTGATGATTTGAGGACAGCAGGTTTTAATTTGATTTAATCTTCATCGTTTCATCATCTCACCCGCTGGAAGTCGTGGACGATGTCTGCAGGGTCTCCGTCGTCGAACTCGGGCACAGGGATGTTGATGAGCTCCACCTGGTCCCTATCCAGCACCCGGATCCTCTCCTCCAGCTGTCGCAGGTGGAACTGGTTTGGCAGCTCCACTTCCACCTATAAACCAGTGAAACCAGTTAGTCAAGCTCCACCTCGTGTTAATATTCTCCTGTAAATCATGATAACAACAGGCTGGTGTGGTACCTCTTCCTCTGGGATCATGTAGTCCTCCTCACGGTACTGCACCCCACAATAAAACACCTGACCCTGCTGCACAGACCCGAGACAGAAAAACACTTTATTCACGGAACAGTAACAACATCCTGAATCCTGGACTTTTAATCAACTCAACTCCGAGCTGCCAGCTTCGACTAAAACGCACTTCACTGCAGCTCAGTGTTAAACACCGAGTTAAGAGGAGCAGAGCTCACAGACTAACTGACTAACTACAATAAATCCAGATGTAGGCCGGACTTTCACCTGCTGCAGTCATTAGACTTCAGGTACTAGGAGGGAGGGGCCTGTTGGTGCCACCTGCCCAGGTACAGGCACTAAAAAACAGCTCACACCAGTTTAGCTGCTCCAACCTGCTGGACTGCACCAGTTATTGTGTTTTGTTCTTTTCACCAGTATATTAGGGACACAAAGCTTGGACTCAAACACCCAACTGTTTATTTTACCTCACTGTCGGAGGAGGTACTTCCCCACCCTTGATGGTGTGGGCTGCTCACCTCCTGGATGTGGTAGCGGTACAGATAGGCTCCAGTAACCACCAACAGAGCCAGCATGAGGGCCACCCCCAGGTACGTGCACCAGCACCAGGCGCGGGACCGGCGTTGAACTGGCAGAGCCACCTCCACATCCTGCAGCAGAGAGGAAGGAAGAGGAAGACGTGTTGGTTTTTATTGAATCGTCTCTGGTGTGTTCAGGTGACATGAGACAGTTCTGTCTGTTGTGTCCAGCAGCATGAAGAGAGACGGAGACGTTGAAAATGTTTTGTGTTCTTTAAAGCTGATGCTGTGTGTAACAACAGGTTTGTTTACAGACTGAATCCACTAACGGTTCAACGTGGCAGCCGCCCTCTGACCCGAGAACAACATCAAGTGAAACCTCTCCAGAGACCCGTCTGTGTGTGTCCGTTTACACACTGAGCAACAGCTGATTCATCACAACACAAATCACTGAAAATCACATTTCACCGATAGCCTTTCATCTATGAACTACGGAGGCTGATGAAATATGAAAACCTCTGAATCAGACGTGTTTGGAATGATCACATCTCATTCCTGTGTCTCAACACGCTTTATCTCAAATTAACCTGTTTTTACTGGTCGTGAAAACCACTGTCAAACGGGTGAATCACTGTGTGTGTGAGAAACCTGAGAATATTCATCAGCGAGCGGGCTTATCGGCAGACAAACGTCAGCCTGGACTCTGGCCAGGAGGATAAAGACGCAGCTTCTTTCACAACAAGTCCCAACAAGTCTCCTCTCTCACAGAGCTGGAGAAACATAGTGAGGGAACCTGCCAGGAATCATTCATGCTCCGTTGTTGGTTTGTCTGCAGCACTACTTCCTCGTTTATGCAGTACAAAAAAAATGAAGATTCTCATTCATCCAGGTGAAGTTGTCAGAAGGTTTGCCAGGACTAAACCTTCTGACATGAAAAGAAGAAGCGTCTCTCTACCAGTTCTTTACCAATTACCAGGAATACAGTGATTCTAAGTTATAAGCAGGTAATAAAAGCCACAGAAATCAAAGGGACAAGGGCTGGAACATAACTAATACAGACTTAATAGAGCTGATGAGAGCTTTAAGTTTAGACTTATGCTCCACTATCATAATCAGACTTCCAAAAGACATAAACCTGCATTTTACACTGAATTTAACTCGCTCAATCAAGAGTTATTTAAACTAAAGAATAATTTGAGTTTGATGCTCATATTTACAGGAACTGTTCTTCGGTTTTTAATCAGTGTGCAGCTGCGCCAGCATTTTCTGAGCTATAAGAAAACTGTTAAGAGAAGAGGAACTGGACGGTTGTTACAGCTCTGCTCACGCCGAGGACTAAAAGAGGAAGTGAGAACAGAAACAGGAGAATGATAATGTGCTCAGTTTAATGCAGCTGGAGGCAGGAACACAAGCCTGCTGCCGAGCAGCTGTTTAATTGTTGGTACTTCACCCAACAAAGAACCAGAGATCCTGAGCCTGAAACTTAAACCACACCAACTTATAGATTAAACATTAATAAAGGCAAAGAGAGAGGCGTTGGTTCCATAAAGCCTGGGGATATGGGTTTGGGTTCTCCCCCACGGATCAGCTTCGCCTTAACGCCTTTCTCAGCGTCAAACACTTAATCTTCTCTGGTACAAACCGACGTGGTCGGATCTATAGTGTCCAAAACTTCCCTGTTTCACAACTCTCATCAACAAGACGCAACAAGCGTCCGGACGAACGTTTCATCACAGAGGAGCAGCGTCATGCGCAGCACCAACATTCACTGTTCATTGAGCTTCAACAAAACCAGATTCAGCTGCTGACAGTTCAAAACTGAAATAAAAACCATTTTATTTTTCCATTTCCACGGGCAGATTTTTGTCTCCTCTTTGACTGTGTGTGAAACTCAACAGTGACTATTCTATAATCTAACCATTGGCAGAAAAATGTCACAGATGCCAGTCTCACTGCTGTCCTCTTATTAGAGCTGAAGGTTTTCTTAAGAAATCATTTGGTCGGAAAGAGGAAGAGGAAACCTCCAAGTGATGTCTGCAAGTCTTTTGTTTCTTCACAGCAGCAGCTGAAAATCTGAAATGGAACCGAGCATCTTCATCTCGCCTGTTTGAAGCATTAAATCCTCACGATGGAAACTAGCTCCAGACTGAGGCTAGAATAAGTCTTCGGCTGCTCTCCTCTTCCTCTTTTGTTTTAACACGCTCACTTCTTTCTGCTGATGACTCATGTTTACTGTTCGAGGAACTGGTGGCGCTTTAGTCTGATTTAGAAAGTGACCACCAGGTCATGACTGATTCATCTGGGCTCTATTCACGCTGGCACAGCGATCAATGACGGGCTTTGTGTGTCTGTGATCAACCAGCAGCCACTACATCAGCCACCCACAACAAACAAAACATGCCACAGTCGGCGGTCGGCGCGCCACCATTCATCTGTCCTCTACATCTTCAGACTGCTAATTCAGGAATGATTGAGTCCGACTAAACACTCTGATGTACTGTGATTCTACCAGCCAGAGGTGTCCTGAGCGTCGCTCTGCCTGAGAGCAGCTTGTGTTTCTGTGTCTGTGGAGACAGGAGAGTATCAGTGTCCAGACCCGGTTTAGATTCAGTCTGCAGGTGGCACCACGTGAAATTCCATCCTGCGCCATGACCTGCAAACATCCTCTGTGGAGGCGTCGACAGAGGGACCACAGTCAAGTCGTGGTTTCCACCTGCCCGTCGGTGGGCGCGTTTTTACTCATACAACAGCCTCAGCAACAAGAACAGTCCCCAAGAAAGAGCAGAGGCAAAAGCCAAAGAAAACCACGTGCTACTATCATACAGTATGTGGCTGAATAAATTCATAAGCTCAAAGCCGGATAAAATAAGTTCATTTTCAAAAGTGATGATTTTTCATTTAACTGTGTCACACATGAGTGTCAGGTGGCTCCGTCCTCTCCTCCCTCTCTATCTGCCGGGTTGGTTAATCGTCCCTCTTGTTGAGCTTTGGCGGGTGACACCCTGCGGGAGGCAGCTAATGTTCTGTCTCAGTCTCTCACCGACTGATTATAGACCATAAGCCTGTTTGAGCAGTGGGCAGGGTCAGAAGACAATCAGAGGACACATAAGCAGCTGAGGGAAATATAGCTGTAATCTGCTAACGTAAGAGGAGACTGTGTCTTAGGTGCTCAACTTGGCATCACAGAAGAAGAAACTGTGGTGCAGCAGGTAGGGTGGTCAGCAACCTCAGGGTTGGTGAGCACAGCTTCATCAGTGTGACCACGTTGGAGCTCACACTGCAGCACTGATGGCTTCTATCTACATAGATGATCAATAACGTCCCTCTCTCCCTGGTTGGCATGGTGATGTTATCACTGGGGGGGGGTGTAGCTCCTCGCATAGTAAAACAAGCTGAGGTCAGGTACAGCCCTCATTTCATTGACACCTCAGGCTTCACTACAGACAGTTTCACATTAGCTCTGTGCTCCAACTTAAGACTGACAGATGAACTCACCACATCACACACCTTCACATGCTCAACTGAAGAATGTAGGACTTCTTTGTGGAAGTGGGAGCTGCCCGGCTCTTTCTCACCCCGTGTAGCTGCAGTTCATGTGAGGATAGAGTTTTAAGTAAAGCCACCCTCGCCTGCTCATCATGTGCCAACGCAGCCTGAACATTAACCTGCAGCCGCTGCTGTTATTACACAACTCAGTGAGCTGTGTTCATGTGACACAACACAACAACCTGCAGCTCTGCAGGTCCCAGCTTATTGTCATCGTTTCCTCTAAGTGTGGTCTCCCTTTATTTACTGTTTTTACACCAAATCTGTGTGATATGATTTAGTCAAATTAATATTATTGGCACTCCACACTAAATAGATGATCAGAAACACACAACTGATTCACCAGTAATGTTAAAAGAAGCAGCTTTTCTCAGGGACTCAGACCTGTTTCTGACTCAGCAGAGCTTGTTAATGGATCCACAAACGAGCAGAGTCAGCACAGGGACGGAGACGACAGCAGGAAACGTCCATGTGAACAGAGTCAAAGCAGATCAGATTAATTGATTAACACTGATGAAGCTGTGGGTTAATCAGTGCGGACACGACACAAAGACAGTTGATGGTACATGTGACAAATGTAGAACAACTCAATGAAACAGGGTTTAAAGCTAAAGAGATCCGTATATTACCCCCAGACTATAAATAAATTGATTTTACACGAGAGGGTCAACAATTAACCAACAACCTGAAAAAAATCTACAACTATGCTAAAGAAACCTCAGCGCGATGAAACCTGCACGTTGGAAAAAGTTTTTCAGGAAATGCTGAACCGAGCGTGCGGACGTGTTTAAACCAAACACAGTCTGTTTTTAGTCTCTGCAAATGTCTCAGCAGTCGCACATGGAAACACACAGGTGCAGTGATGAGGTGAGTGGCTCAACACAAACCCCCCCATGTTTAAGGTTAACACAAAGATGGACGTGATGATGTTTACAATGTTAAAACAGGAACAGAGAGAGTTCGCCTCTCCCATCACACAGGACATGATGATTCAAAGAGGTTGAACCGGAGCTGGGAACTCTTTAACTCCAGTAAGAGAAAAAGAGAAACTGAAAATAACTGGTGCCTCATTGCACAGTGTTTTTTACTTATTTAAAATAATAACAGATGGACTGATTCATTCTCACTGATCACGTTTTTAATGCAGGACTGAATGTTACTGAATAAACTGTAATAATGTTCATTAATGTGTTTTCTATATTTGTGAATCTCTGTATCTGATCGACACTGATGAAGCTTAGAGTCGATGTCGAAGGTGTTCAGCATTTCTGAAACGACGCCCCCGGTCTCTTCTGGCTCTTCCTCAGTGAAAACATTCAACAATCATTGTCTACCTCGCCTCATTGTTTAAACTGACGGTTGTAACTTCAGTATGAAGGAGAAAGAATGTGAGTGAAAATGATAAACTGGACAGAAACTAAAACCCTGCAGCTGTTTACTTGGATCTACTAGCAGCAAGTTAAGTTTGGTCTGTTCAAGACTTACACAACATTCAGCAGCACATTTTTAGGTCATCAATGACAAATATAACTGGTGAGAGAAACAATGCGTTGAGAGACTTAGCACAGTGAATAAAGTCCCGTTTCAGTAATGATCACCTAGATTGTTCTGTCTTTAGAAAGACTAAATGAATGGTGAAATGAATACGAGCCGTTACATTTCTTATGGGCTTCCACGTCGTTTCACGTCAAACAATGCAGCAATGTTTAAAAAGACCTTGAGAGTGAAGTGAATGGTCCAGACTGAATCCTGGGAGTTTCTGTGCTGCAGATGAAACTACACCCTCAGTGGGAAAACGACACAAATACAGAAGGCGTCTTGTTAGCACAGACCTCACTACCCAGAAGGAAAACATTAAGCTTCTATTATCAAGATCAGTCAGAGTGAAACTGAGAGGACGCACGTGAGTAGTCTGCGCAGTATGAGGCAACTAGTAAATACGCGAAATTGTTAGATGGAATCAAAACAAGAGATCTCACAGTTAGAAAGTCTTTCAACCTGCAGCTGTGCGTGCTGGTTTCTGTGCGTATTCTTTTACGTGGTCTACAGCTCAGCTCTCAGCAACATTTGGAAACGAGCCTGTCAGGAAAACAGAGCTGAAACTTCCTCTAAGCTGGAGAGAGAAACACAGCACCCACAACAGGGTGGAGTTTTTTTCCCTTTTCTAGATTTATAGAGCAAGGACAAGCCTCAGCAAGCAGCAGTTTATAACCAGAATCTGAAGCGAATACCTGCTCACCAGACGAGAAAAATGTCTGTTGTTCTACAGGATCAACACCAGTCACACAGAGAGCAAAAGTGTCCGTGAGCCAGGACGAAGATTACACGTTGTAAGGCAACCTCAATAGCGTGTTCACAGCTGAACCAAAACTCTAAATTCAACACCATAAAACTATTTAGAGATTTTACAGCAGCTGTGTCACTCGGCAGTTAAACATTTACAGTAACTGTATGTGTAACTTTGATAGACAGCTTCTTGTCGGTGTAGAAGCCACCCACACTGACACACTCATCACCTTTACTGTTTGCTTTGTGATCAACCAGTGGACCAGGACAATATTCTGAAACCTCAGCTGAAATGTGTCCGACAGTGCACATTTCACCTTAATTTTCTACTTCCTCCTTTTACAAAGTGGACAAGAGCCAATAAAAATTAACCCCACATGCTGAAGGACGACAAAGAAAGGCTGCAGACCAGACCTCACGTGCTGTGCGGCAGACTGAGAAGCTGTTTCACAGCCTGTCTGGGCCACGATCACCAAGAGACCAGCAGGAAGCTTTCATATTCAAAGACTGACTATTAAAATGCTTTACCGACTTCCTGGATGGCAGATAACAGATAAACTCTTCTTTTCGTGGCTGGTGACTAAACAAACAGCGTTAGGTTACTAACCGAGGACACATAAAGCACAGTAATGTGTATCCACAAGCATTAACTTTCCTAACAACCTTTAATCCACAGTAAACAGAGTTTCCCGTAAACAGTTAAATACTATATTAAGCACGCTAACACGCAAACACGAACCAACTTAAATATTAGCTTGATTTATTAAAGAATAACAGCATAAAACGAAAAGTAACCACATTTACGTTACTGTAACGTTTAGATAATAAACTGAATAAGACTCGATGTGTATACAACACTGCACTGAGCTTTTTGAAGTTGGACAAACAGTAAAAACGACGTTCACGGCTGAGTTTAAAGCGCGTTTCTTAACTGCGTGTTTCAGCGCGGAACTGAAAGCTACGTTAGCCGTTAGCTCAGTTAGCCATTTTCTACTCACTTTGTCCTCCTCGGGAATAAGAGTTTCCGCGTCCTTTTTCACATCTTTCTGTGCCAAGGCGGTGTTAAAAGACACTTTAACCATCCTGGAACAAGCGTTGACAAACTCTTATTCGCAAAAAATACGTCAAATAAGCTGAAAAACAAACTAAGCAGAGACGATTTGCCCCCGAGTGAGTCACTCGCACTTCGTCCCGGACAGTCTGATTTGTTGCTATGATAACGGCCGCGGTAAGATAGGCGACTTCGCGGCTTCCGGTTTGGTTTCAAAATAAAACCAACCAACCCTGGCAACCTTTTGTCAGAAACACTATCAGAAAGGTTGCCAGGTATTCACCATAAGATTAATAATCGAAATGTCTATAGGTGGCTATAAATTAATATTTAAAGTAGACAAAAAGCGGCAACGTAGATAAATACATATGCAAATAATATATATTAAAAAAATTCTAAATACATTAGGACATAAATAATGCTAGAAATAAAACAACCGAGGAAAAAATAAATGTAAAATTGAGCTTGGAATAATTAAAACTATGTAGAAAAACTTAGTACATATACTGTAAAAATATATATATATTTGGTGTTATTTGAGTGAGTTTAGTTTATAAATTAAAAATAAATATTTTTATTTGGCCCCAAGACCCGAACCTAAAATGAAGTATGACAAATACACTTTAATCATTATCTTTATCTCTGCTAAAAAAAAGGCAATTATAGGTATAAATGAAAAAACATTTATAGGACAAAAAAGTTGGTGGTGGCAGCTGGAGGGGAAATGCGCTATGTTTGCCGCCCACTGCCCCCTGTAGATTCACCTCTGTAGATTCACCTCTGTTCCATGCTGAATTCTTTCTACTCGCGACTAAACGGGGTTGTGCTATTTTATTTTGAAGTTTAAGGTTGCATTTTCGGAGGCGACTTTTTTTACTGTGTCTATCTTGATGTATAGGTGCACAGTTCTCCAGGAAAACCACACTCTACCACAATCGGTCATTGAGAAAGGATTGAGTGTTTTTTAATCCGTCGAGTACGGCAATGGACACAAGTCAAGAAATATAATTTCACTGTATCCAACCTTTAGTTTTAAGAAATACTTTCTCTGATCATCAAAGTATTTTAAAAACTACTGAACTTTTAAAAGCAGATAATATTTACATTTCGTGCATTTATTTAGACAATATTACATTTGTACTGCAAATAAAAAAGAAATAACATTTAGAAAACTGTGGCAAAGGACCGAATCATGTATTAATAGAAATTAGAACAATAATCTGTGTAACTGTTGAGACAGTGTGGAACAAGAACAACAACAGCAGCAGAAGAAAAAATGCAGCAACTTAATGTACTGCATCATGCATAATAATACCTAAATATTTATTAGGTGTTATTGATTTATTTATTAAATCTTCCTTTATTTACAGCACCTGTAAAATAGCTAAAGCTGTCCCACAAGTGTAGCACAATAAAAATATATTTCCCGCTTAACTACTATTTTAAAATGAGTAATATTTCAGTACATCAAAGTAGACTAAATGTACTTAATCACTAAGTGTCTAGATACAATAAAGCAGGTGCAACACGGAGAATATATTCCACTGCGCTCCGGTAGATGGCGGTATTGTAGATCCTTACCGAAAATCACCTCAAGCAGCAGCAGAAGCGCGTCACTTCCTGTCTTGCGCAGAGGCGACGCGAAGGCAACTATGGCGGCGAGTGCAGAGAAGTCAACGAAAGAGCGGCTTCTGTCTGCTCTGGATGATTTGGAGGTTTTATCTCGGTAAAATACAACATCGTGTGTTGTTCTTTTTGTTGCGTTTACAGTCTTTTTACAAAACTGTTGTTTATTGTGGTGTAATCAGGTGCAGTAGTTACTTCAAGTCTCTGCCGTTGCTCGTTATTTACTCACCGTGTGTTTTCGCTCCAGGGAGCTGATCGAGATGTTGGCTCTGTCCAGGAGCCAGAAGATGCCCCCGCATGGAGAGGACACTCAGGTAACCCACCAAGGCCTGGGGGATGTCAGAAACCAGATGAAGCCTCATACCGTGCTGTTTCCTGATGGTCTGAGTGTTTCGTCCTCAGATCCTGGAGCTGCTGGTGAAAAGGGACCGGGAGTTCCAGGAGCTGATGCAGGTGGCTCAGCAGCAGGGGAAGGTGCACCAGGAGATGCAGCTGCTGGAGAAGGAGGTGGAGAAGAGAGACAGCGACATCCAGCAGCTCCAGAAGCAGCTGAAGGAGGCCGAGCACATCCTGGTGTGTTGGTGTTGATGTGTATAAAAAGCTATTTTTACATCTCATTGATGATGCATTCAGGGACAGTCCTGAACAGAGATTAATGTATGAAGTGCTCCCACAGACACTAAATGATTATAAATGGTTTCAAACAAACACAAGACAACAAGCTGTCGTTTCTATTCTGCCGAGACATTAAGCTGCTTTTTTCTTCTCTTATTTAGGCCACTGCTGTGTACCAGGCGAAAGAGAAGCTCAAATCCATCGACAAGGCCAGGAAAGGTGAGCTGGCACAGCCGAGAAACCCCGAGGCTGTTCACTCGCTGTTCATGTCTCACGGCCCGTGTAAGGATTGTCTTTTCATTCTGTGCAGGAAGCATCTCATCGGAGGAAATTATCAAATACGCTCACAGGATCAGTGCCAGCAACGCCGTGTGTGCTCCTCTCAACTGGGTCCCAGGTAGGAAACCGTCGGCTCCCTTCACACCTCCGTAAGTTGTCCATATGATGATTGATGATATCATCCTGCGTCTGTTTGCCAGGCGATCCACGCCGACCCTACCCCACTGACCTGGAAATGCGCAGTGGGATGCTGGGTCACATGGCCAACCTTCCGACCAACGGGGTGAACGGACACCTGCCAGGTGACGCTCTGGCCGCTGGAAGGTTACCAGGTGAGAACATCTGCTAGGACAGGCGAGGCGACTAATGGACTATTGATGTAAATCAGCAACTGAAGACAAAACGTTGCCGCGGCCTCATGTAAACCTCTGTTGGTCAGCACTCGGTGCCCTGACACTGCTTTAATGTCTTCACCCTCACTGAGGAGACAGACGATCTGGATACTAGCAGCATAATCAACACGGGCTGCTGTCGTGCTTTGTTTCATTCACAAACATGTTAAAACGTGACAGGAGAGCAGAAGGATTTAGAATTTAACAGTCAGCTGTTGTGTTAGAGGAGATGTTACCAGTCTGTGGTAGGGGGGTAGGGGTGCTGAAAACAATCTTCTCCGTTCGAGCAAACTCATGGAGCCAGAGGTTCATGTGACACCATTTTCCATGTAACCCCGTAAAAAGACGACAGCAGGTCACAGAGTAACCTCCGGTTCTCCTCTGTCTCCTCAGACGTCCTGACGCCTCACTACCCCTGGCAGTCCTCCGACGTCTCCGTGGGGATGCTGCCTCCTCACCACGGCAACGACTTTAACCTTGAGCCTCCGGGCCACAACAAGGAGAACGAAGACGATGTGGAGGCCATGTCAACCGATTCATCGAGCAGCAGCAGCGACTCGGACTGAGAGACCGGGAGTGAGTGTGTTTGTCATTAAGCCGACATCCTGTCAGCTGAACTCATCTGTTTGTAACTGCTACATTTTCTTTATGGATTCTGTTCTGCACCACGGTTTCACATTTCGAACAAAAGTAACTGATTTTAAGTTGTTTCCTAGCAGTGCTCACGTCACGTTAACTAGCTGCTGACTGTTGCTTCTTATTTACTGTACAGACATGAGAACAGGATCCATCTGTGTCTGAAGAAGTGCTCGTCCAGCGACTCCTGTGTGTGATCAATGATATCTGTCAACACAGTTCAAACACACATTAGCATTAACCTGAATGTGCTGATGGTTCATGTTTGTGTGTGTGTTGGGGGGGGGGGGGTAACTATGTGAACAAACGCTGTTATTTGTGTGTAAATAAGTTTGTACATACTGGGCCTGTAAATAAAGCAGTTTTTGAATAGAAAGTTTTTTGTCTGTAGTCACCAGGAACTGTTAAACATGACCTAAAAGCCTAAACATAAATTCCTTGTGTGTGTTTACTAAGCAATAAACCTGATTCTGAGATACGAGCAGGTACGTTATCAAAACCACGAGTCAACTCATTATGAGATGAGGTAAAACTGATGCCTGAAGTTAGGAGCAGAAACCAGGTGAAATGCAAACAACAAAACAGGAAAACACAGAATATTTAGTTATTTTTCCATCTGATACTTCTACAAAACAGTACTTTTACTCTTTATACTCTAAGTACGCTGCTGATGATACTTATGTACTTTTAAGTAGAATTTGAAAAGAAAACTATCACATGTAATTGAGTGTTTGTACCTTGTTGTGTTGGTACTTGTACTTAAGTAAATGATCTATTTTTTCCCCTCTGCTTATTGTGGCGAAGTAGGTTAAAAGTCACAGCACTAGTGCTGCGTTCAGGATCTCTGTGTAAAATCCCAAAGCCAATTATAGTCAAATGTATAAGAGATAATATTGCAATATAGAAACGGAGTACTGACGGGTCCTGCATTCCCATTATACGTGTTTAGATCTAAGTACAGCAGAGTGGGATCTAGTTCTATTTGTTTTGAAATGACTATTACCAAATGAGCCACGTTAGTCACACAGAATAACAAAAGTTTTTTATTTAAACATCAGATGATTCACTTCAGTTGTTTTTGTCTCCTTTTTGCAAACAAAAAGGAGACAAAAACATATACACTGAAAGAAGCATAAAACCACTATTGTGCGTTTATTTTGAAACGATTTTATACTTTCCGACAGTATGTGAAGGCAGCGCCGGGGGACCAAACTTTGCAGGGTACCACGCATGCGCGGTACTTACTGCGCTGTAGAGGGAGACATGGCGGCGTCCCTGATCTGCGGCCGTTTGACGGCCAGCCTGAGAAACTCGGGGGCCAGAAACACCCTCGGCTCCGCATCCAAGGTGAGTGTGAGGCCGCGGGGAAGCGAAGCTCTGCAGCCTCGGCAGGTGTCTGCGCGGGCGTGTGCTGTTTTTGAGGACGGTAACACCGACCGTTCAGAACTGACAGGGTCAAGTTTGACATTCATTGAGTTCCGTTGTTTTGGATAGCATGCTAACATACCGCGGAGCTAGCTACCGCGTTATCCGTGCTGCCACCGCTGCTGAGCGGGGGAGGCGCGCAGGAGCCCCCGCTAACGCCCGCACATTCCGCTCAGCCTGCTCCTGGGTGCGCAGACCTGGGACCTCGGCCCCTCGGTCCCGCTGCGTCCAACGGTACAGAGCCGGGCGAAACCAGCAGCTGCAGGACCAGAGCCGGGCGAACATGTTCGAGTCCCGGCGGGTGGTGACTGTCAGTTCGACACAGTGATTTCTCTGCTCCTGCACAAGTCAAGCAGAAGGCAGCAGCTCGTTGTCTCTTTGTAGTAACTGATCAGGACAGAACAGCAGGACCAGTATGGGACCGTGGTTGTGGTCCGGCCCAGTCAGGCTGAGCCTCACTGTCCGTGTTTCAGATCACTGCTCACTGTTTCTCTTTCCTAACAGGTAAATAAAAGTGTGATTAAGAACTTTCACGTTTCCACTTAAAGTCTTCCCCTGCTGGTTCTCAAGGTCCTGGCTGGTTCCTCTGGACTGTTTGGAGCCCATGTGTCCCAGCCGCAGCCCCCCCACCTGCAGCAGCAGCAGAGGAACCTGTCCCTGCACGAGTACATGAGCATCGGGCTGCTGAAGGAAGCCGGCATCTCTGTGCCCGCCGGCTTGGTGGCCAGTTCCTCGGAGGAGGCGTACGCCGCGGCGAAGCAGATCGGTGAGCTACGTCGTGTTTGTAGTTATTTTATTTGTCCGGAGCATGTGGAGCTGAACGTCGCTGTAGAATCAATCAGTTGAAATCAATGATTCCAGCAGAGTGTCAGATGTGACCAGGACTTTGTTCTCGTGAAGCCCCCCTCCACCCGCCGAGCTCTGCGTGTTCGGAGGTTCACGCGAGCTCAGGTTTCATGAAGTACTTCTCTCTGCAGACGTTTCATTTTCTCACCCTGAAAGTGAAAGTTTAAAGCAGAAGCAGCAGGAAACGCTGAGGACGTGTGGAAGGATTCCCACACATCAGAAACAGACTGTGCTGGCGCCTCGTGACCTTTGTGTGTCTGTGGGTGAAGCTGAATTCACACAGTCTAAACTTAGCCCCCCACCACCACCGTGGTGTCATTTGACGCTCAGAGTTTAGTGTCTCTAAGTTCTTTAAGTTCTAGTTCTGCGCTGGTGGGGAATGAGGATGGAATGACCCCCCCACCCACCCCCTCCCCGCGCTCTGATGGTGCCGCTCCGCTCTTCCTGTCTGAGGAATGTGCAGAACGTCTCTTTGAATAATTTGTGTGTTCTGACGGCAGCAGCGAGGTGAAGGTTACACATGAACACTGGTGACACGCTGACTGTGTGTGTGTGTGTGTGTGTGCGTCAGGTTCAAAGGACCTGGTGGTGAAAGCCCAGGTTCTGGCCGGCGGCAGAGGAAAGGGGACGTTTGAGGGTGGACTGAAGGGAGGAGTGAGGATCGTCTACTCGTAAGTGTGTGGTTACCGTGGTAACTTTTTAACCCTCTGAAATGAGACTGAGCGATGATGTGTGTAGATGTACTACTGATACTGCATGTGGGTATTCATACTTCTAAACGGATGGTACAAGTTCTGGTATTTGTTCCCGTTACTTCACCTGAACAAACTCAGTCTTCTCCTCTCCAGCCCCGAGGAGGCCCGCGACATTTCATCCCAGATGATCGGCCGAAAGCTGTACACCAAGCAGACCGGGGAGGCGGGGCGCATCTGCAACCAGGTGTTCATCTGCGAGCGCAGGTACCCGCGCAGGGAGTACTACTTCGCCATCACCATGGAGCGGTCCTACCAGGTGAGACAGACGCAGCACACGCAGACTCTGTTAGTCCACTGGACCCAGTACTTGGAGTCCTGCCGGCACAGGTTTGTGCCTCTAGGTGGCAGCACAGCACTGAAGCTGTGAAGTGTGAGGGTGGCTTCAGACAGAGACGGCGTCTCAGCGTCCCGTAGGTTCAGTGGACGAGTCGGAGCTTGGAGGAGCTGAATGCAGACGAGGCTGAACGTGAACAAGTGGAAAAGTCCCAAACAACCTGTGGATTATTCTCAGCTGCAGAAATCATGATGAAACGAGTTACTTAATGAAAATACGTCTGTTTTATCTTCATCTTACTTCTGTCCAGAGTTTTCATGTGAGTGTTAAACTGCTCTTCCCCCTCTGTCGCGTCCCTCAGGGCCCCGTGCTGATTGGCAGCTCGCAGGGGGGCGTGAACATCGAAGATGTGGCGGCTGAGAACCCGGACGCCATTGTGAAGGAGCCCATCGACATTGTGGAGGGCATTAAGATGGAGCAGGCTGTCAAGGTACAATCAATAGTAGATGGAGGCTGGAGATGTTCCCACTGTGTGGTTTGTGCTGCAGGAGAAATCAAAGAGGAGGAGGAAGAGGAGTGCGTTTCATTTCTCAGAGGGAAAACTATTTTGTGAAGAAGATCCGGGTGCATTCAGGTCAGAGCAGGGAGAAACAGCTGCTTCCTCCCAGCTGGTTAAAGGGGCGGTTGCTGTGGTTTTCCCTCAGGGTCCAGTTTGTGTGGGGGGGTGGACACGGTCAGAGGTCATCGGTGCAGGTCATCGGTGTTGTGAGGCGTTCAAGAACGACACAGAGTGTAGGTCAACAAATCAAAAAGGGATTTGGAGATTCGTTCTGATCCAACGACGTCTTCTCTTTTCCTTCATGTCACATGAAGCACATTAGTAAATCTGTGCAGCAGGTTTCCTTCCTCCTCCTCCTCCTTTCTCCTCCTGTTTTACACTAAAATTAATGTTTTATGTGACTCATTAATGATAATTACACAGTTTCTGGGGCCAAAAATATCTTCAAACTTATTTTAAAGTCCGTGATTAAACGAATGTTGAACAGATTTGTTAGAGTCTGTAAAACCTGCAACAGGAAAAGATTCTTTATTCTTTATTCTCCAACCACTTTGTCTTTAGGAAACTTTCTATCTGGTGCAAATACACCTCCTCTACTACACCTCCTCATGCAGCGCTACACCTCTACCACACCTACTACACCTCCTCATGCAGCGCTACACCTCCTTTACTACACCTGACTTCAGTCACCGCGTGGCTCCAACATGTTTTTTTCACGTGTCAGAACATTAGAAGTTTTGCTGCTGTGTCTAAAGTAGCTGCAGGTGTGTTGTGCTGACTCGAGGGTTCTGTGTTGCTGCAGGTCGCTCAGAAGATGGGCTTCCCGCCGGCGCTGGTGAACGAGGCGGCGGAGAACATGATCAAACTCTACAACCTGTTCATCAAGTACGACGCTTCCATGGTGGAGATCAACCCCATGGTGGAGGACTCCTCCGGCATCGGTAGGTGCCCGCTCTCAGGATCAGACTGTTTCTGTGCTGCATTCAGGAGCAGCGCGTCAAAATGTGGAGGAGTGAGTTTGAACCCTGCTCCGGCTGAACATTAGCATGTTAGCTGGTGACGACGCTCAGGGAAAGATGAGGCACACACACACAGTAAAAGTGTGTCTCTGCTCGTTGACAGTGATGTGCATGGACGCCAAGATCAACTTTGACTCCAACGCAGCGTGGCGCCAGCAGCAGGTGTTCGACATGCGGGACTGGAGCCAGGAGGACCCCCGAGACCGGCAGGCCGCCACAGCCGACCTCAACTACATCGGCCTGGATGGAACTATCGGCTGCCTGGGTTAGTGCAGAGCCCCTGGTTCAGATCTGGATCTGTCCCAGTCTGATTCAGGTCTCAGTGCTTCATGGCTCCGGTCTGAGTCTCTGTGGTCTGGACTTCAGTCCCAGTCCCTTACGTACCTTGTTGGTTGCTCTTCCAGTGAACGGGGCGGGTCTGGCCATGGCCACCATGGACATCATCAAACTTCACGGGGGCACGCCGGCCAACTTCCTGGACGTCGGAGGTGGAGCCACAGCGCACCAGGTGACGGAGGCCTTCAAGCTCATCACCTCAGACAGGAAGGTAAAAACAGCTGGCGCTAAGCTTAGCTTAGCATAAAGGAGGAAACGTGAGTCACGGCTGCTGTGTCGCTGTGTCAGGTCCAGGCCATCCTGGTCAACATCTTCGGAGGCATCATGAGGTGTGACATCATCGCCCAGGGGATCATCATGGCTGTGAGAGACCTGGACCTCAAGATCCCCATCGTAGTGCGGCTACAAGGTAAAACTGTTAGTGCAGCTGGAGCCTGTGGTGTGAGCACATCGGTCAGGAACATGTGTCTGTGACGTCTTTTATTTGCTTAGGGACGAGGGTGGACGACGCCAAAGCTCTGATCGCTGCCAGTCCGCTGAAAATCCTGGCCTGTGACGACCTGGACGAAGCTGCAAAGATGGTACACACACACACACACACACACACACAGGAAACGTGGGAGATACAGACCTTCACATTAAAAGCCTCAAACTAGCGTAGCAGTCACAGCGCGGTGGAACATGTGAGGTTCATTCATCAGAGCGCAGACAGAGCACGTTAGCAGCTGAGGAGCAGGTGGAGCAGATCAACTGCCTTTAGAAGCAGAGACGTTGTTCACGCTGGAGGAAGCTGATGAAGCTGTGATGGAGCTAAGTGTCTTCCTGTGTCCGTCCTCAGGTGGTGAAGCTTTCTGAAATTGTCTCGCTGGCAAAGGAAGCTCAGGTGGACATCACCTTCCAGCTCCCCATCTAAGACATCCACCTTAGGACACCCTCCCTCCTTCAGCACCTCCCCTACCACACCCACCGCCTCCACCACCCTGAGGGAGCTGACGGAGACAAGCTCGGACAGTTTTCTCTTTCTGACTGTGGCACGATGGCAGCAGCAGGTTTCAGCTCGTTCAGTCCCGCTGGGACGTCGGGTCTCCCCCCTGCGTCTCCCCCACGTGTTTTCTCTAACTTATGTTGCACTTGAGTCGATACGCACAAACTGCCCCTCCCCCCGCTCCACCCACCTCCGCGCTCAGAGGGAGACTCGCGGTGACGGACCAAGTCGCGATGAAGCTGCTGCATGTCCCGTGAATCTACGCGCAGCTTTGCATGAGCTCCTTCAGTGTGACGTAGAAATGTAACAATAAAAGATGGTGTTCGCACCCGGAGGCTCCTCGTGTTATTCAGTGCCGGTACGGGCGCGGTGCAGACACACACACACACAATGACACACACACACACACACGTTAACACGCACACACACGTTAACACACACACACACGTTGACACACACACACACACACACGTTAACACACACACACACGTTAACACACACACACGTTGACACACACACACACGTTAACACACACACGTTGACACACACACACACACACGTTAACACACACACGCTGATGGAACATTATCTGTGCTGCATGAAGAGCCGCGTCCTGGATGATCGATGTACCATTAGAGGCTAAACCCCCCCCACCCCCCACCAAAGATCTTTTTATCATTAAAGTGTTAAATCACTAACTAACGGTGTTCTGTTCATGGGGAGTTAAACCTGGACCCTTCTCCCGGTGGATGAACCTGTAACCTGCCGTCCTGCCACAGCTCAGTAAGCTCTGGATGTAACATGCCCCCCCCGTCATTTCTTATATCTTGTAAATAACCAGTCTGATGTTCTCACTGTAAAATATTTATGCTCTTGTCAGAGTACGACAGAAAGAAAACCAATAAATTCAGAGAAGTTTCTTTGGTCATTTCCAAACGTTAACGTTGTAAAAACAACTTTTCAAATTGATTCAACTATTTCACTTCATTATCAAACAACCTGCCTGATGTCGTGTGCGTCCGCCTGAGGTCACATGACCCACCAGCCCGGCCCACCTTCAGGTCAGAGGTCAGAGACGATGATGATGCACGTGTGAAGGAAGGAAACGGCACAGACGTCGGCTGAGCTTTTAAATCTGATTCTGCTGTAAACGCTAATTGTTCATTAATTATTAATGTGGGTCAGATCTCGTGAGTCTGAATCAAAAATGAGCAACAATAAAAATACGTATAGAAAATAATATTTTAGGAAATCTGCTACTTTCATGTGTCTTTGTTTAATAAATGTCATCTTAGAGAAAACATGAACAGATATGATTCATGATTTGCTGAGTTTTAGGAGATTTACAGATTAAACTTATGATGTAAATGTGTCTGGATCACGGTCCGTTCGGTACCATCGCAGCTCTAGTAACAGAAGCACCACTTTCTTTGTGTCGACACGTTTCACGTCTGGACTCCCGCGTCCTCTCCACTCGGCTCCGCCCACGCGTGAGCTCTAATCTGCCGCCGCCGGCTGCTCGGGGTCTGTCACGGCGACGTGGGAGGACGAGGGAACAAGCGATGAGATTAAAAACAGATGTTACATAAGAGCAGAGAGTCTCTGCAGCTCCTCGTGAGACGAGTCCATGAGACACATCGTCACACGGTTCCACTGCCTTTAGTTTCCGTCTGAAACGAGCCGGGGTCCAGAGAGCTGATGGTGCAGGTGGTGGAGGTCCTGAACAGGTGCAGACTCACGCTGATACCAGTTCAGAGGTCGCGTGTGTGTGTTACAGCCTCTTGGTTGAGAACATACTGCAGCGTGTCAGCTGTTCGCTCCTCTCGTCAGGGCCACGCGGAGACAAACGCTCCACAGCATTCGTTTCACCAAAAGTTTCACCTGGAAACACGACAGACTCTTATGAACTGAATCAGGCTGTTCCAGGGACTCGGCACGGATCAGCTGCCACAACGAGCTCGGTCCGGATTCATCCGCTGACTGACGGGTTTCCAGAACCATCTGTCTCACATCATCCCCGGAGGAGACGCGGAGACGTTCTCCTCCGGGGACTCCAACAAACATCACGTCTCGGAGAGCGAACAGCTGCAGAGAAGATTCAGCTGCTGAGGTGCTTCTCTCTCTGCTCTGCTTCGTCCTCTGCTACGTTCACAGCAGCAGGTGTTTCAGTGTCTGTTTCTGTCTTTATTCTTTTCTTAAACTTAGCCCCACTTTTTGTTGGGGACTCCTTCCTCAGCCTTTTTGGACATTTCCACGCTGTAAGAAGAACACGAGCCTCACGGCAGCAGAATGATGCCTGCAGTGCCAGATGTGTTGCTAGGTAGTGTCTGTGGGTCAGACAGACAATGTGCTTCTTCTCTCCCCACTGAGGTCACTTCTAGCGGCGATGACGACGTAAACGTCTCAAACGGAGCCGAGCTCGTCTCTTTGACCCGTGGATTGAGCAGCGTGTACAGAACCACGTAGGAACATTTGATGCAGGTCCTGTGAAACGCAGCAGCTCAGTTTGGTTTCATATTGTCTGTCTGTGTTAGCAGCTAGTTCACAGTCAGAGACGGAGACAGTGTGACATTCAGCAAAGGTCAGGAGACAGTGTGACCGCCGCTCGCCGTCACTCACTGATGCCGTCATATGAACCAACACACGGTCAGTCACTGACCGTTACCTGGTTTCTGCAGAAACGACAGGTGGACGTGGTTGAGACACTGACAGGACAAAGAAAAAAAGGGTTCACACAGTTTCAGCAACTAAACTCCAGAAAATGTTTGACATTCTTTGACCGCCTCTGATGTTTGACGGCGTGTCTGCGGTTGATCGTCCATCAGGTCTCCGCCTGTGTGTGTCTCAGTAAACGTCCCACGGCGCTGACATTTCTGTGCGGGGTCAAACACTCATCAGACACTTCATCGTAAGTCTTCATGCATCAGGACCAATAAACCTAAATCTTCTGACTTTGACTTCTGCTCTGAGGCGTGGAGCGGGTCAGAGCCTGGACTGGACTGGACCAGGACCCTTCACCAGCCTCGTCTCACACAGGTTCAGCTTTTTAAGGCGGCAGCAGGATGAAAACGCCTGCTTCGTCTAAACTGTCACTGAAGAGTCACCTGATCGATGAGGCCGCTAAAGGTCGTCTGACATTTTATTCTGAGCACGTGTTCCTTCTCCACAAACACAGACACAAACATCCAGAATGAATCTGTGAACTAACACGACTCTAAATCTCAGTGCAGCGGAGACTTCGACGCATCAGGAAGTAGACGGACGCAGCTACAGACGAGGACATGGCCGATGACGGTGTGTCTGCGGGTCTCTGGACCCGGAAACAGCTCAAGACTGAGGAGCCACTGCTCAGCAGGAAGGATACGACTCTTAAAATGCAGCTTAACAGCAAAATACTAATCACTCATTTATGCAGCGACACCAAACTCTGACCGAGTCTGCTGCTAATACGCACATTTAAAAACATAGTCCCCCACGTGTGTGTGTGCGTGTGTGTGTAACAGGCAGCTCTGCACACACTCATTCTGTGAACCAGACATCTTCTGACCAACAGCTGATGGTTGGTTCTGATGCTGATGTTGTTCTGCTGCCTCTGAATGATCTGATCGTGTCGTCCAGTCTCTCGTTGCGTGTCGTGACCTTCACTGACCCCGAGTTCCCGCTGTCAGCATCACCACGGCGTCTGACTAAAATACCATTTGGAGGTGGGATGTGTCCCGTTGTCCTGCAGAGCGCGCCGTGACGCAGTGCATACCTACAGCGTGATGGCTGCGTGCTGAAAATCCCTGCGGCTAAATCAGAGTCAGGTGCAACGACAGATTCAGATTTTCTTTCAGACACGCGTCACTTTCAGCTGATGATGGTGGATAAGTTGTCATGGTGACACCTGCTCCGGCACCAGCCTCTCCGTCTCTCTCTCCACTGCGAGTTGAAGTTGAAGTGGAGGTTAAAAATAAGCAGGTGAAGTCTGATGACATGTAATCAGTGCTGCCAGCTGCAGGCAGGAAACATCTGTCAGCACCGACAGACGTGCTGCTCACCACATGTCATGTAGCTGTTAAACGACTTATTCCAAGTCAGACTCGCAAAATTATACCAAAACCTACTAAACCATGTTTGTACACTGCTGTTTTTCACTGTGGTGTCTGCTGCCGAAGGCTGCAGTTCCCAGAGGCGCCTGCAGCCCTGGGGGCGCTGTATCAACAGAGTAGGAGCAAAACGCACAGTAGAACTCGTGGAGCTTGTTCTTCCTAATTACAGGGACACTTTTCCTGCTTCCTTGTTGCAACACGTCCACAGAGACGAGGAGATTTAAACGGTTCCTCCAGCAGGGAAAACGAGCAAAGGTCAACCAGGAGGAGGAGGAGGAGGAGGAGGAGGGCAGCCGCGCTTTGTGAGCTTAATGTCACCTAACGAGCGCTCCGGGGATTCTGGGAGTGCGAGTCTGTTGAGGAGATTCTGACTGTGGAGACATTTCCGCAGGTCGTTGGCCTGAAATGATGGAGAATATGAATGTTCATCACTGACCTTTCAGCGAGTTGTTTCCACACACAGCCTGCAGCCGCGTGATTTAACCCTGAAGTCCCCGAGTGTGTGTCCTCACAGTGGTGCTGTCAGCGACACACACGTCAAGCGCTCCGACCCAGTGTGAGCCCACCGTGTTGGTTTCCTCCTGAACGGACAGAAGTTAGAGACGCAGCCGTTCCAGCTCCTCGATGATCAGCAGGACGTTCAGCTTCAACCTAAACCAGCGTTAAACACGATCCAGACGCGTAACGACTTGTTCAGACGCTTTGAATCTACGAAGCTCCGATGACTTCAGTGACGTTAACAGACGTTAGAGTCTCTCCCTCCCTCCCCCCCCCCCTCTCCCCCCGGGCCAAGCTGCTGCACGATGTAATAACCTCTGAATGAGCTCATTTGAACTCTCGGCCAAAGTGGGGAGAATTTAAACTGGTGTGAAATGAATGAAGCAGCGGTGAGCAGCCGTGTGAGCGATGGCTCCTGATATAGAAAAGCTATTTCTGGAAGAAACGGGCTGAGTCACGGCGTCACGAGCTTCTGGGTCTGGTTCTGTGCAGATAAGTCACCTGTAGGAACAAACGATGGACGCAGGACAGCTGTGAGGTCCGGTTTCCTGCAGGTTTTAACGCCTCCCATCTGTTTCCCAGCAGCCACTGCAGCAGCAGACTGAACAGTCGCCGTGACAACGAGCGTCTCCAGCAGCAGGCCGTCTTCCTCCTTCCTCTCCAACTCTTCCTCACAAAGATCAGCTGCTCTGATCTGGTGCAGTGAGCGGAGTCTGAAGCCTCCTTCCAGGAAACGGAGTCAGACCCGTCAGGTGGTTCTGGTCCAGGTTCTGGTTTCAAACGAACCCAAACACCTGAGTCTGTTATTTCTAAGGTTACAACGCTACGCTACGTCCAGCTCCTCCTCGTCCAGCTCCTCCTCGTCCTGCTCCTCCTCGTCCAGCTCCTCCTCGTCCAGCTCCTCCTCGTCCTGCTCCTCCTCATCCAGCTCCTCCTCATCCAGCTCCTCCTCGTCCTGCTCCTCCTCATCCAGCTCCTCCTCGTCCTGCTCCTCCTCGTCCAGCTCCTCCTCGTCCTGCTCCTGCTCGTCCTGCGCCTCGATCCTCTGCCTGATGATGATGATGGGTGTGAGAGATTCAGTTCTTCTTCGTCTGTCCTCTTCCTCCTCCTCCTCCTCCCACCTCGCCCCGCTCGCTATTCTCTCTTCTTCACATAATAAAAGTCAGGCTGTGCGAAGAGGAGTCGTCTCTGGGGAAACGTTCAAACGAGGAGATGTTCTGATATAAAAATATGATAATCAACACTTAAAAATGTTCTTGAGCTTCTTCCAGAAATCGGGTTTCACAGAGGACACTTTTCATTTCAGCATTAAACACTCACAGATATGAAGTTAGAAGAAATATGAAGCCAGCGAGGAACAAGAGTTCACTCCCTGTCCTGTGGGAACGACCCGACCGGGCCGCAGCAGGCCTGGTTCTGTTAAAGGGAGTCGTGCACCAGACACAGACGTGTTTGCTCTGTGAGCAGTGAAGAAGCGTCTAAGCACACGATCGATGAACCTCCAGAGCCTGAAAACCGAGGCAAAGATAAAACCTAATCCCTCTCAGATCTCCCCGGGGAGACGACAGGAAGTGGGGGAAATGTTTGGGATCAGTTCTGCTGGTTCCTCTCATTTAACCTGCGAAAGCTTCTGAACCTCATAAATCCAGACGTTGAAATAAATATTAAAAACAAAGCTTCTGCAATCGACCTGAGAGCCGCTGGAAGGAGCAGCATCATTTCGTTTCTCGCGTAACCGTGGTAACAGCTCACACAAACTCCATGAAACGTGTGTGTTGGTTCAGCACCACGGACAGCGCCGCACAACCCGCACCCACGGGTTCAGAAAGAACCTCTGGTAAAACCCAGGCCCGCAGAAGCTGGTAGAGTCTCACAGGGAGGAGACGGGAGGAGACGGGAGGAGGGAAACCAGGTTTTCTTTCTTTTATCAGCACCCCCCACCCCCCGCCTCCTCCTGTGCTCTCCCTCCTTTCTCCTCTCTGGTTTGTAATTAGTCCTCTCTCCCACCCACACGTCTCCCCGGGATTTGAGAGGAATCCTTTAATCACCGCATGCTTCCTCCAAACTGCTCTTTTTAGTCCAGATAAAGACCTCGGCCACCAGGACACGCCTCCCGAGGACACGCCTCCCGAGGACACGCCTCCCCGAGGACACGCCTCCCGAGGACACGCCTCCCCGAGGACACGCCTCCGAGCGCAAACGTTCCCATCCTCACTTTGCATTTAAAGTTTCCTTAAGTTAAGGATTTACTGTCAGCGCCAGCTGATGTTTCCTCGTCTGTTTTCCTGGTGAATAAACTGAGAATATTTCAGCGACTGAATAATTTGTGGCTGAAAAGCTTAAAGAGGAAGAAAAGTGTGTGAGCAGCAGGAGAACCAATCAGAGCGCTCCGTCCTGCTGACTGACATTTCAGCGCAGAAAGATGACGGCTGATGGAGAATGACCCACCCAGAGGATTAAACCCCTTACACACACACACGCACACACACACACAGACACGCACACACGCACACACACACACAGACACGCACACACGCACGCACGCACGCACACACACACACGCACACACACACACAGACACGCACACGCACACACACACACGCACACACGCACACGCACACACACACACACACACACGCACACACACGCACACACACACAGACAGACACACACAGAGACACACACACACACACACACACAGACACGCACACACGCACACACACACACGCACACACACACAGACAGACACACACAGAGACACACACACACACACACACACACACACACACACAGAGACACACACACACACACACACACACACACACACACACACACACACACACACACACACACACACACACACACACACACAGAGACACACACACACACACACACACACACACACACAGAGACACACACACACACACACACACACACACACAGAGACACACACACACACACACGCACACACAGAGACACACACACACACACACACAGACAGACACACACAGAGACACACACAGAGACACACACACAGACAGACACACACAGAGACACACACACACACACACACACACGCACGCACGCACGCACACACAGACAGACAGACACAGATACATACACACACACACACACACACACACAGAGACACACACAGACAGACACACACAGCTGGCAGAGCAGGCGTCTACGAGCTGCTGGTTCGACTCCCGGTTCCCCTGATTCCTGGCCACGTGTCACAATGCCCATGGGAACGGTTTGTTCCGATTGGTCCGGTGGAGACATTCTACCCGGACAGGTCGGCTGCTCACCTCACGTGCTCCTGGTTCCGAGTCCGTCTTCCAGCTGATCACAGGTTTTTCACATGAAACCATTTCTCACACTCGTCTGACATTTTTTAAATGTCACCGCTCCCACGTGTCTCAGCAGAAAGATCATGTATTATTTTATTACTATTATTATTATAATAAGTGTCGGAAATTTGAAAAAAAACATTTTCAGGTTGAAAGTTTGCTTCATAGTTAGAGACGGAGCGGCTCTGACCCGACTCAGACTATTTTAAACAGCAGGAGACAAAAGACAAATTGGGTGGGTGGGTGGGTGGGGGTGCTCGATGTTGGCGGATCACATTAGTACAGACTCAGACTTTCTGTCTTTTCTTAAATATTCATCCCAAGTTCCTGTGAGTTAGGAGTGTGTGTGTGTGTGTCTGTGTGTGTGTGTGTGTGTGTGTGTGTGTGTGTGTGTGTCTGTGTGTGTGTGTGTGAGCTGCTCTAAATCTATTTCAGCCTCCACATGAATCCTCAGTGACGAGGAGGGCGGGTGGGTGAAGCACCGAGAGGAGGACGTGGTTCTGAGCTCCACAGCTGCAGTAACTCGCTCTTCAGAGTCTGATCCGTTTCTAACGTATTCACACGTTACAGCTTCAGGGAAGAAGAAAGGAATGAAAAATTGTTGATGTGATGTCAGACAGTAGGAGCCGTGAACATGTGTTTTCCTGCCTCGGCCCGGTTTCTCGCGCTGACCCAGTTTATTTAGCGAGTGTTGAGCTGCCAGCTGCAGGTACGAGCCGCAGCATCAAAGCACGGCGCCGTGTCAGGGGAGCTGATTTAGATTCAACAACTTCAAAGACCCCGGGATAAACAGAAGGACCCCCCACCCCACCCCCCGGACCTCAGGGTGTTTGTCACCGGGTCACGAGCAGCGACGTGACTCAGCAGGAAGAACTTCACCTCTGGAGCTGGACTACAGTCGGAACCTTTCACGTGTGAGACAGAGCGGATCACCGAGGGAGACGAACACGACTCAATGAAACACGGGGAAACGCTTCATGTGCAGGTATTTTACTTTGAAAACCAGAAGGAAGAAAAAGACTTTTCCACAGAGTTAAAAGAAACGTGACGTCACCACCCAACACACACCACTGTAATGTAAAAAGAGAGAGATGTGTCGATGGTCACACCACTGCAACAGCAACAGAACCACACACAGACTGAGTCCAAGTCCATTACCACTGGGGGGGCGAGAGGTTCAGGGTCCTTGTTCTAGGCTGAGGAGTAAAAGCTGTTTACTGTCTGTGGAGGTTCTCAGCCTCTAACCTGGAACCAGAGCTTCTTCTCCCGACACGCCAGTCGCTGATGGATCTTACTTACATCAGAGCGACTGTCAACACGTCGGTGGATCCATGGACTCCAGCCTCTGAACAACGCGTGCACTGGTAGTTTGTCAAGAACAACAATAAGAAGTGGTGGATTAAAAATCTTCTCATTCCCAGTTTTTCAAACTTTTCGGCCACACACATTTATCCACACAGATCTGCACAGATACAAACACAGGTTTCTGTTTGCGTGTGTGGAGAGTCGGGCTCTTCCTGGAGCTGCCTCTCCGAGCATTAGTCTGAGAGGTGGCAGGTAAGGGGAGGTGGAGGCCTCCTGATGGAGGAGCTCAGCGTCCATGGAATATTAACTTATGACAGGTTGTTATAAAGTAGGTGAATCTTTGACTCTGTATAAAAAATCATGTTTTAAAATCCAAGAAACAGAAATAAGTGGATTTTAAAATGTGTAATAACAAATTCACAAACATGGTCCAACTGACCCTGATCCCTGACCGGGAGGCACTCGATCTCACACACAACTTTCGTCCTTGTCTCTACACTTCTCTTGTCCGGGCAAAGAGCAGTCCTTCTTCTGGCCACTAGGGGGCAGCGCTCCGTTCCGTAATTTACTGATGTCGTCCAGGGGCAGCTGGGTGGAGCTGTAAGCCAGCGGAGGGATGGTGTTGACCAGTATGAGCTGCAGAGGCTTCTTCTCCGGCTGGTACCTGCAGCGAACGTAGCGCAGGAACGCGGCTCGGTACGTTTTGTTGAACAGCGTGTAGACCAGCGGGTTGACTGCGGAGGACAAGTACCCGACCCACACGAAAACGTTCAGCAGACCTCCCATGAGGTTTGCGTCGCACACTGCTGGGTCACAAACCACCACCAGCACGTTGGTGATGAAAAACGGACACCACATGACCACGAAGAGGAAAAACACCACCCCGAGGACCTTGGACGCCTTCTGCTCGTTGCTGATCGACTGCATGGTGCGGCGCCCAAACAGCGAGCCGCCACCGCCGCTGCTCCCCCGGCCGCCGGCCTCACGGCTTATTGAGCGTCTGAACAGTTTCTCAGACGAGAGTGAGCTTTGTGGTAAGAAGCTCAAGGTGAACGTCGTGCTCCATTTGGGCCGCGGAACCAGCTGGTCCAGGCAGAGGGTGGCTTCGTTCTGCAGGGCGTTGATGGTCAGGAAGTAGGTGACGACCATGATGGTGAGGGGCACGAAGAAGGCCACAAAGGAGCCGACCAGCACGAAGTTGTTGTCCGTCAGCAGGCAGCTTCCCTCTTTGAAGACCTTGGAGTGGTCTCTGAGTCCCAGCACCGGAATGGGCATGGAGATGCCTGCGGAGAGAGAAGAGGAGTAAATCTCTGTGTTGGTGTGTGAGGAAGAACAGGGATGTTTAGCAGTCAGACACGAACGACTACAAACAACCAGCGAATAATCAGAGGCGTGTCCAGTCAGGTGTTGTCTGCGAGCAGCTGGAACATAACGAGTGTCCCGCGGGCAGGAACCAGCGCTCACACACATCACCTGGTCCGACCACAAGCCGGGGGGCAGCGGTCATCAGGCTTTGATGCTGAAACACAGTCACTGGTTCTGCACTGGAATGAGTTTTACCCCCAGGCTCTAAACAAACGGGGGGACGAGCTGGGAAACAACACGGGGTCAGGACACGCTCTCACAGCAGAATTTGTTTGTGGACCAGGACGTACTGAAATCTAAAAACCCACAAACGACATTTTTGCCTAAATCATTTCATGCTTATCTTGGTTGAAAAGCTTTTAGTGTCCTTTCATCCGGCGGTTTCCAGCAGCTCACAGCAGATGGTGGCGGGACACGAGGTCCGGACTAGTGGTTCTACCTTTACGGTCTCTGACGGAGCCTCGGGTCAGTGGGATTCACCTCATATCTTTGTCTTGTGTGGCTGCCTCTGGGCAGAGGTCTGTTTTCTCCTGATGTTTTGTCAGTGAGCATTTGCCTGAGCTGCCTGCTGTGGCCTCTGCAGTCACATGATATGATAAATGGATGAGGGTTGAAGATATGTTAGTAATCGTATCAACAGGACCTGGGCAGGAGGAGATAAGCCGAGCAATCTTCCTCGCGCCGTGTTCTCATTACCAGCTCCCAACAAACAGGAGGGAAGTGAGAGGAGGAGACGGAGCAGGGAAGAGGAAGAGGAGGAGGACGGGGATCGACAGACACAGTGAGGGTGGACAGAAATTGCTGCTGCACGTCAGGAGCAAGAGGGTCAGCGACAGATAATTCTCATTAAGCCTGGATGGTCTGACAGAGAAGCAGGTGGAGGGAGTCAGTCTGCAGGACGGAGGCTCCAGCACATGTTCACGGCCCGTTTCAGACCCGATTCATACTCAGCACTGAAGAATGAGCCGGTCATCGATTACTCGCCAACGTCCACAACACAGAAACGTCTCATTGTCCAGTCGAGGTTGTTGCTTCTCATGTTTTTTATCACCATCAGCGAAGAAAGGTGTTGTACAGGTCCTTTCTGTGGAGCTGGTGGAGACCAAACACAGAGCTAAAAGGATTCACTAGTTTAAATAAAACTGGTAAATGTGATGTTAAATATATATTTTGTGACATTACGTGAGCATCTCAGAGCAGCTGGTCAGCACCGTATACAGAACGACACACGAAATGTGATGTAGCAGGCAGCAGGAAAACAGCCCAAGTCAGACAGATGTTTGGGCTGGAGCCTTTCACCAGACAACATCTGCTGTCTACAGGGAAACGGCTCATCTGGGTCTGTCTGTAGGAAACACGTCCATAAGTCTGACCCACAGAGGCAGGTGGAGGTTTACTGCACCAGACATAGTCTGTGCCGCTGCACCGTTCGTAAAACTGCGCAGTGATATTAGTCGGGTTAAATGTCAGGCTCCTCGCCACGACGCATGGCCCCGGCTGTGCTGTGTGGGTTTGTGTGCCGTCATATTCATGATGCCAGTGGTCTGACGGATACAGAGAGAAGAGGAAACATCACATCCTGCTGACTGGACGTTATCCGTGGAGCTGGATTCACCTCGCACGAGACCGCGGAGCATCCGTCACACTGAAATCAGAGGTTCTTCCTGCTCTAAACGCACAAAACACCGGGGAGAAAGAAGTGGCTACAAAGGTAGGTCTGAGAGGACCGGAGGTCTGAGAGGACCGGAGGTCTGAGAGGACCGGAGGTCTGAGAGGACCCGAGGTCTGAGAGGACCCGAGGTCTGAGAGGACCCGAGGTCTGA